>ML781134.1:930959-1052496 GCA_009831015.1 Picea engelmannii | reverse complement strand
TTGGCGGGCCCAACCAAACGGCACAAACGCTGTAAGTAATAACCAGAACTAACTACAACATTCTATGCAATCACTGTGTAAACTTCACGCTTCATTACTCGGGAAAGAAATACTCAAATCGTATATCAGTCGAATAGCATAACACAACAACAGTTTTGTATTCAGAAACATAGGTTCACGACATAACATAATCCAACCGTTCTCAGTAGTGATCTCCTGTTTATAACAGTCTAAAGCAAAATACATAAAACAAACGGATCCCCGATCTGGAAATAGCTTGGAATCAAGTTTTAAAACAGACTTCACATCTTCGTGACACGTAGTGTCACGAAGTGTGAATGATGAAGAATAAACGACGCAGTTTTATCATTACGCCTTCAATCATCCTTTGAGCGCTAACTCCAGCTATCATGCGAATCTCTCTTTCTCCCATTCGGACTATAACGCACAGATCTTTGAGCGGCTCCATTGGTATCTCCACGGGTACGAGTTGGTACCTGGTACCGACAATCCTGTTCCAAAAATAGAAGTGGTACCTAACCCAAGCGACATTAGTTTTAATATCAATTTAAAGCATCAAAATGCATAAGAATAGCTTGAAACATAAAGATACCTTAAGTAGCCCGATGGAATGGTAGGGAGATGTCAATTATGTCAAAACAAGGCCAAAAGGGTGGTACTGGGTATATAAATGGAGGTCTTTGGAATATAATATAGGAAAAAACACGATCAAAACCGGAGACCAACACAACCATTACCATATCAAGAGCTAAACCCTAGCTCACAAAACATACCTCAAACAAGATGTGCCATATCTCTCATAAATAGACTGCAACCATGCATTAAATATTATGCCAATATAACCAGCTATGAACCAATAATAAACTTTAGTAGATCTGCCTTAGATCAATTCTACAACAAGCCCTAAACTTGCAAGAGGGCATCCAACATATTTAAAAGGCAAACGCTCAACCAGATTCATAGATTCAACACTACACATATGAAAGCCATAGATTTTTCTTCTTGTATTTGTGGATCTATTACGAATCTATTTCTATAGCCATGATTTTGTTGTCGCGATTCTGCTGCTGTGGTTTTGCTACCATGATTATGCTCCCGTGGTTCTGTTGCCGTGATTTTGTTGCCATGATTCTCCAGCCGCGATTTTTCTGCCGCAAATTTGATCTATCGATAATACCTTCCAAATAACCTTTCAGAAATGTATATTCAATTATATTCCAAAAATAGGTGCTAATAACAAACCCTTGCTCTCTTATTTATAATCTCCAAGTAGCTTCCTCAAGGGGTTATCTTCTAACTCACTTTACCCAACTTCCTTCTTTTAGGGTTAACCGACTTCTAACCACTTGTCCACTTAAAACCACTTTATCCACAAATAGTAAGTTCTCCATTTTTAGTTGCAACTAACTTTATTATTCAATTAATTTCTTTTGCAACCACTTTGACTTATCCATAAATAGTTAACTCACCACTTTTGTTGCAACCACTTTATTATTTAAATCATTTTCTCCTTGCAACCACTTTACCATAATTAACAAACTCACAACTTTAATTATTTTCTTAATACAACAACTTTACCCATGATTAACTCCTAGTTACCATCAATTTGACTAGTACACTGCTTTGAGGAACTTCTATAATAATTGACTTTTTTGACCTTCTAGGGGCTTCTAGATAAGTCATGAGGGCTCTCCAACTTCTCATGGCCATAACTCTAACCGTGAGGAGTTATGTGACGTTCCACATATCACCAGAAACGACACGACATGTAGTATTCATATAGAATAATATCACCTAAAAATTCATTATTCTTCATTACATTATTCCTCAACCAAACTTGGGTTCCTTACCCATACCTTTAGAGCTACCAGAAAATGCTACTAGACATACTCAAAGGTTGACATCTATCTATAAGGGTTGACATCAACATACAACATCACTCTCCAAGGGTTGACATAAATGACAACCAATGATCCAACTGTCCATCAATCTATACCAACTGTCTGACAATCTCCCCCTTTGGAATTAATGGCAACACCAACATTGATGGCAACACTTAGACATGACAACACTCATGATCATACTCCTCATTAATGTTTCTATCTCTCCCCCTTTGACATCAATGGAAAAGGGTATCTCTCCTTGGGGCTGCTCCCCCTGTCTTCATATCTCTGATTACTTTCTCTCTCCCTTTGACAAGGATTAACTCCTCTTGTCGATCTGATACTTTACCTTCTCTAACCAATCATGGTTAAGAAAATAACTCCCCCTATGGGTATGACTCCCCCTATCTTCTCTGTAAGATGTCGTGTAATCACTGTGAACAATATGTTATCACTTCAATATGCTTCTACCGTAGATTCTACTACTCTACCACAACAATGATCAATTGCTCAACAATACCATGATCTGTTATTCCTATAACGATCCTTGGACTTGTCCATGCATCAATTTGTACCTCAACCTATAGGAGTTATTGTCCATTGGTTCTTCCTTGAGTAATCAACTAACATATATTAAAAACATTCAAGAATAAGCATTCGAATGTTTCTATGTCATTATCATCCATTATAATAATGTTCCTTTATCTCAGAACCACTCTTTGAACCAATCTATGAACCAATCTCTAAATTGATCTTTGAACCACTTTCTGAACCAATCTATGAATACATCTCTGTCCATAATGTCTAAGACTCCGCTACTCAACTGTCCACAATGATGACCATTACATGGGATTCTCCAAGCAGAATGGCTCAGAACAATACCCGCTCCGATGCAGAGTCATCTTCCTCTTTGTCGGTATATACATCTTCCCTTTCACTCTCTCTTTGAATTTTGTCATCATCCTGAAATTGATGTCTTCTTCATCCTCCACTTGAATTGTCACACTTTTCTCTTTGCCTATAAATTCATCGTGTTGTTGTTCTACTGCAAATCCTGAAAGTACGATTCCTTGGACCTGTTCTTCGTTTACCTTCTCCTCTTGTTTTTCACTTCTTCTCTTGTCCTTCTTGTGTCCCACATCAACATTTTCTTTCACGAGAGACATTATCATGCTTTTGCAATTTCGAGATGTGTGTCCACAATTGTGGCATTTGTAACATTTAATATTTTATGGGGCCACATAAGCATTTATTTCCTGATTATTTCTTTCATAAGCCCTACAATCTACAACCTTATGTCCAAAGTTAGTACAATAAAAACAATGGCCATAAATAAATTTACATACCTGGGAGTAAATGATTTTGCTTGTGGTGTAGTCCTTATGTGATTCTGCATTATCTTATATGGATATTTTCTTTGGTTGTTTCTTTCATAATGATTGAAGTTACCTTGTTGCTTGATTGTAGAGGGTCTTCTATATTCATTTTTTTCCGATTCATGTTGACCATGATTCCTTCCTTTGAGAACTTTTGCATAACTCTTTTGTTCTATTGCTTTTGTCATGGAGCTTCAATTTTCTATGTCTACATTTGGTTGTATCCTAGTCCAAACCTGTCATAGTATGGCCTTTGATTGTTGATGATATTATCCAATGTCTTGGTGCTATCTTATTGCATGTCCTTCTTCTGAAGATCTTTTCTTAGAGTGTTTTCTTATGCTTCCAACCTTTCAATCATCTTCTCCTTCTCTGCTAGCTGAATTCTAAGTATTTCTTCAATCCTTTTGTCATCTTCTACCTGGAATTTCAACTTCGTAATTACCTGGTTGACTTCCTCTGAGTTGAGATTCTAAGTTTCGTTTAGTTCTTTCTTGAGTAACTTCTTTTTCTTTCTTTCTTTCCTTAGTTATTCTAAGGCACTAATTAATTTTGCTCTGATATCGACTTCGCCTTCTTCTTCTGAATTGTTAGATTTTCTTGTTTTACTTTCCTTAGTCATAAATAGTACCTTTTCTGAATCATTGTTGGTTTCATCATCTTCACTATATGAGGAACTGTCTTTTCTTGAGTATAGATTTTTCTTGAATGATTTCTTATTGTTTTTCCAGTTTCCTTTTTGATATCTATTTTCTTTCTTAGGCTCTTCCTCTTCATCACTATCTGAATTTCTAGCATAAGGACACTTATTTGCAAATGACCAATTTTACCGCAATTAAAACATTTCAATGGAATCTTACCTTTATATTTACCTATTCCCTTTTGCAACTTTCGTACAATGTTTTCCATTTTTTCATCTTCTTCTGAATCGTTGCTACAACTACATTCTGAATTTGGATTTTGCTTGCTCTTTTTCTTTGTCTTTTTGGATGCTTTGAATGTTGTTTCCTTTGTAACTGGATTTTCCTGTTATGTTCTCATTTCATAGGCTTTGAATATTCCATGTATCGCATCCATGCTTATCGAATCTAGATTTGTTCTTTCTTCTGGTGTTGAGATCTTAGGATCAAATCTCATTGGAAGAGATCTCAGTACTTTTTGAACAATTATAGATTCATCAACTTCTTCTCCCAGTCCTTTAATTGCATTCACCGTTTCATAAACTCGTAAAAAGTAAGTTGCAATATTTTCATCTTCCTTCATCTTCAACTGTTCAAATTGGCCTCTGTAAGTTTGAAGCTTTGTTGCCTTGAATTTGGTGTCTCCTTCATAAACATTATGAAGTTTGTCCCATATCTCGTTTGCGTAGTCACAATGCATAACTTTGACATACACTGAATCAACCAGACCATTCAAGATGGCATTTTTGTCTTTTGAATTATTTTCTTCAAGTTTCTTTCGATTTTTATCTGTTGGAGAAACGATTGGTGCTTTGTATCCATCTACCACTGATCGCCAAACATCAAATCCATGTGCTTGTACATATGTTTTCATCCTTATGCTCCATAATGCATAGTTTTGTCCATCAACTCTGGTATTCCATTTTTATACATACCATTTCTCTCCATGATCTACCTTCTAGTGGTTAAACTGTTTCCCGAAGGAACCTTGCTCTGATACCAATTGTTGGATTACTGAGAGGGGNGAATCAGTAATGAAAATTATACCATTTATTGATCCTTTAAACCACAATGTATATTCCTTTAAATTATTCAACCATGTTCATCTGTTTATCATCAATATATTACTGAATCATAAACATTAACATCAATCAATGCATAATAAACAATAACAAACACATCCACACAATGCACAATACACCAATATTTATGCGGAAACCCAATGCGGGAGAAAACCACATAATGTTTTTCTTATATGTCAAGAATTACATTCAAAGAAGCACCAACTTCCAATCTCCAGCTCCAAATGGAAGGAGGCTCCAACCTAAAGGAGGCTACAACCCCCTGGGATCTCCGGCTACAATTGAAAGGCGGATACAACAACCTAGTTCTTAGGCTCCAACCTGAAGGAATCTACAACTCCCTGATTCTCCGACACCAGCCAAAAGGAGGCTACAACCCCCTTTCCTTGCCCTGTTCAACCGCCCTAAAATATAAGTGTCAAATGGTGAAACCAATGTCACACTATCCTTCTGAGATATACCACTTTAAACTTGTACCAATCTGTGCCAACAACTTGTAACCAACCTATACCAATAATCTGTAGTCAACCTGTACCAATAACATGTAATCAACCTGTACCAATAACCTGTACCAACATATACCAACAACCTGTACCAATAATCCCCTCAATAGATCAGATCTGATAACATAGATCTCATACCCAATATCACAAGAATATCACTCAAACCATGTGCATCTATGTCTCTCTAGTCATGTGCCATACATGTGCATACATTCATAATCATGTGTAATAAACCCTCACATAGACTAGACATCAAACCCTTAGTGATATGCAACCTCAAACTAAACCAACAAATCCCTCAACAAATATGATATATGCAACAATATTGAATAACCAATACCATCTCAAGAGATAAACCCTAGCTCACAAAACATACCTCAAACAAGATGTGCCATATCTCTCATAAATAGACTCCAACCATTCATTAAATATTATGCCAATATAACCAGCTATGAACTAGTACTAAACTTCAGTATATCGGCCTCAGATCAATTCTACAACAAGCCCTAAAATTCCAAGAGGGAATCCAACAGATTTAGAAGGCAAACCCTCAACCAGATTCATAGATTCAACACTACACATATGAAAACCATACATTTTTCTTCTTGTAGATGTGGATCTATTACAGATCTGTTTATGAAGTCGTGATTTTGTTTCCGGGATTATGTTATTGTGATTCTGTTGTCGCGGTTCTACTGTCGTGGTTTTGTTGCCGCGATTTTGTTGCCGTGAATTTTCTGCTGCGATTTTGCTGTCGCAAATTTGATATATCAATAATACTTGCCAACTAACCTTTCACAAATGGATATTCAATTATGTTCCAAAAATAGGGGCTAATAGGAGACCCTTGCTCTCTTATTTATACTCTCCAAGTAGCTTCCTCAAGGGGTTATCTTCTAACTCATTTTACCCAACTTCCTTCTTTTAGGGCTAACCCGCTTCTAACCACTTATCCACTTAGAACCACTTTATTCACAAATAGTAAGTTCTCCACTTTTAGTTGCAACTAACTTTATTATTTAATTAATTTCTTTTGCAACCACTTTGACTTATCCATAAATAGTAAATTCACCACTTCTTGTTGTAACCACTTTATTATTTAAATAATTTTCTCTTTGCAACCACTTTACCATAATTAACAAACTCACAACTTTAATTGTTTTCTTAATGCAACAACTTTACCCATGATTAACTCCTAGTTACCATAAATTTGACTAGTACACTTCTTCTAGAACAATTGACTTCTTTGACCTTCTAGGGGCTTCTAGATAACTTATGAGGGCTTTCCAACTTCACATGGCCATAACTATCTAACCGTGAGGAGTTATGTGACGTTCCACTTATCATCGGAAATGACACAACATGTACTATCCATTAGAATAGTCTCACCTAAAAATTCATTGTTCTTCATTACATTATTCCTCAACCAAACTTGGGTTCCTTGCCCATACCTCTAGAGCTACCAAAATGTGCTACCAGACATACTCAAAGGTTGACATCAATCTCTAAGGGTTGACACCAATCTACAACATCACACTCCAAGGGTTGACATCAATGGCAACCAACTATCCAACTGTCCATCAATCTAGACCAACTGTCTGGCAATTAATAGATGTGTAATGATGCACTGGTTATGGTAGTAGGCAACATACTCTGAATCGATCAATTTACATCAGCATATTTATAAATGAATGTGATAAATCTGAAGTGCATTGCAGTGGCTATAACAGTTTTTAAGCATATTGGAAGCAATCCTCACATGTCGTCTTTTCTCTAGCCATCTCTGTCTTTGGGTCAATGCACAACTCTTTTATTGGAACTAGGTAAACAACCACAAAACCTTTTTATTGACCTAAAGAACATTCAAGACCACCAACAATGTTGTAACAATCTGCCAACAAATAACATGGATACATGTTATGAAGTTCAAGCATTATCTTCAACATTTGTTGCATATGAAATGACATTGATAAATGTTATAATATTGAATTATGAATTAATGATATGGATCTTTGTATATGAAGTATGTTGTTGTAAATTAATTCTAATTGAATTATTAAATACTCAGAACTCTATATATTGTTGTGGTTGTAATTAAAGTAAACAATGACTCTAAATTAGTTCTATGATATCCAACTTTCCTTTCATAATTCTTTTTACTGTGGCATTGGAATTATGTTGTTGCAAATTAATTATAATTGAATTATTAAATACTCAGATCTCTATCGATTGTTGTCTTTGTAATTAAAGTAAACAATGAGTCTAAATTTTCTTGACATCGACCTTTGCTTTCATAATTCTTCTTATTCTGGCATTGGAATTTGACATTAATCCACGATAATTTTAAATATATATAAGATCCTTCTTCTTTAGAAACTTGAAAGAACATAACCCTCGACTAGATCAAGTTGGGCCTGTAATTGTGAGAAGGTTTCATCCACAACAGGGGAAAAATCATATTTGGTTGAAGAAGAAGCAATGAGATATTGATATACTCAGTCCTTTGAATGAAATTTGTTTAGGATGACTGTAGTTATACATTCAATTGAAGAATGTCGTTCGAAAACCCATATCAGAGCAACACATTCCCACAACATTGGATAATCCTCTTACCCTAAAATGAATCAATAAATTCATTTAATTTGTCACCCATTCTAAGAGTTGTAGTATGAAAATCTAGTGCAAAATATATCTTCCAGGACAATATCGTTTCAACTAGCCAAATGAGAATTAGTTGGGTACCTAGAGAAATACTTTACTGGGAAAAACACTGATTATGAGAGTTGGTTGAACCTGGCTTCTCGCCCGATAGTGCAATCTTAAACCGAATTCTGACACAAACACTTATTGAATATCTAATTGCCCGATTTCCATGGTTGGAATTGTCTGAAGTAGCTTTACTTATGGTTTTATATATAATACCTGCAAGTGCTGAAATTTTGGTTCTGTACAACTATTCTTGCACTATTGCAAAATTTCAATAATATTCATCATATTGCCTTGGAGGTATAAGAATAATCGAGCTCTAGATCTGCTCGTTGAGTTTCTTTTAAAAAATATGAATTTATTTATCTTGCAATTTTTTTTTACAGACATTTGGAAAACCTAGATATTGGTAACTACGCCTATATGTTAGTTACTTGTAGTGATGGGAAGAAACAATTAGATTCATTAGCTACATGCGTCATATTTTCTGTGCAATCAATGAAGCCACTAGTTGTGGGAAAGGATTGGGAAGTTGCCGTCTTAAATCCAAGGAAAAGACTTCATAAAAGCTAACCTTATGATGGCACAAACCTTTGATTAACTAATTGTAGTTGTTGGTTATGTGTCACATAAGTATAGCATGGATTTTTTCGAAGAAAAGTATCTCAAAATTATATAAAGGTATAATTTTTTTTACAGACACGGTATCGATTCTGACCGATACTGAGAAGGAGCAACCAAAAGAAAACTTTGTTGTACTGAATATCACAAAGGACTAAAGAGCTGATCACACAACGACATACCAAAATCAACTGAAATAAGGCTGGAAATGCGCAGATTGAAAACAAAACTGACCTCAAAACCATCTACTTACTCATCGAGCTACTCAAAAGGCTCAATTTTCAAAGATATTTAGATGGGTAGGAGGGCTTTCTTCCCAATTTTTCCAATGATAAACAATCAATCTACCTTTGGGTTCCTTTAGTTCCCGCTTTGACAGTGAGTCTGCCTCTTTATTATGCTCCTGGTAAATGTGCTGGAAACTAATTTCTTTAAAATTATGTGCCAGTTCCTTTGTTTTTAATTTCCAGCCATCTAAATTCACGGCTAGAAGTTGACCCTTATGATTCATCCAATCAATAATGACTTTCAAATCCCCCAAGATTTGAATTTTATCAATTTCCCAAAGCGAGGCCAAGGTGAGGGTCGCCCACAAGCCAATTAGCTCCGCCTTTGTGTTTGTACCCGCTCTGCAGTAGATGTACCATTTGGTGACCCTCGAAGCATGTGTTTTAAAAAAACCACCTGCTGCACAACAACCCCCAGATAATAAGGCCACTCCATCGAAGCATGCTAGTGTGAATCCCTCGATGTGAATAAATTCACACACTCTATTTGGAATAGGATTTACATTAGCTAGCTGCCAAGAGAAAGTGACAACAATCCTATGCACCACTGCGAGGTAGGAGGGAGTGTGATCCTCGAATAACACCTTATTCCTCTCAATCCAAATATGCCAACAAGCAATGATAGCCAGGCTAACCGAAGCATATTTTTCAAAAGTCCACACATTTAAGAAATTTGATATTGATGATCCAACCCAAAGGATTTTTAAATGGTAGATTTCAGATAGACGATGCCAAACTGCCTTAGTGAATGAGCAATGGATTAAAAGATGTTTGGCATTTTCAGCGTTGCTGTTGTAGAGCTTGCACACCCCCGGGCCTACCCATCCTTTACTTTGGAGCACATCCCAGGTAAGAATTTTATCAAAGGCCGTCAACCACAAAAACAATTTAATTTTTAGCTGAATTGGCCACTTCCACAGTTTGAGAACCCAACCTTTTTCACTGTGGAAATCCAATGGTTTTATAAGAGCCTGATAAAGATTTTTAACATAAATTACTCCGGAAGTATCCCCCCCAACCCACACCAAGATGTCCGTACCATAAAGGAGTGAAAGGCTTGCGTCCCTTAAAGCAAAGGTGAAACTATCCCATTCTGAAGCGATTTGACCGGATAGCCCCAATGAATCGCTAGTGTGCCACCGGTCTGGGAAGGGAGATACACCAACGATATCTCTTGCCCGTGTTAGGACCAAAATATGCTTAAGTGATAACTGCGATCGAAGGGGGTCTTAGAGGATAGAGCTCTCCTCCAAACCAACAATTTTATCCACACCTATCAAAATCGAATTCCCAGAATGGGGCTTCCACCGAAGCCAATGCAATAACACCGGAATGCTCTTGGTCAAGCCGCTCCAGATGCTAGACGACTTCTGTTGCTAATGATTTATTTTTCAGAGCTAGTCAACTACAACAACCCCCCCCCAAGTATTTATCCAATAAAATCCTATGCCAGATGCTGTCCACCGTTAGCGCCCTCCAAAGGGTGTTTTCTAGTAATGCTGAGTTGAAAGTAATTAAACTTCTGAGTCCCCAACCTCCACAATGCTTTGGTCTTGCAAGGAGGTCCCATCTATAGAGATGGTAGTGATGCGTTGCCTTCTGACCACTCCATAGAAAATCAAACATAAGCTGCTGAATGCGATTTAAAACAGATTTAGGAATCACCTCCATCGACATCCAAAAGACTGATTGATTCTCCAACACTGATTTGACCAAAATTAATTTGCCTCCCAATGAAAGCCACTGATTACGCCATAGCCCAATTGTTTTTTCAATTTTAGCCACCAACCAGCTCCAATCATCAGCTTTGGCCGCTCTTGGCTTTAAAAGATAGCCTAAGTACTTGAAACCCGAGTTTAAATCAACAAAAACAGTAAAATGGCTTTTAAAAGCTCAAGCTCCAAATCCTCAAGCCCCCAATAGTGAACAATAGTTTTTGAGGAATTTATGCAAAGTCCAGAAACATAATAGTAAGCACGAAGAATGTCTAATATCAATCTCCATTCCATTGGGTCTGCCTTAGACATTACAAGGACGTCATCAACAAACATTAGATGGATAATTTTTAGATGTTGCGTTACCTTTATACCATAAATACTATGGTTAGCAATGCCACTGGATAACATCAGAATTATCCCTTCCATAATCAAGATAAACAAATACGGGGATAATGGGCAGCCCTAACGAAGCCCCCTCCAGCTCTTAAAATAATCTGTCGCCTCACCATTTATCAAAACTGCAAAACTGGCACTCGTAACGCAACACATTATCCAATCCGTGAGCTTTACCCCAAAGCCTACCGAGAGTAATACCACTCTTAGGTACTCCCAATCTATGCTGTCATAGGCTTTTTTGAGGTCTAATTTCAACACCATAGATTTGATATATATATTTTTTAATACTATGGAGAGTCTCATGGGATGAACCAATAACATCGTGAATTCTTCTACCCTTTAAGAATCCAAGTTGTTCTGAAGAAAGGCACTTTGAAAGAAAATGTTTTATCCGATTAGCAAGGATTTTTGGGATCACCTTGTAGATGAGGTTACATAAGGAAATAGGACGGTAATCATCGAAGGATTCCGGCTTGTTTACCTTCGAAATAAGGGCCATGAAGGTCGAGTTAAGGCCTCCACAAAGTTTTCCACTCCTCTTCGAGTCCTCCACCATCTCGAGCATATCTTCAACTACTAAATCGAAGAAAGAAATGAAAAACTCAGAAGTCCACCCATCAGGACTAGGGCTTGTATCTTTGTTAAAATTTTCTAGAACATATTTGATTTCCTCCAGAGTAAAAGGGTTAAAGAGAGAATCAACCTCATCCTCAGTAACCATGCTAGGATAAAGGCTGGAGTTTCTCACAAGTTCTAAGTAATTTGTTCTATCTTTTGCTCTAAAGAAATCCTTGAAATGATTAAACGCCTCCTCTTTAATCACTTCCTATCTAGTAATTTTGTTTCCAGTGCCCGAGATTAATTCTCACACATGCTTTCAATTTCTATTATAGCTTGCCATCTCGTGGAAAAATTTGGTATTAGAGTCTCCACTCTGAATCCAAGTAACCCTGCTGCGTAGTCTCCAAGTCTCCTCCTCCCCTCGCAGAAAATTATTTCTATTAGTTTCCAACACACAGAGATATCCATCGTCCTCTAAGGATAAGGAGCCCTCCGCTAATTTAAATAACAACCTTTCAATTTTTGATTCCCAGTTTTCTAAAGACTTTTTTTTTTGAAGCGAAACTTCTTTTATCTAGATCTTTGTTTGAAATTTAAGTTCTTTAAGCTTCCATACCAGTCGCTGTTGACGATTACCCTCCATCAGGAAACGGGGGTCCCTCCAAATTGTATGAACCAGGTTTTTAAAATCAGACTACTGTAACCAATGAGCATTAAACTTGAATGGAAACGCCTTGTACACCGAAGAATCCTTAAGTTGTATAAAAATAGGAGCGTGATCAGAGATAAAAGGGTATTCCACCCACGAACTTGAAAGGCCCATAGTTGACAAAGTTCTTTCGGAGACTAAGCACCTATCGAGCCTTCTGGCAATAGCATGATGGCCAGCATGCCCGTTACGCCAAGTAGGGACCATCTTGGTTGGCTTAAGATCGACCAACTTCATGGAGGTGAGTAAGTCTCTCAGGAAAAACTTGATAGAACCTGGAACAAATCATCCACCCCAGTTTTCTTCCGAAGACAAAATGAAATTTAAGTCACCTTCTATGATAAGATTCGGGATAGTGTGTATACCACTCTTTGCAAAAGAACTCCAGAAAAGATGTCGTTCTTTACACGGTCCATAAATATTGAGAAGTGCCACCTTCTTTTTGGAGGAAACACAACTACCTGTTAATAAAATTCCACCAACAGTCAGGAAGGGTTTCAGATCAAAGGAGTTTGGGTCCCACACAACTAGTAATCCATCAGAAGTTCCTAAAGAGTTTACAACAGTTGCAGCCCAAGAAGGACGTAGTTGGAGCAAAAAATCTCTCGCTTTCTGCTCATCCGAAAGAGTCTCTTGTAAAAACACAATGTATGGCCTTGTACGATCCAACAGTCTACGAACCGAGGCAGCTTTGAGGGTGCCTCCAATCCCTCGAATGTTCAATGAGAGCAATAACATCACTTCGCCGTTGCCAGGGCCTTCAATGCTCTAAGGGTCCTTGAATCCGGGGAAGTAGGAACATTTTCGTCTTCTATAAGACTAGAACTCACCTGTTTCTTCCGTGAGCTTCTTGTTTTGACTGGTGACAGTTCAGTGGCCAGACCCCGTGACCAGGAGAAATCTCTAGCCCCCTTGCCTGAAGGCTGAGAGGAATATGAACCAATATCCACAGTTGAGTCAATGACTTTCTTTCCAAGGAAAACAGATAATGGCCGAGGGATTCGGGCCACATTGAGGCTAGGTAACAAGGAGTCAAGGGTTTCAGAGAGGTTTGAGTCCTCCTCCTCTGCCTCTCTGTAGTCTGGCAGTATGGAAGAGCGATGGAGCACATCTTCCACAAAATAAATTGAAGGTGCCGGATTACTATCGGATAGGGTAGAAGGGGAGGGAACCGAACTATACCGCAAAGGAGGAGATGACAAGGAGCCTAAAGGCTGGTTCAAAGCAGAAAACATACTGGAAAGAGGAGCGTCTACTATAACAGTAGGAACAACAGGACCCCTGGGAACAAAAGGAGTTGTCTGCATGGAAGTTTCAGACAGATAGATCGGGGGTAAGAAGCTAGGAAGGGGAGCTTCTATCGGATGGCTAAGAGAAGAGGAAGATGGAGGGGTGGAACGAAGAGGTTCTGAGAGTAAGTGCCCGGGACTGGCTTTCTTTGGTAGAGTATTAGCCATTAACCATTCCGAGTTATTTATGTCCTCCTTCTCCTCACAGGACATGGATTTAAACAATAGAGGACAGAGCGATTGTAAATTACCAGAAAGGCTAGAGTCAAGCTCAAGCAAAGAAGAGGAAGAGACTCTCAAGGATTCATGCAAGAGTCCAAAGAGTCATCAACTTCAGTATAAGCTGGAGGACTCCTCTGCAGTTTAGAATCTTCAGATAGATCCTCCAAGAGATTCCCCTTACAGTCACGACGAAGGTGTCATGTTTGACGACAGAAGTTGCAACAGAACGATAGACCAAGATAATCCAGTGGCTGAGCAACTTTTCGACCTCTCCATTCTATCTCTATAGTTTCCGACAAACCACTGAAGATGTCCACCTCCACTAGAACTTGACCCATCTTCCGCATCGGGGAGCTAAGAGCTTTGGATTCTAGTGCAATGAATCTCCCCAAAGTGTCGCCAATAGCCCTTAAGGCTCCTTCATTCCACAAAAACAGTGGGAGACCTTGAAGGAGTACCCAGAGGTGTCTAAACTGAAAGAACTCCGTATCAGGATTGAAAGCAATCCTCCACCGTTTCAGCATAAGACTACTGCCCCCAAAGACCCAAAACAAACTTAGTAAGAGGGTAGCGTCCTCAGGGGAGTTGCAAATAAACCCCAGCCAACCTTTAGTGAGGAAGATAACCTCCGGTTAATACGCAAGGAGGGGAACCCACTGGTGCTTAATCCATTCCTCAAGAGATCCTTTGCTCAATGACTTATAAGATAAACAACCTATAAGAGAGCAAAGAGCCATTCTACAAGTGTCTTCTAATCCCACGTCGTTGCCTAAAACCAAGCGCTTGGCCTTCTTGTTGGCTTTCCATAGCTTTCGACGGAAAGAGACAGATTGGAGCTGATCAGTTGGATCCTTAAAGCCTCCCAAGGAAGACAAAGATGGGTTCGACAGCCCTGGAGGCACGAAGGTCGACTGAGTACTTGACCTGCAACCATCAGTGGGAAGGGGGACAAATTCTAGAGAGGCTAACTGTTGCAGGGGTAAAAGAGAAGGATTACAAGGTACACTAGTCAAGTTAGAGGGCTTGTTTTTAAAAAATAGTGCGCCTCCCGAAGACCCCTTCTGCAGCTTATCCACTGAATCAAACAACCCCACTCGCCTCCAAATTTCCTCATCCTCCATGCTCATAAGTGTCTTTAACTTAGGCTCCATGATAAAAGAAGACTCTAACAAAACAAGGTCCACAAAGGCCGGTCAAACATTGTCACACTGGAGCTGACAAGCAAGCAGACCAGGAAACAAATTATAAGTGGTTCGTGATCCCAGTAGTTTGTCCCACTCCTTTTCAAAACACCAGTAAACAATACTAGATGCCCCACCCTCTCGGGAAGAGAGAACCGGAAAAGAAGGACTCCAAGTATAGCATGGATTTGGGAATTATGAATTCGCCATATTAATTCCAAGAAAAAGAGGAGGTAGAAAGTCCGAGGCAAAAACAATGTCTGTGGTGGGAGAAGGTTGAGGTACAAGTAGCTCAACTCACACAAGATATTAAATACCAAATTAATACAAATCCTTGAACCACGTGAAGGCTCTAATAAAAGTCCCGAACACATCAACCAATCATACGTTAATTTTTTTTATTGTTTTATATATTAAAAAATTAAAAAAAATGTTTCTTATGTTTTCTTAGATTGTTTATAAAGTTTAATGAAATAAAAATATATAATAAAAATAAACTTAAGTTATGTTATTTTTTCAAAGTTTATATCCACTAAATCATATTAGTCTTGGACAACATTAAATATTTTCATTATTAAAAAAATAAAAAATAATAATAAAATTGAACCATATTTTATTTATTTTAATAAAATTTTCCATTTTAGAATAAAATGTATCACTTGATTTTTCCATTTAAAAATTATATGGAATAATACTTAATTTTTTTAAAAAATAAGATAGATTCTAACTAAGATAGATTTTCATATGCAAAACCACACCCCAAATAACATTGAAATTGAATATCTATTTAACAATCTACGTTTCCATGTTATTAAAACCAATAATCATAATTATATCACACAAAGACCATGCATTCATTCATAATCATGTTGGCATAATATCCATCTTAAATGGTATTTATTCTAGAATATTCAAAAATTGAGATGCGAAGAAACGTTTTTTTAGACAATATCTATAATGTGAATATTTTAAATAGATCGATTAAAAGAACACAACCTTCATGTATAGGCTTGGTCAAGGGACAAGCCAACTAAAAAAAAGTTTGACCAATGACCATTGTTTCTCATGTTAAAAAAAATGAAAAATAACAAGAATAACAATCATAGTAGATGGAATGGCCTATGATGAAGCTCTAGTGGTAACCATTGAAAATGATGCAAATGTAGTTTTGATAAACTTGTGCATCACCTTCTAAGGGGTGTGATGTGGATATATAGACAATTATAACTAAGGAGTCTTCTTTGTCAATCTTCCTTACCTTGTCACTACTTGTTTGAATGTTTTTGTGAGGATGAAGAGGAGGTATATATTGTATAATTTAAACCAATAAATGGGAGAAAATCTCTTCAACTTTGCTAAAGGATAAAATGTAAATAACATTATTGCGGATTTTATCACCTCACATAAGTAGACTAAATAGATAGAAATAAGGAAGATAAAAAGGAAAAAAAAAGGAGGCAATTTGTTGAGAAGACAACTTTTGAGCCAATGTTGAAGCATGATCCATCACAGGTAAACAAGGATGAAGAATATTTCTTGGATGATGATCTGATTTGCAAGCTTAATGATTTTGGTTAAGTCTGTTGAAAATCTCCAATTTTGGATAGAGTTAGCTTGGGGATCCTTCCTACAAAACACTATGGTTATCCATTCAGTTACGAAAGGTTTCTCTATCATCATAGTTTGTTACCCAGATGGACAAAGAATGTGCTAATTCAAAATGAATATTCACTCAAATTTCTATAGGGAAAAATTAATTTTCTTAAAAAATTGCCTCATTTTTCTATAATAAGTACATAAAATCCTTTAAAAAATTTATAATCCTTACAAAAGCTTCGCCACACTTATAATTCATATTTTGAGAACTATAAAGGTTCACCAAACTTTTGACACATACATGAAATTATGGATCCTTAAAATTTTCCCTACCTATAAGTTCGACCACTGCTACTGTTCCATCCCTAATGGTGTGTGATAAGGACACTGATTAGATCATGACTTCGAAGGCATCTTGATTCCCATTGGTCTCACGATAGGAAGACTCTTATGGGAAGAGGAGACATGAATCACAATCTTTAAATTATGCAAGGGACCCAATATGCATGACTTAATTGAAAGAGACAAAAGAAACTTTAATGATAACAACTCCAATAATGCTTGCTTAGGTAGTTGGTTGAACCAAAATCAGGGGAAAAAAAGGATAGAAATGAGTAGAGTTAAGATAACATATTAATCATTAAATCAACATTTTATCATCATAATGTAATTACATCACAAATATATATACCCATCACCAATAACTGTTTAGTTTAGTAACTTTCCAACTAAAATAATATTAATTTGTATTATTTATTTACCAACCAAAAAATGTGTGAGATGCTATTAGCCCAAGCATTAATGTAATCCAAACTTACTTTTAATTAACTAAAGAAAGAGAAAGTTGATCATGACACCTCTCTTAATCATTTACATTACACCATAAGATAAAGCCCATGTTAATCATCACATTCTTGTTAAAGCAAATGACAATCATAAGGCACTTGAAAGTAAAGATGAACTTTTATGAAAGTTCTCCCTAATATATGTCCCCGACCTTCATATTATGAGGGTGGGGATTGGTGAGGGTGAGGATTGTGAGGGTGAGGGTGTCCCTAATATATGCCCCCCATTTTCATATTATGAGGGTGAGGGTGAGGGTGGGGATTATTGATAACTTATTAAATCCCCCCACTTCCACCCTCATAATGTGAGGAGTATGCAAGTGGGAGTAGAGGGAGACATTAAGAAGAACTTATTCTATTTCCAAATCCGCTCTCATAATTTGAGGGTAGGGTGGCGGGACATAGGAGGAACTAGAAGGTAATAATACATAATATAAACATGGACCTGATCCCATTCCATGTTTTTCTCAAGATTTGTCCAATTTTGTGGTGGATTGTGCTCCATATATATATATATATATATATATATATATATATATATATATAATGTGTTTTCTCTGATGATAACAACTCCAATAATGCTTGCTTAGGTAGTTAGTTGAACCAAAATATGGGAAACAAAGGAAAAATGATAGAAATGAGTAGAGTTAAGATAATATATAACCATTAAATCAACATTTTATCATCATAATGTAATTACATCACAAATATATATACCCATCACCAATAACTGTTTAGTTTAATAACTTTCCAACTAAAATAATATTAATTTGTATTATTTATTTACCAACCAAAAAATGTGTGAGATGCTATTAGCCCAAGCATTAATGTAATCCAAACTTGCTTTTAATTAACTAAAGAAAGAGAAAGTTGATCATGACACCTCTCTTAATCATTTACATTACACCATAAGATAAAGCCCATGCTAATCATCACATTCTTGTTAAAGCAAATGACAATCATAAGGCACTTGAAAGTAAAGATGAACTTTTATGAAAGTTCTCCTTAATATATGCCCCCGACCTTCATATTATGAGGGTGGGGATTGGTGAGGGTGGGGTTGTCCCTAATATATGCCCCCCATTTTCATATTATGAGGGTGAGGGTGAGGGTGAGGGTGAGGGTGGGGGTGGAGATTATTGATAACTTATTAAATCCCCCACTTCTACCCTCATAATGTGAGGAGTATGCAAGTGGGAGTAGAGGGAGACATTAAGAACTTATTTTATTTCCAAACCCGCTCTCATAATTTGAGGGTAGGGTGGCGGGACATAGGAGGAACTAGAAGGTAATAATACATAATATAAACATGGACCTGATCCCATTCCATGTTTTCCTCAAGATTTGTCCAATTTTGTGGTGGATTGTGCTATATATATATATATATATATATATATATATATATATATATATATATATATATATATATATATATATATATATATATATAATGTGTTTTCTCTGATGATAACAACTCCAATAGTGCTTGCTTAGGTAGTTAGTTGAACCAAAATCAAGGGAAAAGAGGAAAAATGATAAAAATGAGTAGAGTTAAGATAATATATAACTATTAAATCAACATTTTATCATCATAATGTAATTACATCACAAATATATATACCCATCACCAATAATTGTTTAGTTTTGTAACTTTCCAACTAAAATAATATTAATTTGTATTATTTATTTACCAACCAAAAAATGTGTGAGATGCTACTATCCCAAGCATTAATGTAATCCTTGCTTTTAGTTAACTAAAGAAAAATAAAGTTGATCATGACACCTATCTTAATCATTTACATTACACCATAAGATAAAGCCCATGCTAATAAAGCCTATTTTAAGGTCACGACCAAGCCACACCAAATTGGTGTATGAGACCCCCTTGTTTGTGGGAAAAGGGACCCCCTCTGCCCAACGATTTGACTGGTAAAGTCTACGGAGGTATACATACCCTACCCCCCTCTGGATTTGAACTTGTGACCTCTTAAGAGAAAACACATGTTCTTAACCATTAGGCCCACTTAGGCTGTATTTTTTTTTTTTTAAACAGAAATAAAGAAAAATTATATTAAAAGAGTTGCGAATAATCGCAGGAGGAGTACAAAAGCTGTGCTGCAGGAGCTGTAAAAAACAAAATTCACTCCCTTGTAAGCTCCCAGTAGGAAGTGGTGAGTAGAGGCAGTGATTTCTAGTATGCTAAAGCTGACTTGAGCTTCTACAGTGAAAATCATACAAAAAGAGCCTAATAAAAAAACAGTGAAACAAAGCATACACTTAAAGATTGTTTTGGTCCGGTGCAGGGGGTTCTTCCTCTGCTGAAGGCCACAAATTTAGATCCAGTCGCAGTCGAGGTCCTGGCGAGGAAGCTTCATCGGAGATGGCTATAGTCAGGGAGGCCGAAGGCGACACAGGCCCAACCAAAAACTGAAGAGCTTATATCCACTGCCTTAATGCCTCACATTCATCCTTGGTCCTCTGTTGTTCTCCCCGACGTTGAATTGTGATTTATGTTATGGATAAGACTTGAGATGAAAGGGCTCTGAGTTGAATTGTCAGGTTTTTCACCGTGCTAACCAACTCACTGTGCTCTTCCACTGAGATGACGCGCTGATTGCTAGGGCTCCTTCTCATTTTGTTAATTTTCCTTGCGCTGTGAATTATGCAAGAAACTGTATCTGTGTTCAAAGGAGAAGTGACATCCACTCTGTTATGTGGAGTATGGAGAATGCCTACGAAGTGAGCTAGACATCCGCTGATATGCTCCATCACTCTCGCTAGATTCAAAGGACAAATCCGATTTTCCGTTTTTGGACACGAGCTGTAGCCATACCCGCTGCTGATACTGGTACTGTTAGCATTACCATAATTCAATGCATAGTACGCCCAAGGAGTCATGCTGAGCGAGTTCCTCCCACTCCAGGTCTTGTTGCCACGCTCTGGAGCAGCCGTAGGGATATCGAAGTGACCTCTCAAGTCGGGGGAGATGGATAAAAGGTGCAGAGTGACACGCGCTGAGGTGAGGGGAGGAGCGTCAAGGTGGCGAGAGGTGAGGTGAGGTAGCATGTTGCATGTGCCAAGTGTGTCAAGTGACGGGAGCGGTGGGGAGGTGTTATGCTGAGACAAGTTTGCGACCCAGGTCAGAATCAGAGTCCAAGTGTCGCGCTGAGTGGGTAGGTGAGTTGACTGCCAAGTGTCAAGTGCCTGATGGGTGTGTCACTGGATCATGGGATGGGTCTATATTGCGTGAGTCCATTGACTACTAATGAACTTGGCTCCAGGGCGATGGCTAGATTTGCTTGGGTATCAACCAGTTGATTGTTTTTTCTAAGGACAT
The DNA here is from genome assembly GCA_009831015.1 of Picea engelmannii. Lineage (NCBI taxonomy): Eukaryota > Viridiplantae > Streptophyta > Pinopsida > Pinales > Pinaceae > Picea > Picea engelmannii. Next base: position 1,031,483 of record ML781134.1, on the reverse strand, counting down.
GGACGAGGGAAATATTGGAGAAGTGTTTGATAATTACCGAAATTCGTTGGAGTATGGCCTTTAGGTGAATATTCGAGGCGTGGGAACCTTTGCGTGCATGATTTATAATTATCTTAGAGTCACCTATCACCGAAAGGGAGTGGATGCTCAAATTTTTAGCGAGGAGAAGGCCTTGGTACAGAGCATAAGCTTCGGCTTGATTATTGGATGCAATTCCAAAGCTCCAGTATAAGGAGAGTGCTTGATTTCCTCGTGGGCAAATGATGACCCCTCCCGCTCCTACCACCTTGACCCAGGCTATATTTTTTAAACATACATGTATTTTTTAATATATATATATATATATATATATATATAACCATTAATTATAAGTATTTTCTAAACATGAAATACATTAAAAAAAAAATAATGGACATAGATGTTTCTTACTTAACCCATTAATAAAACAAATTATTACTTGAATATCTCTAGTTTTCTTCCTCCTATTTAAAATTATATATATATTTTTAAAATATCATTTATATATTTTGAAATTAAAATATTAAGAAAGAAATACTTAATATTATTTAACTAATTTCCATTGTAAATAATTTTTATCCCAACTTTAATAATTCAAAATAAAATAAAGTTTTGTAAATTATTTTTAATTATTAATATTTTGGGTTGGTTACTCTTTTCATTATTAAATTAAAATTAACTCTATTATGTTTATATAACAAAGTTTATATATATAGAAAGAGATATAGATAAATAAATAATTTGCTGTTATTACTGTGATCCATTATTCTTTGTTTTGAATAACTAAAACCTAACTCTATTTAATCATTAAGTTATTGCTATTAGCATACTAGCTCCATAAATTTAAGTTAAATATGAACCATTAACTCACTAACTCCAACACACTACCATGAACCCTTTAACCCATTACCTTTTAAATCAATAATTCAAAATAACCCCAATTACTAATTTACTAATCCCCTTACCATTAACCCACTAACTAACACACCTTCTAACCATTAATCTACTAATTCACAATCCCCCTAACCATTAATCAACCAACCAATCAATCTACCCCAATCACTAACCCATTAACTTCTTAACTACTATGATTGACTACAATTAATTATAAAAACAGGTAAACTATAATAAAATATAATTATTTATGATTGAGACAACTAACCTTCAAACCAATAAATCCTTTAAACATTTTCCACTTAACTCCTTAAAAAAAAAGATCTAAGCAACTTTACTACCCATTATACATGTTTACGTTTAAAATTAATGGATTCACATACAATTGTTCGTTTCGTCCATGGCTTATTATCAAATTCATTCAATGAAATTTGATTCGAATGTCTATTGGTAATACTTGACATGAATCAAGTATGAGAGAAAGAATGTGATTGGATCCCGAACTACCCAATTTCAGATCTGAGTCTATATTAATATTATAGAATGAATATGTTGATGATCTTTATTCAACATCCATGGCTGAATGGTTAAAGTGCCCAACTCATAATTGATGAACTCGAGTTCAATTTCTGCTGGATACAGAAAAACTGCACATATCCATTATTTATGAAATGGGAAGAAAGATGAAAAATAACAACAAACATTTAAACAGTAACAAACCTTTTAAAATAATTGACCATTTCAAATTTTAATATCTTCTCATTTCCATATTATATATATATATATATATATTTTTTAGATCTGTTATTCATTTTAAATTACTATTATTTAATATAAACAACTACTCACATAAAACTTTTTAGATGTATACTAATTAATCTTTAACACGCAACCTTAATCACATCTCTTTGGTCCAACACATTTCTTTCCGGTCAAGCTGTAAAGTGAACTTCTTTGTTTTTCTTTTTGGATAAATATAAATTTTCTAAGATTTGGACGACCTTTTTAGATTATCTCACTAAAATTCGGTTATAGATAAATTGCTAAATTAACATTTTTTCCGAAAAATGCATTCAATATCCCCAAGAAATCTTTGTTACAACTAAAGTTTACAATATCTAACTCTTAAAATCTAAGATTCTAATAATTCGTAACGGAATTTGAGGAAAAAAATGATGATGAATTATCGAAATCGAATCAGGTTGTCTGTTCTCTTTTCCCCACAGCTGTGGAATGCGCCCGACTTCTCTAATTTTTTATAATTTCTGAGACGGACGCCATTAGTCAAAGATTTTATTGCCACGGGTTTTGTCTCAGCGCATTCATTGTGGAGTCGAAAATCTATTTAAGAAACCCTAAGGCTCGTATCTCAGGCTTTTAATGGCAACAGCGTACAATCCAAGGAACGTCTTTTTCTTAAAAGTCAATAAAATTTAAAATAAAAATGTTTTTTACCGTGAATTTTGATTAGCAGACTGAGACTGAGGCAACCCTGTCTTCGGATCTCATTCCGTGAATTTTGATTAGCAGGCTGAGACTGAGGCAACCCTGTCTTCGGATCTCATTCGGTAGACTGTAGCGCTGAATGAATGGACAGTTTTATATCTATGCAATAATCACAGAGATTTCTGACAGGGATGATGGCTACCAACGGCCATGATCAAATCAATGGGAAGCCCAGAAGTACATTCTGCAATCGACATTTGGTGTGGTCGACGCTGCTGCTCGTCTCGATCCTCTGCTACACTCCATGGCTTTTCTGGTCTTCCAAGACTCCGCTCTACTGCCCGCCCACATCCATAAAAACAGCAGCAACAGAGGAGTCGCGGGATCGAATCCCCTGGAGCGGAGATCTGAGGGATCTTGAAACACGCTGGAACGACCTCAGGTTCCAAGACTCGAACCCGCGACGAACTGCCCCGCAGCGGCTCAGGATCGCGCTGTTCGTCAAGAAATGGCCATTGAGGGATTCGGCCGGGGGACTCGAGCGCCACGCAAGAACCCTGCACCGCGAGCTCGCGCGCCGCGGGCACGAAATCCACGTCTTCACCTCATCCTCGACGGCTCTGGATCGAACCCTGACGGAGGACGAATCCAGGGGCCTTCGCTTCCATTTCTCGAACCCTACCCCGGCCGGGAACCTTAAGGCCCGGGAAGCCTGGGAGCAGTTCTTGCGGGCCAACGAAACCCTAGCCGGCGAGGGTTTCAATGGGGGTTTCGACATAATCCACACGGAAAGCGTGGCGCTGCCGCATGGCCGCGCTCGGAACTTCAGCAACGTCGTCGTTTCTTGGCACGGCATCGCCTACGAGACAATACAGTCGGACATCGTCCAAGATCTCACGCGGAGCTCTGCCGAGGCTCGACCCCTCGACCTCCACAAGGCCATAACAGAGCGTGTACAGAGAGTCATAGAGGAAGTAAAATTCTTTACCAAATACTCTCACCATGTCGCCACCAGCGACGCCGTGGGGGAAATCCTGAGGACAGTCTACATGCTGCCGCTGCGGAATGTCCACATTATCGTCAATGGCGTCGACGAGGGTTTCTTCAGGCCGGCTAAAGTCCGCGGGGCTGCTTTCCGGTTAAAGTACGGCGTGCCGGAGGGGGCCCGGTTGGTTATGGGCATGGCCGGTCGGCTGGTGAAGGACAAGGGCCACCCGCTTATGTTCGAAGCCCTTAAAACCCTTCTGCAGACCGGAAATTATTCTGATATTTTCGTCTTGATCGCCGGCGATGGACCCTGGGGTTCCCGGTACCGAGAACTGGCGCCGAATGTGAAGATCGTAGGGCCACTGAGCTCGGCTCAGTTGGGGGATTTCTATAATGCCCTTGATGTCTTTGTAAATCCGACGCTGAGAGCCCAGGGACTCGATCACACGCTCATGGAGGCCATGCTGTGCGGTAAGCCACTGCTGGCGTCGCATTTTAGCAGCATTACGAAGAGCGTGTTGGTGAGCGGGGATTTCGGGTACACGTTCAGTCCCAAGCTCGGATCTCTCCGGACTGCATTGGATACAGTTATCGAGGACGGCAAGTGGGTTCTGGAGAAGAAGGGGGCGGCGTGCAGGAGAAGGGCGGAGGAGCTATTCACTGCGGTGAAAATGGCTTCCGCGTATGAAAGGCTTTTCCTGTGTATTGCCAAGGGGAATGCCACTGGATTCGATTTCTGCAAATACCCTCTTCCTCCTGCTTACCAATAGGTATCGATCCATACTACCTCTCTGCCCATGAAATTAGTATGCAAATTTTGTAGTTATCTTACTCGATTATGTGCACCATTATTTCCTTCTGTGCTTCCAGATTATTTCCTTCTGTGCTTCCAGTTCAGAGGATTCAAACCAATGATTTTCAGAGGATTCAAACCAATGATTATAGTTAGAATGATTTGCAACCATATGAAATTAAATTTATGAGGGATTCAATCTGTATTTTGAGTTTTCTCTGCCCATGAAATTAGTTGTGAGGGATTCAATCTGTAGTTTGAGTTTTCTCTGCCCATGAAATTAGTAGCACATACTGTAGTTATCTCCCTCCATTCTTATGTGTACCGTTATCTCCTATTGTGCTTCCAATTCAAAGGATTCAAACCAATGATTATAGTGAGAATGATTTGCAATCATATGAAATCAGATTTGTAAGGAGTACCGATTCAATCTGTACTTTGAGGTTTCTACTTCACCTGCAGTCTTCCTTTGCATATGGAGTGAGGTGCAGCTCCTTGTCAGGTTGGTCAGCATTCATTGTAATAGTTGAAATTATTTTGAGGCTTTTTAAAATTTTAACGGGAGAATTATGATTCAGTTCTCATGTTTTTGAAACACAAAGCCACATTTTTGGAACTAACTGACCAGGGTTGCTGTACTCGGGTAATGTGTAAATGCTTTTAATGGATGGATGGCCTAAATTTAAAATTTTATGTTCATATTAATTTTGGCTGTAGTAGGATTTTTTTTTTTTTTAATTTAAAATAATGGGAAGGAAAGTTGTGATTTTTAATTAAGATATTATTCATTGCAATAAAAGTATATGAAGAGATTACTGATAATTTTTTTGAGTATATGAAAATATTTAAGATATTATAGATACAAATATTTGAAAATATGTTTGGTGGATTAATTAAAAATATAAAATTATTGAGAAGTTAAAAAAATATTTAAAAATATAAAAATATTTGAAGTTGTTGAATTTATTCCTTCATAAAAAAAATGATGTGATACTTAAAAAACTTGACCAATTAAATTAAATATTATAAATATTCTATCATATTTCATGATTCTCAATGTACCAACACAGTCATTTTAAAAATCCAAATTTAGCTACTGATTTTTCAAATGCAAGCTCCACAAAAGTTACGAAACACCACAATTGTTGTCTCAATTAGAAAGTGTGATTCAAATGTGTAAAGTGTGGTCTATGTACTTGGACACAGACAAATGATGTCAATTGATGTGTTATCCTTGTTATTTCAAAGAGTACACAAAAACAAATGGGGTCAAAGTGACATGTTATCTTAATAATGAGTACTTATTGTAGTGGTATTTAGTGTTTATTTCTTATCAACAAGTATTTAGTATTTAGTGTTTATTTCTTATCATGTGTTAGAGTATTTTTATTTAGGTTTGAGAATGTTAATTATATATAATTAATTATTTATTATATAGTTTTTAATATGGTATTATAATAAGTGATATTTCATTTGTTAGAGATGTGTTAAGTTTCTATGATAATGGAAAATCAATTCCAAGAGATTAAATATTTTTCTTTACATATTATCAAATTTGAATTTTGGTTGTTTGCAGTAACGTTTTCAACTATTAAAAGTCATAACTAATGAATCTTAGATAACTAGACAATTTCTAGTTGAAAACAAATTTTGAGAGTTTATAATTGTGTTAGATACCTAATTCTAGTTGAAAACAAATTTTGAGAGTTTATAATTGTGTTAGATACCTAATTCTAGGGATTATGGTGTCTTGTAAACAATATTGTAAATATTATTATTTATAATTATAAAGAGCTATAAATAATCAAGAACAATTATTGGGTCTATGGGAAGATGGAACCAAAGGTCATCTCTGAATGTATGTGGCTATGGTGTGGGTTAGTGTTTCATGTATGGAACCAAATGTCATCTTTGAATGTATGTGGCGACGACCTGGGTTAGTGGTTCATGTTTAACTTAAATTTATGGGGTTATTGTGCTAGGGGTTAGAGATTTAATGGCTTGGTGGTTAAATAGGGTTAGGTATTACTTGTTCAGGGTAAGGAATAATGGATTAGCATAATAACATTGATATTATTAACTTGCATTTTACAGAGTGGTAAAATACTTATATATATATATATATATATATATATATATATATATATATATATATATATATATATATAATTGTTGCACGAAGTGGGTCCCTTTTCCCATAAACAATATTCCATATCTTAAGGGGAGGATCCCTATCTTGGGTCAATCTCTAGAATCTCCTTTTGAAGTGCCATCTCCCCCTCATGCAGATCCAACCCCTTCATCATAACATGAGGATGATGTTATTTGGAGGATTGAAAGGTTGAATCTTGATGGGAATGCAACACCATTTCAATCAGATGAGGAACCTGGAGCATCACAAAAATGTCCAAATTGGCTCATGAAGACACTTGAAAGTGTTTATCCTTATTGGGTTGGAAAGACAGGAACTCAAATTTCAACAAGACAAGATGATGGAGGCAATGTAGATGATTCAAATTCAGGTGATGTCAATGATATGGATGTTTCATATGATTGTGAATTGAATTTATCTATTAACTTTGAACCAACTTCCTTTGAAGAAGTTGTTTTTAATGATGAGTGGAAAGAAGCTACGTAGAAGGAGTATGATGCTTTCATCAAGAATGAGACATAGAAGGCAGAAGGAGTAAGATGCTCTCATCAAGAATGAGACATAGAATTTGGTGGATCCTCCATTTGGAACTAAACCAATTCGTTGCAAGTGGGTCTACAAGAACAAGTACAAATCATATGGGTCAATTGATAAGCATAAGGTGAGGCTTTTGGCAAAAGGATATGCATAGAAAGAAGACAGACTATAATGAAACTTTTCCCCCATAGTGAAATGGGCTACCATTCATGCTCTGTTGGCTTTGGTAGCACATAATAGGTGGAAGATTTATCACATGGATGTGAAGACACTGTTCTTGAATGGAGACTTGAAAGAGAATATCTACACGTCTTAATCGAACAGATTTGCTATGAAGAATCAACAACATAAGGTATGCAAGCTTTATCAAGTCTTTGTATGGCCTAAAACAAGCACCTTGCACATGGTATGAAGAACTAACTAAGCATCTTTTGAAGATCAATTTCAAGCATTTTAATGGTGGTGATGCAACTTTGTCAAGAAAGTTGGCAAAACTATTGTATATCTTGTGGTGTATGTAGATGATCTTTTGGTAACATGGAACAAATTTGTACATATATTGCATCCATAAAGAAAGAATTGAAGAAGGGTTTTGAGATGACAAACATGGGACATCATCACTACTACTTGGGTATTGAAGTAACTCATGATGCAAGGTATATATTCATTTCCCAAAAGAATTACAATGGGGAGTTGTTGAATAAATAATAAATTTTGCATGGGTTGATTGTAATTCTCTCTCTACTCCACTAGAGAAAAATTTGAAGTTAACATCAAAAGAAAGGAATGAATTTGATGATGCAACTAAATATAGACAACTTGCAGGGAGTCTTATCTACCTTATCTCTACTATACTGAATATTTCATTTGCTATTGGGATGCTCTCTAGGTTCATACAAAAAACCTTGTGAAAGACATTGGTGTGTTGCAAAGAGAATTATAAGGTAATTAAAGGAAACTCTAGACTTTGGGCTCAAATACTCTAAGGTGGAGGACTTCAAAATCATTGGACATACAGATTCAGACTTTGATGGAGATAAAGAGAAGAGAGTGTTTGCTTCAAGATACCTCATGAGTCTTGGATCAACAACTATCTCTTGGAGATCACGTAAACAATTTGTTCCAACAGATTCCACTATAGAAGTAGAGTATGTGGCTACTACAGAGACGACAAAGGAGATTGTGTGGCTCAAGAAAACACTTGAGGATTTGTAGGAGAAATAGGGGAATGCTACTCCACTTTTGATTGACAACACTTCTGCAATCAAGTTGGCCAAGAATACTAGATTCCATGATCGAACAAAGCACATCAACATGAAGTACCATTTGATTCGACATCATGGAGAGGCCAAGGCCATTCATTTGATACATTGTTCCACAAATGAGAAAATTGCAGACATCTTCACCAAAGTGCTTGGAAGATAAAAGTTTGACAAGTTCAGAAGGATGCTTGGACTCACAAACACCCGTTCAGATTAACGGGGGAATGTTAGATACCTAATCCTAGGGGTTATGGTGTCTTGTAAATATTATTATTTAGAATTATTAAGAGTCATAGGTGAATAGGAACAATGAACGGGCCCGCAGGAAGATGAAACCAAAGGTCTTCTTTGAATGTATCTATATCTGGCTCTCTTTAATAAAATTCAACTTATGCATGGATTTATTCAATCATGGTTTGTCAAATAGAAGTTCTAAGCAATATTGAGTGAGATTTAAAATTTGACATCTCTAAATTACTCTTTTCCTTCTCAGAAAACAATGCTCTATCATATGGTAAGAATATTGCGTTGTTTGGGACTTCGATTAAGCTCTCTTTAGTGTGATTTGAAAGAAAATTTTGAAATATTTCTAGAAGGGGGTCACAATAAAAGGTTTTGAGCTCTATTGAGGTAGTTAAAACCTTTGAAAGTCGACTCTCCAACCCATTTTGTTGATGGAGAACAACAATGTCTTGAGGCAAGAATATCTCACTACTCAACAATTTGATTAAATTCTTTTCAATTCCATTGAAAGAAAATTTTGAGAGCTTCCAGAAAGGGGTCATCATAAAGGCTCTAAGTAGTATTGAGGGAGATGTGATCTTTGAAAGTTGACCTTTCATAATTGCTCATTTTGTTGACGAAAAACAATGAATTGCATTGTAGAAAGTTTTTCTACCCACTTAGACATCCAATTGTTGTGCTTCAAAAGGGAATTGAAGAGCACTTAATGCTACATCAACTCAAATTTTTTGATAGTGTTCTGTAGGTAACCATTTTTTTTTGCTCTTTTTTGTATGTATGTGGTGGAAGGCGATTTAATGATGGGAAGACCATGCTATCACAAATGGTGTTTAGAGCATTTGTTGAATTTTTTGACCCTCTTTCTCAAAAAGCATGTGGTCTCTTCGTTTCATTGTTCGAGGCATTCTTGTTGATCTTCCATTGTTGCCTTAATTATATCTATGTTAGATTGCTCTCAACACCAATAAAACTTAAGTTTGCATGATTGGAGTATTCTCATTGATCTTTGACACTCACATGCAATCTGTTGGATCACTTTCAACATTGACCTGTTCTTTGTCATCTTTTATGTCATTTTTTAGACTTTTTTTTGACAACATCATGGGATTTGTCTCTCCAATGTGAGTGTTCATGCATATGCTCACTTAAATTCGTGTTTGTTCCACGAGTTTTGAAGAGGCTTGTGTGAAGGGGAGGCTACAATTTTGAAGTGGGAGTCTTTATTTTTAACGTGTGTTTGGTTCGTCGATTTCGAATAGGTTTGTGTCAATGTATTTGGGAGACTACAATGATTCAAAGTGACTCTGTTGAGCATTTTTTTCATGGTGATTCTCAACATTGGTCATCATTGTATTCTCTATTGTTACGCCCATTTTGGGGGTTACCTATTGAATTTCAATGAATATTCCCATTTTCATAGCATTTAATACTTCTTTCTCCTTCAATGTTAGTGCTTCCCTACAATTTAAGTTTGGTCTCATGTAATCCTTTTTTTTGGCTCAAGTTGTGTACTAGTGTCACTTTCTTTTGAGTTTGGGTACGATCTCATGAGAGTTTAACTAGGTGTTATCCACCGAGCAAATACTTGGTATACCTAGAACCTTATGCTTTACAATGAAAGATCAAGGGTATGTTGTTTCTCCAAGCAAGGGGTAGGTCAAGGGGTAAGAATGTGAAATACGTGTAAGGGAAAATTTGTCAAGCAAAGGACCCCTTGCTCGACAAGATATACTTGGCACTAGTGATCGATGGGAAATCTGAAGAAGGAATGATGGCTACATGCTCAACAAATGGACCATGAAAGATTCTATGAGCCCCAAGCAAGTAGGAGAGGATTTCGAACTGAGAAAAAATGCAAGGAAGTCCAAGAATTAGCTAGGGTCATAATGTTGACCAAAGGGCATGGCATTGGGAAATTCAAGTTGTTTTCATTTATTGTAGCAAGGGGTGCTAGACAACAAGTTCCCTGTAACATCCCCGTTTTCAAACCCCACACTAGCGATGCATATTGTAAATGTAATATATGGACGAGGGCCAAGCAATGTAATATGTAAATGAGGTATATTGAATATAATAAATAAAATGTATCGCCAATTGCAAATGGAAACAGACGAATATTTGAGGGATTAGTTTCCACAAGAGAGGGAAGGGGTCCAAGAGGGAGAGTTTACCCATGTCTATTAAACCCAAACCCTTTTCTTTCTAAATTATTTTTATTATGAACCTTCTATTTTCTGATTGAGTGTATGCGAGCTCAATCATTAAACTCATGTAAGAGGGTGGGTGCAAAAATCACATCCTATAGTTATTGGGGAGCATGGGGCTAAAGTACAATCAAAATTGGATAAAGTGAGCAATCAATTGTCTTGGAAAAATAGAGGAAATTCGTATGGGTGGAGGGGGCATAATTAATCATTCATGTTTTTGGATGCATAACAGTTTTAACAGGGAGATTTTTGGACAACAAGAGAGTTCTAAGTGCTGAATCTTGAAGGCATCCATAGTGGGCATGTATGGTAATTGTTTGGAGCTATATATTCATGGGAAGAGAGGTTGCGGGTATGCGAGCATTATTCTGTTCGAAAATTGTCAAGAGAAGCAAACGTTTTGTTGTTGTGTGAATTCCTGTTGCAGCTGTAGAATTCTTGAGGTCCCAAAAGAGATATTTTTTGTCCAACTTGTGCTGGAATCCCTAGAGGGGAGTGGGAAGGCCTTAGGGACTATGAGCAGTGAAGGGGGATCCCATCCCTGGGTTGTGCAGGTTATGGGGAAGAGAGCTGGTGGACTGGAATTAGTTGTGGGAATTGCTTGTTGAGAGGGGGACTTTAGCTAGCTTTAGGGACCACTGTCTCTTGTGGATTCACAACCCCAGCTCAGGGGTGACTTGTTGTTGAGAACTGGAACAAAAATTCTATGGTTGGGAGGAACATTTGTCCTCTGCAACGGGTTTCATATTTCATAATATTATTGTTCTTGTTTGTTGTATTTATTTATGTTAAATGTTGATATAGATGTTGTTCATTTCACTTTCAGATATATTGGGTTATTGCTGCATGTTGTGAGTAGACTAATGCATGCAGATCTCTAGTTATGTTGTCGAATGTGTTTAGTTTTTATTGTGTATGTTTAATTACTTGCATTTACGTTTTTAATTAACATGAACCATTGTATAAGCTTGAATGTCATGTTGTGTGTGTTATTTCCACATTTAAATTGGTATCATAAAATTTTATTTAGCCATTTCTAGCAGTGGCGTGACCCATCTTGGTGCTGGGTGCGTTACAAAGTGGTGTTAGAGCGACATGTTAAACACTGACCCTGCATGGGACAAAAACAACATGAAGAAGCTATGATTGCAGATTTAAACTTCTAAGGATGTTTGCAGATTGTTTGTTAGAATGTCCCGAGAAAAAGTTTGAGGAAATTGCTTGTAATTTTGGGAAATTTGAACTCAGGGGTTAAAACCCTCAATTTTACCCTCAGTTTGAGTGTTTTCAAGTTGTGAATGGGATGAATTTGGGATTTACAGGATATCCATGGAGAAATTGTGTGAAAATGGGAAAAAACCCCAATTACTGCAGTGAAATTAATTGAAAGATCAACACATGAGTGTTGGATTTTGGGTGCAGGGGTCGAATTGACATGCACAGGGATGAAATTGGCCATGAGAAGATAATTACAGAGTTTCATAGTGGCCCTGATAGAAATTTTGAAAATAAACATTTTTGAAAAAATTGGGAAATCTTGAAATTTTGGAAAGTTTGGATATTTTTTTGTACTATGACGTGGAGGCCACATGCCAGTGGTTATGTGGACTGCCATGTTGGTAGGTCGATGGTGTCATGCTGGCGGGGTGACTAGCGAGGGAACATTGAACGATACCATAAGTGGTATTGCAGGGGTAGCAAAGTGGTTTGGGAATGATTGTTGGGGTTGCAAAACCAATGAAAACGTGCCACGTATCAGGGCAATTTTGGAGTGTCACATTGCAGAGGGGGTGTTAACGCCCGAGCACATTGGCGATGCGAAGTGGATCGTCCACTGTTGATCTCCCCCGATCTTCGTTGTTTGATATGGGGAACATGCAAGTTTGTGCGTCACATAGAGGAGGGGGTGTTAACACTCGAACATGTTAGCGATGCGAAATCCATGTGGGTCGTTGATTTCCTGATCATCTCCATCGTTGGATTGAGGGGCAAGAAAGTCTACGGGTTGAAGGAAAAGGGTGTGGGATGGGACTCGCCAATCCTCACGACCAATAAAAGAGTGTCATGTTGAGGTCTGATAGATGAGGTGGGACCCTTGTCCCATCTGGGGTTAGATGTGTGCTAGGTGGGCAGTTGATACGGGTGGGGCCCGTAAATAATTTTTATTACCCGCATAAATGTAAAGGAAGAAAGGGGAAAGAAGATGGATGAGAGAGGAGGAAGATGATGAAGGATAACGTGGCAGAGTTAGGGTGCCCAAGGGGTTGACATGACATCACCCCAAGGTGCCATGTGGACCCAGAATGCCACATCAACGACCATGTCAACAATAACCAATGAAATTGTCAAACGAATATAGTGCTTTTGCAGGTGGTAATCTTCTGATACATTTTTGAGGGCCTAAAAAACGTTTTTAGGAAGTCAAATTTTATGAGAACATGCTGTATTAAGTACCCTTCGTACACCTTGTATCTGCAACTTAAATATAAGAGCTCGAGGAGAATTTCCAACGAGTTATTCTGAGTGCAAAACAAAGCTCATATGAAGAATTTGTAGCCTAAATAGTACAAGATATATTTTAGGTACTAGATTACTTCTAGAGGACACAACTCTTTGCTTAGATGTCAGTTTGGGGTCTAAGAGTAGTCTATGGAAAGCTCATGGACCATAGAAGACAATCATGGAGCCAGATTTGGAATCTGGACCCCTGAAAATGTGCAAGAAGAGAAAGAAGACACTTGTAGCAATAAGGGGTAAAATGAGAAAACAATCTAAACCTATAAAGACCATAACTTTCTACTCGGAGCTCAGAATGGGAAAAATGAATAATCAATGGAAATTTATTGAGGAGGAGAATCCATGTATCAACCCAGAAAATTGATCTGAGAAGTAAATTTTACAGTCAACTCAGAAGAAGATGACTAGTGGCATTAAAGAGTAGAAAATTTATGCATTCTTTTCCAGAACTATGTATATATTTTGTCCAATAGAAAATTGCTTACATGCACATTTTCTTGTAGAATTTCGAGGTACACGAAGACAATTGGTTTCTATACGAGAAATACAATGATGGAGGATTCCCAAGGGTCCTACAGTCACGCAGAGGAATTTAGAGGGATACATGTCAGCATGGGAAATTCTAAGACAAAATCTAATTGAAGAAGAGACACACAAGAGCTTGCAAACATGCAAAGAGAAGTGCAAAGTTGTAGGGATGATAATGAAAATATCATGAAAGCTTAGGATGAGATACTACAGAGTCTGAGTATGCTGCAGAAGCAAGTTAATAAAGATTCTGGCATAAGACAAGAAACTAGTGCAAGGCAACTAGAAGTATCTAGATTTCATGATAGGGATGATCATGGGGGATCTAGGCCATCCAAGAGTGTCAACATACATTATAAACATCATCATTCCGCAGGGAACTCGACCATAAGAGCGCATGCACATTCAAGGTCGAAAAACAACCCAAGTATGTCTCTTGTTAGACATCAAAGGAAGAGACATGGGTTAGATAGCTTGCAAGGGAAGCTCGAGAAGGTCAAGCCACTATCATTTGATGGAGATAATAGGAAGGGAGAAGATGCAGAAGCATTATTGCTAGGAATGAGGAAATATTTCCAGTGACATGATTACTCATCAAATGTAAAAGCCATGATTGCAACCTACCATCTCCAAGGAAAGACATCTATGTGGTGGGATCAACTTAAGTAGGTCAAACACCTTGATGAGAAGATAATTTCTTGGAAGCAACTCAATAAATATTTCCAACAACAATACTTTTCAGAGCAATATTATGATAAGAAAATGCAAGATTTATTTTAACTCAAACTTGGGAACATGACCATGGATGAATATGAGATAAAATTCTTGGAACCTCTCAGGTATGCGAGTTTCTGAGTGGACTTCCTTCCTTTTACAAGGATAAAATTTAGTTTGATGAGCCTAGGAATTTGGAAGAAACCATAAGAAAGGTTAAGTATTTATATGAGAATAACATAGGAAGACCAACTTTCCAAAAGGCATGGGATGATACGAAGAAAGGGAAGATGAATCAGAGGAAGAAATGATTCAAGCCACCTTTTATCACAATTAGTTCTCAAGCACATCAATAAGGGAAACCATCTCAAATTGATAAAAAAATAATAGATTTCTTGGGAAAGACAAATCCCTAGACAAAGCCCCATGTTATGTATAAAATCACTTATTAAGCCCTATATATTGAATCATTACATTTCTAGTAGGTTGACTAGAACCCTTCATTGCACCCTTTCATCATAATTGTAACCCTTTGTCTTCTATATATATCAAGGCGATCTAGTATTAGGATCATCTTATCTCAACTCATATTATATTATGAGGTGTATATATTGTAAAATGAGGTTTCCTCTTCGAAGTGGACTGTAATTCATTGATTTTGTATCATTTTTAAGGCATTGGTTCATAACATTTAGTATCAAAGCTCATTGATCCTAAAGTTTTTTTTCTCCAAGCAAGTCATATTAACATTTTTTCTATAACCTTTTTTCTGGGATGGTTCAGACATTGAAACATGGAGGTTATTTATAGGACATATCAAGGTATCTGTGGTAAAAATTTCAGCGTCTGGTTCGTTATACTTTCGGAGATACACCCTGTGGAAGATAGGGTATCTGACTAGTCCTATTTACTAGTCTCAAACAAGTCTTCTAGGTAAAATCGTCATATCTTCTTCACTGAGGCTCCAAATTCAGTAAGACTAGTTTCATTGGAAATATGATGGTTTGTAGTATTCTTGGTACAAGTTTCATAATCATATATCAAATATTGTGCGTGGGGCACGATGGACGAGTTCGCTCTCCTAGAAAGGCCAAAAATCAACAAGGTGTGGGAAAGTTACCCTAAATTTTTCTTGACACATCCAATTTTGGCCAGACCTGTGGCATTGCAAAGAGAACATATCAAATTACTATTTCCAAAATTTCAGACTCAGAAGGGCCTAAATTTCAGAAATACATCAGAAGAAAGTTCGGCCAAGAGGACAAACTCCAAATTAATAGTTTGAAAGGTACATAACTTACAATTGACATAACTTTTTATTGGAAGATCTGTTTCTGGTGATTCAAAATTTGTGATAAAGATAGAATAGAGGATTATTATTATTATTATTGCATGTGGGTCCCAAAAATATTTCAACACCAATTAAATCTCTAGAAGTCTCGTCTATTACTCAACAAGAAAATGAGGACATACATAACAAGCTGTCCAAATTGGAGGAACAACTGAAGGATTTGAGTGACAAGTCTAATAATTGGGTCAAATCACAAAGACAAATTCGAGAAATGGAAATGAAGATGGATGATATGGAAAATAAGATGGAAGAAAATAAGAATGAAATTAAGGAAGACATATAAAATTCCATGAAGGAAATGAAAAATCCCATGTCTTCTGCGATCTTTCAAGCTCTAGATGAGAGATTTCCTAAAGAAAATATCAAAACACAAGGGACTCATGAAAATAAATATAGTATTCATGTTGAAAAAAATGCCAGTAATAATCCATTTTCAACTAGCGAATCTGACTCTAATAGTGGAGTTAATTATGGTGGGGGTTCTAAATTCAACTTTCCCAAAATTAAATTAAAGAAGTTTAATGGTACATAGGTCTTTACTTGGGCGAACCAAATAGAGAAATATTTTGAACTGCATAATATTATGGATGATAAGAAAATGATTCACATAGAAACCTTGAACTTTGAGATAAAACCATATCAATGGTATCAATGGATAGTAAAAATGCAACCCGCTTTATATCACTACACTTAGGATTTATTTACAAGAGACTTAGAAGCACAATATAGGAAAGTTTGAGAACAAGACTACTTCAGTCAATTGACAAGAATCAAACACTTCCCAGTGTCCTGGGTATTCCACTAACTATTAGGCCATGCAAGCATGTGCCCGAGGTTGACACGCGGCAAGGGGAAAATATGACACATGGCCCTATCAATGAGTGACACGTGTCACATTCCAATTGGCATATAAGATCTGTAAAATGAACGAATCAAGGTGACATGTGGCATGTAGAACATGGGTCCACGTCACCCTAGGTGACATTAGCGCGCTATGTCACTATAGACGGACAACCTCCACGAGCCTCTAGCCTCTCCTACCTGCGAAATCTCCCGGATCTTCAAAGTCCAAACTACCGCCAATAACCTCCCAATACCCCTTATATCCCATTGTCGAGATAGGTCCACATAGATCCATATATCTATGACCTCTGTTGCTTTGTGACTTCAACGTTCGGGGGTTTGGTTGTTGTTATCACTGAAAAATCGTCCGCAACATTACACACAATGGTTGAAGAAAGACATCAATTCCAACAACAATTAGTACACCTACATCATCAAAATCCATGAAAAAGGCACAAAACTATACACTTGGTTAAAAAATTAAGGTGCGCAAATTCACCAAAGGAAGCGCGTGCATAATGCATAAAATGTGCAGGCTAACATAGCCCTAAGCACACACTGTGCGCAAGATGTGCTACTATCTACGAGAAAATCCTTGCACTTCTCATGAACAACACATTTATGAATCTTGTCGACCTCTCAACCACTTCTAGTCCGACCCCCAACACGATTTGACACTTAGATCTGAGCGAAATTTAGCTTGGAGGTTGGTCAAGGGCTAGGAAGTTCCCTAAAAGGCCCCTTGTTCACACTATGAACTAGTTGTATCTTGCCATGAATGGACACTATAAATATGTGCCATGGGTGTGCTAGAAAAATAAGAACTTCAAGGTATTATTATGCTACAAGAATTCTTCTTGGAGAATCCTCTTTTCTCTTGGAACCATTCAAGCACCATAGCAAGGGCCATTCCACTCACCTCTTGAGAGGATTGGCATTGTATTTCTTCACCATTGTCACTTTCCATTGCATGAAGAGAAGAGCTCTCTATTAGAGAACTCAATATCCCTCCCAAGGAGGAAGAGGGGATTCATAAGTCCCTGCCTTTCTCTACAGTGTTAGCCTATCAATATATTGATCCATTGGTAGTATATAATGGTCGTTTTTTTCTTTTCATGTTTCTAGTTCTTGCAAGCTTATCTAACATTTATTTCTTCTGGTTTTTAGTTTTATTTCCTTGTTTCATGTGTATTTGGTTATTTAATCAACTCACAAACCTCTGTCTTGTTTATCCGACTTAACTAAGTAGGTATGTGTTGTGTTTTTGCTCACCCATGTGACAAAACCAACACAAAAGATTGGCGACCATACTGGGGAATCAATATCAAATTCTTCCTTATTTAAGTCTTGAGAGAACTTATTTCTAATTGTTTGGATATGCAGGTACCAAAACCAACCTAGTCCAATCTTTCAAAGTCAAAATTCAGAGCCAAGGCAAGAGAATTTCACTTGGAAATTACTTTCTCGATGCATGATAGGAAGTACACGGATTTTGAGGCACATAGACGCGCATTCTGTGCACTGTGCACGTGACAACCTTCATAACTCTACGCATCGTGCGCATTATGCGCTCTCTACGTGCCTGTCAGAGCTACAACCCATGCATAAGTTCAATTTTTGCAAATTGTAAGGGTTTTTATGAGTGGTTTGAGGGCCCCTTGCCTTCAGATTTTAATTTCTTGCACTTTGTAAAGAAATCACACTTTACTTAGAGTCCTTTGTCACAAGAAATGTTAGCTAACATAAACACATAGGGGTAAAAAGAATCACAATTCTTCTCTTTTCTTTGTTGCCACATGGATGGATCATTTGGCATTTAAAATTTTGAATTGAAGTTATTGTTTTTTCAAACACAATCAACTAATTTGGGACTAGAAATCAATTTTAACCCTCAAGTGTGCTCTTCCCATGCACCCAAGTGTGATCTCGAGAATCATAAAAAGTGGTTGAAAGGAAATTTCATCTCCCTTAAAAATCATTAAGAGAGGACAAATCCCCCCTAGGGTACCTCTTAGTTTTGGAAATCATCTTAAATCTTTGTAAGGGCCCATACATGCCCACATGTTTGCAATCTGAGGATAGTTTCTAAAAGCTTTCTTAGTTTAGACAACACTCTAGGAAAGTTTAAAAGATCAAGTAACGGGTCCAAACATGTCCACATGTCTACAATCCTAGGATAGTTTCAAAAGATTTTCTAGTTTAGACAACATTCTAGGGAGTTTAAAGGATCAAGTAAGGACCTATATGTCCACATTTCTAGTTCTTTAGGGATTTAAATATTCTGCAAGGTTGTACCAAAGAAACATAGTAAGCTAGGTAATAAGATTTGTAAGGACCACATGAAGTCCACATGCTCCAATCTTACACTTAATTTATTAAAAATATTTTGCACACTTTCACTTTCTTGCACACAAAGCCACTCATCACACACATAATTTTTATTAGAATAGTGGAGGGCGAAGTAGGATTTCTTTTTAGTACTCACAAAGTAATTCAAAGGAACTTTGAAAGATCTGATTACCTCTTTAGAAATTATCCACGCCAATTTAATTCAAACAAGATTGGTCCATGACCCCAATCTCTCAGCCCACTCCATCTAATTTTTTTTTAAGAACACACTAAATTTTCTTCCACAGGAGGTGCCAAAAGAATTTTTTAGTCTAGGTAGTATCTCAGGGGTAGGCATCCAAATAACTCTCCGTTATCAATTTCTCACATTTTGAAACAATAGAAATTGAGAATAGGGATCTTTCAAAATCCTCCAAGTCAAGTGTTCCCATACCAGAAGGAAGGGATATAATCATGAAGGTTCGAAGGCCGAGGTATGGTTGTTTTGCGCATCCCTCCTTGAGTCACCCAACTTTTGTGAGGGTATCCAACCTGTGACCTATTTTTTAGGCCGAAAATCTAAATGTTGCACTTTGATCGAGGTACTTAGTGGCCAAACATAAGATATCTACCTAGGTGGCGTTTCTGGGCTGCAATTGCACCCTTATCAGATTTTGTGTGGCTATTTGGAAATATCTCCAGCTCTTTCAGGATATGCACACTCAACCCCTCATTATAAATGATTAATTCAACCTTCACTAGTTCCTCTTTCAGTGGCTTCAGGCCCCACTGTGGAGTGCTATTGGAAGGCCCAATGGTAAGTTGAAAGGAAGGACGATAAGTAATTTTTTTTTTTTTTGCTCAGGGGAATCGGTAACAACGGTAGTATCGTACTCGCGTGACACGGGGTCGAATCCTGTCGGCTGCCTTATAACCCCTGGGGAGAAACGCACATCCCGCAAGCACGCCCTTCGGGTAAAGCGAGGTGAGAATCGACCTTGAGACCTCCTTTTTACATAGTTCCTGCCATTTACACGGACTTGCCAATCGGTCTACACCCCTGCGGGCAGGACGATAAGTATTTTAGGACATGAGCATTTACTTTTTTTTTTTCCCCCACGAGGAAAAAAATCCACCTATCCACATGATTGTTTATTTTACAATTGATTTATGTATGATGTTAAATTGATTACATGCACTTGTGAGTTATACTATCTTGTGAAGGTCAAAAAATATAAAAATATCTTGTTCATTTATTTGTCTCTTGTCACCATTTTCACACATTCACTTTGCTAGTCAGAACCACAGTGGAACCACAGAATCCCTGTAGTTTTAGACGCTTGTAGAATCTCCTTCCTATTCTAGGAGGAGTCCCTAGTCTTGCCAACTCACTAGCTCAAACATATCACACCCCAGTGAGTGATACTATTTTGGGATCAACATTACTTGGTTCGACTTTGCTTGGGTCAAATACCCAAGACAATCCATTTATTGATTCTCCTTCACAAGGAGGTGAGAGTCAAACTTCTTCTCAAGGAATAAGTACAAACCCACCAAATCCCTCTCAAGGGGCAGGTCCATTACCTACACACACAATGGTTGGAACTAATTCTCCACCAAATCCCCCTATGCCATACTTGGCATCCCTCAACATTCCTGATTTAACCAAACTCACGAATGATCCCATTTTGCATGACGCCACTTGGCCCAATATGCCTACCAAATTGCCTTCAGATATTCCAAAGTTTGAAGGAAAAGCAGGGGAAGATTCCACCAACCATGTTATGACCTTCCACTTATGGTGCTCTTTAAACAACATCATGGCTGATTCCATCTGCTTGAGGTTATTTCAAATAAATCTCACTGGTTCATCAGCCAAATGGTATGTGGACAAAAAATCAGAGTCCCATGTGACCTTTGAATCATTGGCCAAGGCCTTTTTGTCATTTTTCCAATTACCAATTCGTCATGATACTAGTTTAGAATTTCTCTCCGAGTTCAAACAAACCACTACTATCCATATAGCCGACCACATCCATGAATTGCGTCGGTGTCGTAGTTTGTGTAAAGCAGAAACCACAAAAAACAACATCTTGATTGGTTTCTTAAATCGCTCGTACTTGTGATTGCAAAGGACATAGCATCCACTTTTCCTCAATCAGAAGAGGAAGCCATCAACAAAGCCCAACAATTTGACCTCATATATGCTCAATCAAGTTACTTGTACACAATATTTCCTGATGCACCCAAACCCATACCATTTCACCAGGACAAACCTGGGATGTTCCACATCACGGATGGGTTGATTGGTTCTATGACACACATCAATCCTTACGGCCACTTGTCACCTACTTATGGTGAAAATAAGTATCCTCAACCATATGGAGGGACATCTTATAAACCTCCTCCTACTCACCAATAGTCATATCATGTTGTTCCCCCTCAGTCGTTGGGGGGACCCCCACCGGTACCCGAGATGCATCCGGTCTCTCAATCCAGTATGAGTCCACCCCCAACCCCCGTATATAACCCCAATAGCGGTGGAAGTGCTTCAACTTCCTATACGCCATATGGATCGCCTCTACAAAAAAATCCATATTTCCCATTTCCTGGTCCTCCCCAGCTGATTGCTCCTCCACTAGGACAACCACAATCTGGCGTTAATTTTGTTCAGCCCTGTCCCATTCAACAGGTTCATACTTTTGAACAATTGAATATGGAAAATCTGGCTCATTAGCCAAATAATGCCAAGAAGAAAGGGAAAAATCGAAACAATAACAACCCGTGACCAAGAGGACACAACCCCCAACAAAAACGTCCCTCTAGGAGCAACTAGAATCAAGGTAACCAAAACCCCAAGGGGGAAACAATAACATTCAACCACGACAAGGGAAGAACAATAACCTCAGAACTAACTTCCCTTGTGCTTTATGTGGTGAGTATGGACATTATACTCACCACTTCCCCCAAATTGCCGATTACAAACAGATGAAATAATCCATGAACATGCAATGCCCTCCGGCATGCTTGCCCCTCAACAAACCCCACAAGATTATTTGCAACCACCACTTCCAGCCATTTTGAAAAACCATATACCACACCAAGGTTTGATGAATTATACCCAAAAAGAGATAAACTGGCCCCGCCACAAATGGGGCAATATCAAAACCCAGGTCCCAATCAAACCGAAAATCCAGCCGACCGCAATATCCTCCATACCAGTGAGGAAGAGATTCTTCTGCAGACACGTAACTGTCCATATGACATGCCTCCTGAATCTACTCCAACCATCTCAGAAGCAGCTCCCACCATAGTTGGGAAACCTCTGATGATTCCCCGCCCTAACACTGAACCAAAACCCCATATACCCCGTATGCCTTTACGGCGGAATGTACATAACCCTCTTACTAGGGAAACCCATAACTACAATCTGGTCGATGAATTAGCACAGTCTCCTGCAACCATGTCTGTGTTGGAGGTCCTCCAAACCTTTCCATGACAACGCAAATCCTTGCTTTCCGCCTTGGGGGCAGTCGACCCAGCTGATACTTGACTCATCACCTTTGATCTAGATAGAGAAGAACCAGGCCTCCCCTCCCTATTAGATTTTTAGATACCAGTTAATATCTATAACATCATATTCCATCGGTGCATCATCAATGAAGGTGCATCCACATGCATAATGTCCAAAGTAGTATGGAAAAAACTCGGCTCACCTAAGCTAGTACCATTTGCCACCGCCCTGATCAGGAACTGGATTATATGGAAGATCGAGAATGGAAAATATTTTCTTATTGGCAGGGACCCATGGATTGAGTGCAAAGGAAAACATATCCTCCATGAAAAAGCCATTTAGGAGCTCAACAATGCAGGTTTTAATCTAACCAAATCACTAGAAGGAATTTTGTACATAATGGAACTTAGTGGCTTGACTAAGAGGAAGTAAGATTAAGTGAAGATAATGGAAATAATACATTTTAGCACTAATTGATTCCATGATTAACGTCTCTAATAAAAAAAACACTCTAATATGGTCTTTCAACCCAACTGGAACATATGTCCCAAAATGGGGGTACTTGGCGCTAATTCTGGATCATGTGGAAGATTAAATCTCTTTGTGGGGGAAATCCCTTTGGAAATAAACCCCCCGCTGCCAAATCAAAACTCCTCATGTGGTTGTTGCTTAAAAACAAAGCCCCTACTTGGGACAATCTCCAAAAAAGAAGTTTCATTGGTCCTAGTCAGTGTTCATTGTGCAAGTTGAGCTAGAAAGACATCCCCCATTTATTCCTACACTTCCATTTCACCCTTGATATCTGAAGTGACATTTATTCAACCCTTAATATCTCCGACCCTTGGAATAGATCCTCCATTGATGAAAATTTCCTCTCTTGGCTACCTTCTCCCAGGGTTTTTGTCAAAGAAAGATATTGATTTTTCTATTGATTTAATGTCTGGAATTGCCCCAATCTCCAAAAATCCCTACAAAATGAGCACATCAAAGCTAAAAGAATTCCAAATGCAGCTAGAAGAGTCATTGAAGAAGGGGAACATATTACCAAGTGTTTCTCTTTGGGGTGCCCCAATTCTTTTTTTTTCAGGAAAAAAAATGGAATGTCGAGGTTATGTATCGACTTCAAACAATTGAACAAGGTTACAGTACAAAATAAATATTTTTTGCCAAGGATTGATGATCTTTTCGATCCGCTGAAGGGAGCAAAGATATTTTCCAAGATTGACTTGAGATCGGGTTATCATTAAGTGAGAATCACAAAAGAATATACTAGCAAAAATATCTTTCGAACAAGGTATCAACACTATGAATTTGTAGTGGTTCCTTTTGGGTTGACCAATGCATCTGCTACATTTATGTGTCTAATGAATGGACTATTCAAATATTTCTTGGACAAGTTTTTCATTTTATTCTTGGAGGATTTTCTTATCTATTCCAAGATAGAGGAAGACCATGAGCAACATTTGAGGATGGTACTATAAGTGTTGAGAGAGGACCAATTGTATGCCTAGTTGCGTAAGTGAATTTTTGATCGAAAGCAGATCCATTATTTGGGTCACGTTGTTTTAGAAGATGACATAGTAGTAGATCCATAAAAATTTGAAGCAATCAAAAGTTGGCCAACACCATAAACATTTCATAGGTTAAATCATTTATGGGTATAGTTGGTTACTACATGAGATTCATTGTGGGATTCTCCAAGATTACACACCCAATAACATCTTTGTGAAAAAGATAGAGTAAAATTTGAATGGAATTCCAAGTGTGAAGAAAATTTCCAGTGCTTAAAGGATTTACTTACTAGTGCACCTATTTTAAAAATTGTAGATCCAAATGAGGATTTTGTTGTGTGCACATATGCATGCAAGGAATGGCTCAGTGGAGTCCCTATGCAAAATGGACATGTAATTTGTTATGAATCTAGAAATATGAAGGAGCGTGAAATAAATTATACCACACATGACTTAGAGTTCACAGTCATAGTACATGCTTTAAGGACATGAAGGCATTACCTCATGGAAAGAAAATTTGAATTGAAGAGAGACCATAGTGGTATGAAATACTTGTTTGAACAACCAACACTAAATTCCAGGCAAACTAGATGGATGTAATTTCTTAGTGAATATGACTTTGAAATCAAGCACATAAAGAGAAAAAAGAACAAGGTAGGTTGATGCACTCAGTAGAAGGGTGCATAAAATGCATGCTACAACCATTAGTATGTATAGGAAAGATTTAAATGATAGAATTCTAGAGGTTGTAACAACATATCAACATTATGTGCAAGTTAAATAAAGCCTACAATAGAATAATGTACATAAAATATACAAGGATTACCAACTAGAATAGGATGGAATCCTCCTATTCTGAAATAGAGTTTATGTTCCCAATTATCAGGAATTGAGAAACTTGGTTTTATAGGAGATGCACAATGTGCCATATGATAGACATCCAGGATACCAAAAAACTATTACAATTGTAAGAGGCCAATATTTTTGGCCTGGTGTGAAGAGAGATGTCGTTGATTATTTGGCTAGATTCATGGAATGTCAGAAGGTAAAAGCTAAGCACAAACATCCAATGGGATTGCTGCAACCATTTCCCATTCCTGAATGGAAATGATAAGTTTTTATTATCGATTTCATTAACAAATTTCCTAGGATAAGAAGGCAATATGATTTCATCATGGTAGTGGTGGACAAGCTTACAAAGGATACATATTACATTTGGGTGAAAGTAAATCATAAGGCAACCAATATTGCAGAAATTTATATGAAAGAAATTGCTAGGCTACATGGCGTGCCTAAGACAATTGTTTTCGACAGATATCCCGAGTTCACATCAAATCTCTGGAAGGAATTATGTAAAGTATTTGGGACAAATCTGAATTTCAGTACAACATATCACCCGGATTCAGATGAGCAGACATAAATGATTAATCAAATAACTAAAGACATGTTGAGAATGTATGTAATGGAAAAGCCTTCTAGGTAGGAGGACTATATCCATTTAGTTGAGTTTGTTTACAATAATGGGTATTATGAATCATCGAAGTTGAGTTTGTTTGAAGAATTATATGGTAGAAAATGCAATACACCGATAAGTTGGGATAACCCAATGGACAGAGTTGCGATTGGGCCAAATTTTTTAAGGGAAATGGAAGAATAGATGGTAAAGATCAATCTTAATTTAAAAATTGCACAAGACGGGAAGAAGAGTTATGCCGATAAAAGAAGAACACATAAATAAATCAAAGTGGGAGAGCATGTGTTTTTACTAGTTGAATTCAAGAGGAGCTGGCTAAAATTGGGAAGTTCCCCAAAGTTGGCAGCAAGATATTGTGAGCCATTTGAGATATTAGAAAAGATAGGGCCAGTTGTATAAATTCTAGCATTACTTGCATCCATGATAATTCATAACATGTTCCACGTGTCTTTATTAAAAAAATACATACATGATCCTAATCATGTGATTGATTGGATTGTGATCCAGGTGGCACACGAAGGGGACTTCCAGGTGGAACCAGTGCACATATTGGATTGGAAGGTCAAAGTGCTTGGGGACAAAGCCATCGAATTCGTAAAGTTTCAATGAACCTGCCACACTCCTAAAGTCGCTACGTGGGAGCATGAGGAAGCCATGCAGGAAGCATACCCACAATTTTTTTCAACTTTTGAAGAAAAATGAATGTACATTTGTACATAAGTGAATGAATACTCCATTTTGGCAGCTGGAGTTCCTCGAGCCACAACTCTGAGACTTGATGTCCAACCAATGTGTAGGTCGTGGGGAAAAGAGAGTTGTTGGTTGGAATTGCTACATGAGTCATTAAAGTTGCAAAATTATCAAGTATTTTGATTTAATATTTTAAAAATGTCAATGTGTAAATTATATGGTGATGTGCACCAAGGACAATGTCGTTTGTAGGGGGAGGCTAATGTAACATCCCCGTTTTCAAACCCCAAACTAGCAATGTATATTGAAAATGTGATGTATGGCCAAGGGCCAAGAAATGTAATATGTAAATGAGGTATATTGAATATAATAAATAAAATGTATCGCTAGCTGTAGATGGACACATACGGATATTTGGAGGCTTAGTTTCCACAAGAGAGGGAAGGGGTCCAAGAGGGAGAATTTACCCATGTCTATTAAAACCAAACCCTTTTCTTTCTAAATTATCCTTACTATGAACCTTCTATTTTTTGGGGTAGTGTATGCGAGCCCAATAATTAAACTCATGTAAGAGAGTGGGTGCAAAACTCACATCCTATATTTATTTGGGAGAATGGAGCTGAAGTACAATCAACATTGGGCAGAGTGGTGAGTAGTCAACTGTCTTGGGAAAATAGATGAAATTTGTATGGGTAGAGGGGGAAGAATTAGTCGTTCACATTTTCAATGTAGAACAATTTTTACAATGATATCTTTGGACATCAAGAGAGTTGAGAGTGCTGAAGCTTGAAGGCAACAATAATAGACATGTACGATAACTGTTTGGAGTTGTAATTTCACGGGAAGAGAGGTTGGATGCCCGTGAGAAACATTTTGTTCAAAAAATTTCAATAGAAGCAAGTGTTTGGCTATTGTGTGAATTATTGTTGTAGCTATAGAATTCCCGAGGTCCAGACAAAGAGATTTCCTATCCAACCTTTGCTAGAAGCTCGTGAGGGGAGTGGGAAGATATGAGGGACTATGGCAGTAAAGTGGGATCCCATCCTTGTGTTGTGCAGGTTGTGGGGAAGAGAGATGGTAAACTGGAATTAGTTGTGGGGATTGACTATTGAGAGGAAGACTTTAGCCAACCTTAGGGACCTATGTCTCTTATGGATTCATTGCCCCATTGTGGGGGTGGCTTGTTGTTGAGAACTGGAATAACAAGTCTATGGTTGGGAGGAACGTCCGTCCTCTGCAATGGGTTGTATATTTCATAAGATAAGTGTTATTGTTTGTTGTGTTTATTTATGTTAAATGTTGTTATAGATGTTGTGCATTTCACTCTCATATAGTTTGGGTTATTGCTGCATGTTGTGAGTAAAGTAATGCATGCAAATATCTAGTTATGTTATCGAATGTGTTTAGTTGTCGTTGTGCATGTTTAATTACTTGCATTTACATTTGTAATTAGCATGGACCATTGTTTAAACTCGAATATCATGTTGCATGTATTATTTATGCATTTAGATTGGTATCACCAAATTTTATTGAGTTGTTTCTAGCAGTGGAGTGACCCAACTTTGGGCTGGGTGCATTACATTTCCCAACTAGCATTATGATGAACCCAAGAATTTGTCCATGCAATTAAATAAGGCATTGTTGCTCATGTGAGGAATCAACATTTCATTCCTTGCCAACTCTAACCCAAATTCAATTCAATCTTTCTTGCTAGACTTAACCACCACTACCCTATTAGTCCCACCTCCATTTCCCCAAGTCACATTCACATTTAGACCTTGCTTGTGCAATTTGAGTCTAATCTAGGTAATGAACTTCTACTCAAACTTAAGAAAAATTCAAAGTATTCATGTTAATGTTCTTTGTTGCTTTGAATGTACCTTCAATCCCATGTTATTAGTACAAGGAGATCAATTTTATGAGATTTGAAATCGTAATTTCTATAGTAACAAAACATGAGATTCATTTCTCATAGTATCAGTTGATACATTTAGTCATAAAAATATAATTTTATGAAGAGGAACTTTCTATAGCCTAGTATGAAGGAGTTGTTTAATTCTATGCTCAACATGGATCAATTGACACATATCATTTTTTTTCCAAGAGGCTCTATATCCCAACATGAAGGAGACGTGTAATTCAATGCTTATCATGGAGTTGATATGTAGCATTTAATAAGAATAATAAAATATCAATAACAAGAAAATATTCCAATGTCAAATTTGAGTAAAAACCAAAATAAATTTCAACGTGTATGTACATTTTAGGTAAATAATTCAAAACAAATGGATTAAATTTTTTGAATGTATAACTAAATAGTTTCATGGTAATTGTTTGAGTGTTATAGTGACTAAGCTTCTCACAACAAATTATAAAATCTAACAATCCTTGAATCTCTCACTTATGCTCCCATTAAAACAATATGATAAGCAACATGCATCTCAATAGTTTTTTTATCCCTCTTGGTGTTTAGTAGATCCTACATTAGTATTTACTTTTTATAATGTAATTTCATGGTTTCACTTGTGTATTTCTATCATCAACTAATACCTTTCATAATAAAACATATATTTTTTATATGAAACCGAGATGACATAACATATAATCTTCTATGAAGTTATAAATAATCTCTATGTTTTGTAACTTAAATGATTTGATTATGATTAATATAACAAGTTTTCTAAATATAAGGAGCTAGACTCACAACGAAGAAAAATCCTGCAGAACATTCAACAGGAATGGAGAGTTAGAAGCAGGGCATTTTGGCTTAAAGAAGGTGACGAAAACACAAAATATTTCCACTAATATGCAAATAAAATAAAACAACAAAACACCATCTAGTCAATCCTCAGAAGCGATGGATCTAAGGCAATCTCCTTTCTGAGCTCGCACATGAAGGATCTTCTCATTTTCAAGCCCTCTACCAAGAAAACCAAGGTGTGAACATTGACACCATTCTAAAGTGGAAGGCCTCTTCCCAAGATTCATTTCTCAGGAAGACAACCAAAAATTATCAACAAAATTAACCGTGGAAGAACTGGAGAGGGTCATTCATAGTTTCCATAAGGACACAATTATGGGACTAGACAATATCCCCATAGATTTCTAGAAATGCTACCTCCAAATAGTGGGTAATGACCTTCTAAGGATGATATAGCACTCTTTATGAGTGGGTAATGACCTTCATAGGCCTCATTCCGAAGGTAGATGATCCTCAAAACTTTGATCAATTTAGGCCTATCTCGCTATGCAACAACATCTACAAGATCATAGAAAAAATCATAGCTCTAAGAATCAAAGATATTCTCAGTGACAACATCTCTAAAGAATAATTTGGATTTCTAATGGGAAGGCAAATCCATCAAGCAATTGGGGAAGCTCAGAAGGGGATTCATTCTATCTACACTAAAAATCAATGATCCATCACTTATAAGGTGGATCTCTCAAAGGATTTCGACAAAGTAAGCTAGTTCTACATCAGACTACTGTTAATTCATTTGGGGTTCAGCCACTTTGTTGTCACTTGGATAATGAGTTGTATCTCAACTACTTCCTTCATGCTTCTCATTAATGTCTCAACAACCAAGTTATTTCAAGCTGAGAGAGGCCTTCGACAAGGATGCCCCCTATCCCCTCTCATTTTTCTGCTTGTGGCTAAATGTCTCAGCGGAATTATTCACAATGAAGTCTCAACATCAAGGTCCAAAGGTATAAAAATCAATCTCACCTTCTCCCTAACACATATCTTTTTTGTCAATGACATACTTATCTTCTGTGAAGGAAAGATCTCATATTTATCCACTCTAAGGGATATTCTCAATACTTTCTGTCTAGCCACAGACATGGAAGTAAACTTGCAAAAATATTCCCTTCACACCTGGGGACTCATGATGAAGGAAAATGTATCTCTAGAGCCATGGGTTTTCCTATTTCTTGAAAGATAGAGGGGATGAAATACCTTTGTTTCTCTCTAAAACCAAACAATTATAGAAAATGAGACTAGTAATCGCTTTGTGCAAAAATAGAAAAAAGATTGCACCACTGTAAGAATAGATGGCTATCCCGAGCAGATAGATTAGTTCTAGTAAAATCGGTCTTGGAAGCTATACCTATATACTGGAATTATCTTGCATTGTTTCCGAAGGGAATTTTGGAGAAAATCAGCCAGCTCACTTTCTGTTTCTTATGGTCTGGTTCTGATGATAAGAGATCTCTAGTCTTGGCTTCAAAAAAATGTATATCCCTTCCAAAGAAATATGGGGGATGGGGCTTAAAAAACATACACCTCTTTTACCAAGCATTAAAAACCAAGAATTTTTAGGGAATCATCACAAAATCAGGACTCTAGGTCAGAATAGTTAAAGAGAAATATTTCCCTTCAGAGTCATCAGTAGACTAGGTAAGAAAGATATAGAAGACATCCAAAAATGGATCAATAAATTGGAAATACTCTATAACATCTTCCCCCTTGATCAAGAATTGGATTATATGGAAGATCAAGAATGGGAAATATGTTCTCATTGGTAGGGACCCATGGATTTAGTGCAAAGGAAAACATATCCTTCCTGAACAAGCCATTTTGGAGCTCAACAATGCAGGTTTTACTCTAACCAAATCACTAGAAGGAATTGTGTACACAATGGAACTCAGTGGCTTGACTCAGAGGAAGTAATATTAAGTGAATATCATGGAAAGAATACATTTCGGCACTAACCGATTCCCCGATTAACCTCTTTGATAAAAAAAAAAAATGCTAATATGGTCTTTCAACCCAACTGGAACATATGTCCCAAAATGGGGGTACCTAGCGCTAATTCTGGAGCATGTGGAAGATCAAAAATCTTCGTGGGGGAAAACCCTTTGGAAATTAAAATCTCCNCCCCCCCCCTCACTAAATCAAAACTCCTCATGTGGTTGTTTCTTAAAAACAAAGCTCCTATGTGGGACAATCTCCAAAAAATAAGTTTCATTGGTCCTAGTCAGTGCTCATTGTGCAAGTTGAGCTAGAAAGACATCCCCCATTTGTTCCTACACTTCTCGTTCACCCTTGATATCTGAAGTGACATTTATTCAACCCTTAATATCTCCGACCATTGGAATGGTTCCTCCATTGACAAAACTTTCCTCTCTTGGATATCTTCTCCTAGGGTTTCTATCAAAGAGGGATATTGATTTTTCTATTGATTTAATGTCTGGAGTTTCCCCAATATCCAAAAATCCCTACAAAATGAGCACACCGAAGCTAAAAGAATTGAAAATGCAGCTAGAAGAGTTGTTGAAGAAGGGGAACATAGGACCAAGTGTTTCTCTTTGGGGTGGCCCACTTCTTTTTGTCAGGAAAAAAAATGGAATGTCGAGGTTATGTATCGACTTCAAACAACTGAACAAGGTTACAATAAAAAACAAATATCCTTTGCCAAGGATTGATGATCTTTTTGATCAATTGAAGGGAGAAAAGATATTTCCCAAGATTGACTTGAGATCTAGTTATCATCAAGTTCAAATCATAGAAGAAGATACTAGCAAAAAAACCTTTCGAACAAGGTATCGACACTATGAGTTTGTAGTGGTGCCTTTTGGGTTGACCAATGCGCCCGCTACATTTATGTGTCTGATGAATGGGGTGTTCAAAGATTTCTTGGACAAGTTTTTCATTGTATTCTTGGAGGATTTTATTATCTATTCCAAGATAGAGGAAGACCATGAGCAACATTTGAGGATGGTACTACAAGTGTTGAGAGAGCACCAATTGTATGCCTAGTTGAGTAAGTGCATTTTTTATCGAAAGCAAATCCATTATTTGGGTCACGTTGTTTTAGAAGATGACATAGTAGTAGATCCATAAAAAATTGAAGCAACCAAAAGTTGGGAAACACCATAAAAATTGCATAGGTTATATCATTTATGGGTCTAGTTGGTTACTACAGGAGATTCATTGTGGGATTCTCCAAGATTACACACCCAATAACATCTTTGCGAAAAAAAGAGAGTAAAATTTGAATGGAATTCCAAGTGCGAAGAAAATTTCCAATGCTTAAAGGATTTACTTACTAGTGCACCTATTTTAAAAATTGCAGATCCAAATGAGGATTTTGTTGTGTGCACATATGCATGCAAGGATAGGCTCAGTGGAGTCCTTACACAAAATGGACATGTAATTTGTTATGAATCCAGAAATACAAAGGAGCATGAAATACATTATGCCACACATGACTTAGAGTTGGCAGTCAATATAGTACATTCTTTAAGGATGTGGAGGCATTACCTCATGGGAAGACAATTTGAATTGAAGAGAGACCATAGTGGTATGAAATACTTGTTTTAACAACCAACACTAAATTCCAGGTAAACTAGATCTTTGGAATTTCTTAGTGATTATGACTTTGACACCAAGCACATAAAGGGAAAAAAGAACAAGGTGGTTGATGCACTCAGTAGAAGGGTGCATAAAATGCATGCTACAACCATTAGTATGTATAGGATGGATTTAAATGATAGAATTCTAGAGGCTATAACAACAAATCAACATTATGTGCAAGTTAAATAAATCCTACAATAGAATAATGTACATAAAAAATACAAGGATTACCAACTAGAAGAGGATGGAATCCTCCTATTCTGAAACAGAGATTATATTCCCAATTATTAGGAATCGAGAAACTTGGTTTTATAGGATATGCACAATGTGCCATATGCTAGACATCCAGGATACCAAAAAAATATTACAGCTATAAGAGGCCAGTATTTGTGGCTTGGTATGAAGAGGGATGTCACTGATTTTTTGGCTAGATGCATGGAATGTCAGAAATTAAAGGCTGAGCACAAACATCTAGTGAGATTGCTGCAGCCATTTCCCATTCCTGAATGGAAATGATAAGTTTTTATTATCAATTTCATTACCAAATTACCCAAGACAACAAGGCAACATGATTTCATCATGGTAGTGGTGGACAAGCTTATGTAGGATACATATTTCATTCGGGTGAAAGTAAATCATAAGGCAACCAATATTGCAAAAAATTATATGAAATAAATTGCTAGGCTACATGGTGTGCCTAAGGCAATTGTTTCCGACAGATATCCCAAGTTCACATCAAATTTCTTGAAGGGATTATTTAAAGTATTTGGGAAAAATGTGAATTTCAGTACAACATATCACCCAGAGTCGGATGAGAAGACATAAATGATGAATCGAATAACTAAAGACATGTTGAGAATGTATGTAATGGACAAGCCTTATAGGTAGGAGGACTATATCCATTTAGTTGAGTTTGTTTTCAATAATAGGTATCATGAATCATCGAAGATGAGCTTGTTTGAAGAATTATATCGTAGAAAATGAAATACACCGATAAGTTTCGATAACCCAGTGGACAGAGTTGTGATTGGGCCAGAATTTTTAAGGGAAATGGAAGAATAGATGGTAAAGATCAGGCTTAATTTGAAAATTGCACAAGATGGGCAGAAGAGTTATGCTGATAAAAGAAGAACACATAAAGAAATCAAAGTGGGAGAGCATGTGTTTTTAAAAGTTGAATTCAAGAGGAGCTCCCTGAAATTGGGAAGTTGCCCAAAGTTGGCAGCAAGATATTGTGGGCCTTTTGAGATCTTAGAAACAATAGGGCCAGTTGTATACATTCTAGCATTACTTGCATCCATGATAATTCATAACATGTTCCATGTGTATTTATGAAAAAAATATATATCTGATCCTAATCATGTGATTGATTGGATTGTGATCCAGGTGGAACACGAAGGGGATATCTGGGTGGAACCAATGCACATCTTCAATTGGAAGTTCAAAGTGCTCGGGAACAAATCCATCAGATTTGTAAAGGTTCAATGGACCCGCCACGCTCCTAAAGTCGCTACGTGGGAGCACGAGGAAGCCATATAGGAAGCACACCCAGATTTTTTTTCAACATTTGAAGAAAATTGAATGTACTTTTGTACATAAGTGAATGAATACTCCATTTTGGAAGCTGGAGTTCCTCGAGCCACAAATTTGTGACTTTATGTCCAACCAATGTGTAGGTCGAGGGGAAAAGAGAGTTGTTGGTTGGAACTATTGCACAAGTCATTAAAGTTGCAGAATTATCAAGTATTTTGATCTAATATTTTAAAAATGTCAATGTGTAAATTATATGGTGATGTGCACCAAGGACAATGTAGTTTGTAGGGGGAGGCTGATGTAACATCCCTGTTTTCAAACCCCAAACTAGCAATGTATATTGTAAATGTGATGTATGGCCAAGGGCCAAGAAATGTAATATGCAAATGAGGTATATTGAATATAATAAATAAAATGTATCACCAATTGTATATGGAAACATACGTATATTTGGGGGCTTAGTTTCCACAAGAGAGAGAAGGGGTTCCAAGAGGGAGAGTTTACCCATGTCTATTAAACCCAAACCCTTTTCTTTCTAAATTATCCTTACTATGAACCTTCTCTTTTCTGGTTGACTGCATGCGAGCCCAATAATTAAACTCATGTAAGAGGGTGGGTGCAAAATTCACATCCTATATTTATTTGGAAGAATGGGGCTGAAGTACAATCAACATTGGGCAGAGTTATGAGTAGTCAACTGTCTTGGGAAAATAGATGCAATTTGTATGGGTAGAGGGGGTAGAATTAATCATTCACATTTTGGATGTAGAACAATTTTTACAGGGATATTTTTGGACATCAAGAGAGTTTTGAGTGCTGAAGCTTGAAGGAAACAATAATGGGCATGCATGATAATTGTTTGGAGCTGTAATTTCATGGGAAGAGAGGTTGGATGTCTGTGAGCAATATTTTGTTTGAAAATTGTCAAGAGAAGCAAGTGCTTGGTTGTTGTGTGAATTCTTGTTGTAGCTATATAATTCCCGAGGTCCCGACAAAGAGATTTCATGTTCATCCTTTTCTAGAAGCCCGGGAGGGGAGTGGGAAGGTATGATGGACTATGGCAGTAAAGGGGGATCCCATCCTTGGGTTGTGCAGGTTGTGGGGAAGAGAGCTAGTAGACTGGAATTAGTTGTGGGGATTGACTATTGAGAGGAGGACTTAAGACAACCTTAGGGACCTCTGTATCTTATGGATTCATCACCCCATCTTGGGGGTGACTTGTTGTTGAGAACTAAAATAAAAAGTCTACGGTTGGGAGGAACGCCCGTATATTTCATAAGATAAGTGTTCTTGTTTGTTGTGTTTATTTATGTTAAATGTTGATATAGATGTTGTACATTTCACTCTCATATAGTTTGGCTTATTGCTGCATGTTGTGAGTAGAGTAATGCATGAAAATATGTAGTTATGTTATCGAATGTGTTTAGTTGTCGTTGTGCATGTTTAATTACTTGCATTTACTTTTTTAATTAGCATGGACCATTGTATAAGCTCGAATATCATGTTGCATGTGTTATTTATGCAATTAGATTGGTATCACCAAATTTTATTGAGTTGTTTCTAGCAGTGGAGTGAGCCAACTTTGGGTTGGGTGCATTACATTTCCCAACTAGCGTTATGATGAACCCAATAATTTGTCCATGCAATTAAATAGGGCATTGTTGCCCATGTGAGGAATCAACATTTCATTCCTTGCCAACTCTAACCCAAATTCAATTCAATCTCTCTTGCTAGACTTAACCACCACTACCCTATTAGTTCCACCTCCATTTCCCTAAGTCACATTCACATTTAGACCTTGCTTGTGCGATTTGAGTCTAATCTAGTTAATGAACTTCTACTCAAACTTAAGAAAAATTCAAAGTATTCATGTTAATGTTCTTTGTTGCCTTGAATGTACCTTCAATCCCATGTCATTAGTACAAGGAGATCAATTTTATGAGATTTGAAATCGTAATTTCTATAGTAACAAAACATGAGATTCATTTCTCATAGTATCAGTTGATACATGTAGTCATAAAAATATAATTTTATGAAGAGGAACTTTCTATAGCCTAGTATGAAGGAGTTGTTTAATTCTATGCTCAACATGGATCAATTGACAAATATCATTTTTTTTCCAAGAGGCTCTATATCCCAACATGAAGGAGACGTGTAATTCGATTCTTAGCATGGAGTTGATATGTAGCATTTAATAATAATAATAAAATATTAATAACAAGAAAATATTTCAATGCCAAATTTGAGTAAGAAGCAAAATAAATTTCAATGTGTATGTATATTGTAGGTAAATAATTCAAAACAAATTGATTAAATTGTTTGAATGTATAAACTGAATAGTTTCATGGTAATTGTTTCAGTGGTATAGTGACTAAGCTTCTCACAACAAATAATAAAAACTAACAATCCTTGAATCTCCCACTTATTCTCCCATTAAAAGAATATGATAAGCCTGATGCATCTCAATAGTTTTTTTTATACCTCTTGGTGTTTAGTAGATCCTACATTAGTATTTAGTTTTTATAATGTAATTTCATGGTTTCACTTCTGTATTTCTATCGTCAACTAATACCTTTCATAATAAAACATTATTTTTTATATGAAACCAAGAGGACATAACATATGACCTTCTATGAAGTTATAAATAATCTCTATGTTTTGTAACTTAAATTATTTGATTATGATTAATATAACAAGTTTTCTAAATATAAGGAGCTAGACTCACAGTGAAGAAAAATCATGCAGAACATTCAACATAAATGGAGAATCGGAAGCAGGGCATTTTGGCTTAAAGCGGGTGACGAAAACACAAAATATTTCCACTAATATGCAAATAAAATAAAACAACAAAACACCATCTAGTCAATCCTTAGAAGAGATGGATCTAAGACAATCTCCTTTTCTGAGTTCGCACATGAAGGATCTTCTCATTTCCAATCCCTCTACCAAGAAAACCAAGGTGTGAACATTGACACCATTCTAAGAGTGGCATGCCTCTTCCCAAGATTCATTTCTTAGGAAGACAACCACAAATTATCAACATAAGTAACCATGGAAGAATTGGAGAGGGTCATTCATAGTTTCCAAAAGGACAAAATTATGGGACCAAACAATTTCCCCATCGATTTATACAAATGCTACTTCCAAATAGTGGGTAATGACCTTCTAAGGATGATATAACACTCTTGAAGAGTGGGTAATGACCTTCATAGACCTCATTTCGAAGGTAGATGATCCTTAAAACTTTGATCAATTCAGGCCTATCTCGCTATGCAAGAACATCTACAAGATCATAGCAAAAATCATAGCTCTAAGAATCAAAGATATTCTCAGTGAAAACATATCTAAAGAACAATTTGGATTTCTAATGGAAAGGCAAATCCATCAAGCAATTGGGGCAGCTCAGAAGAGGATTCATTCTATCTACACTAAAAATCAATGATCCATCACTTATAAGGTGGATCTCTCAAAGGCTTTCGACAAAGTAAGCTAGCTCTACATCAGACTACTATTAATTCATTTTGGGTTTTGCCACTTTGTTGTCACTTGGATAATGAGTTATCTCCACTACTTCTTGTTGAAATAATGTAACTGCAAAGAGTATTCTTATTCTTATTGTTATTTTATTCATAGGATTAATCCCCATTGTGGATTAATCATGTCGGTAATTGTATTAGGACCAAATCCCCTTTTGCGGATTGGTCAACAGACAATTGTAATAGGCAGAATAAAAAGTCGGCCCCAACAGTTATTATTGAGACCCAGAAATATAATAAAGGTGGGTTTACCCACCCAGAGTAAGAAGTCGGCCCTGCGAGTGAAGAGACACTTCACACGTGCCAGAACTTGTATAAATAAAGGAGGCTAGCGCCTCATTTGGACATAACTCACTTTCTCAGTTTGAGAGACAAGTTCTGATCTGTTACTGGCAAAGGAGAGAGGGAGAAGAGTGGTGCATCTTTTGGAGAGGACTATTGTATTGGTTTGAGTTATCTCTTGGCATTGTATTGGCAATTTATGATAAGGAAGTTTTTGTTGGGTTTTCTTCCCCTAGAGGGTTTCCCAAGATAAATCCTGTGTCTCTTGTGAATGTGTATTTCTCAGTGATATTGTTCTTATGTTGCTCTTATCTATTGAAATGCAAAGAACTATAATAATGGCATAAACATTAACATGGTATCAGAGCCAACTTGAAGGAAGTATATTTTGCAAGAGGAAAAACGTCACTGTTACCGTACCCAAAAATTAGGGTTTTGCAAAAGTAAATCTTTTCAGCTCCAAACCAACCTAGAAAGTTGCACCCTCCCCCAAGGATCATTTTGGCACCTTGAGCACACCTTTTCAATGGCTAGATCTCCCGAAAAGTGAAACCCTAGTTTCACAAAGTACTAGAAAACCAAAAAACCAGAGTACCAGAAGTATTAGAAGTACCAGAGTACCAGAAGTACCAGAAAACCATAAGCATCAGTCCAGAAATCCGCAGATCAAGTTTGAAGGGGTAAAAGTTGGATTTTCGAAATTTCGACTACACCAGCATACTCACCTCAGCCCAATGCATCTATTCCCTGGATCAGAATTTCAAAATTTGAAGTTTGAAAAATTAGAGTTTTCTCATAAAACCCTAAGTTGCAGTTGCAGGTTCAGAACCAGTTGCAGCCGTAAAACCAGTTGCAATCACCATTGAAGTTTTCTCAAGAGTTGGTAATGATTACCACTGCTATCAGATGGAGCCACTACCTGCAAATGTCATCAGAGGTATGTAATCACATATGTTTAATGGTTAAACCCTAAAGAGTATTTGCAAGAGAAGGGATCTCTTATCATAGATCCAGAAGGATCTCAAGATCCAACACAGTCAGAGGAATGATGCAACCCAAGTGTGATTATTCTGATATGCATCTATTTGTCATGACATTATTAGTGTTGCATGTTGAAGCTATGATCAAATTATTAGAAGGATTAAAAGTTGATCATAGAGATTATCCTCTAACCTAACCTTCTGTCAAGATAGTGTATTGTCTTAGTACAACAGACATGTTGAAGAAATAACTCATCATCTTGAGTGAAGGAGCCTTGGAAGAAAAGCAAGCACTCATTCTTGAGGACAAGGCTCCAGGTTTGATTAATCAAGATTAATAAGATTCAAAGGTACACATGAAAAGATGATGACTATAGTTGAGATAGCAGTTGTCGTATAGTATTATACTTGATAGCATGTGATCATATAGAGGTATATGTTTTTCCTGATACAACTAACACCTCCTCTAGGAGAAACCTTGTGTGTTAGTTCTAGGTTTCCATGGAAGAATGCTTGGTCACAACACTATAAGAGTGTTGACCTCATTTCGTATTGTATTCCTTACCTTTAATCTTTGCTTCATATAAATTATAAGTGATAGCTACTAGGATGATTGTTCATGCTGTTGCTTTATATTATTAAGAGGGATATTATTCTTGCTTGCTGTTTTGTTGACCTTGCTCTAGGTCACATATAATAACCCTGAGGAAGCTATGGTGAAGGTTGCATAAGGCAACGTGATAAAGAAGAGACCATAGATGAAGCAATCATCATTGGAAGAGAAGAAGGTAGCTTGCATAAGCTAAAGGGTCACTCAGAAGCTGCCATGACCCACGCCATTGAAGAATCTTTGGCATAGAAGATTGGCCTACATCAACTACAAGGCACCACCATACATATGAAAAGCTGTCATAGGTTTACCGGAACTCAAGGTTGATCAGGAAGGCATATGCAATGGATGTGCGCAAGGGAAGAATATCAAGAACCCATTTCTAAAGAGGGACAACAAGTCAGAAGGAGTCATGGAACTCATTCATTCAGACCTGTGTGGCCCAATGCCATCATCCTCCATTAATGGGTATGTATACTATGTATCATTCATTAATGATTATTCTTGTAAAAGACTTGGATACATTTGAAGTGTTCAGCAAGATCAAGGAATTCAAAGCCTTGATAGAAAACCTTTATGTAAGGAAGATTAAGATACTTAGGTCAGATAATGGAGGAGAATACACCTCAAAAGAATTTGTGAACTTCTG
Source organism: Picea engelmannii (assembly GCA_009831015.1). Taxonomy (NCBI): domain Eukaryota; kingdom Viridiplantae; phylum Streptophyta; class Pinopsida; order Pinales; family Pinaceae; genus Picea; species Picea engelmannii. Next base: position 991,526 of record ML781134.1, on the reverse strand, counting down.
CAATGATGTGGGAATCAAGAGGGAACTCAATACTCCCTATAATCCACAACATAACGGTGTAGCTGAACGGAAGAACAGAATCATGCTGAAAGTTGTGAAGATTAAGATCTTCCTATGTGCTTATGGGCAGAAGCAGCAATGGCAGTTGTTTATGTGCAGAATATATTATCCCATAGCGCACTTGGGTTCAAGATCCCAGAAGAAATGTTCACCGGAAAGAAGCCAGAGGTAATCCATCTCAAAATATTTGGTTGTCCAATGTTTATTCATATACCAAAAGAGAAAAGAAACAAGCTGGAACCCTCCGGAAAGAAGGGAATATTTGTGGAAAACTGTGAGGACTCCAAGGCCTTCATAATCTACATACCTGGTCACCGCCATATTGAAATCAGCCGAGACGTGACCTTTGAGGAAGAAGCATCAATTAAGAAATCAAGAAGATGCTAGCTTGAAGATATGTATGAAGAGGAACATGAAAATCCCAGGATTACAGAATCTGTGAGGGAAATTCCCAGAACTGCAGAACCTGTAAGGGAAGTCGTAACTTCCCCTGATGAGGAGACTTCTGAAGATCATGATATAACAGAATTTCAAGAACCTCCTCATATGACCTTCTCCCATAAGAGAAAGCCTGCTTGGGCAATAGAGCTTATACAAGATGGAGAGAAGTATGGTGTTCTAGAAGAAACCACAAGACAGGTGAAAAGACCAAAGCCATTCTCCAGTTACATGGATTTGATGTGCAATCTACTTGACGAAGAACCTACATGCTTTGAAGAAGCCATTCAAAAGAAGGAATGGGCAGATGCCATGACAGAGAAATACCAATCCATAATAAAGAATGATGTATGGGAAATAGTTCCCAGACCAAAAAGTAAGGATGTGGTATCATCAAAATGGCTCTTCAAAATAAAACATGTTGCTGATGGAAGTATTGAGAAATAGAAAGCAAGATTTGTCGCTCGTGGCTTTTCCCAGAAGGAAGGCATTGACTATGAAGAGGCATTCACTCCTGTGGTCAGATACACTTCGATCATAACCATTATAGCTTTTGCAGCTAAGATGAAATGGAAGCTGCACCAGATGGACGTGAAGACAACTTTCCTAAATGGTGTTATCAAAGAGGAAGTGTATATAGAGCAACCCCAAGGATTTGAGGTTGAAGATAGGAAGTCTCATGTCTGCCGATTGAAGAAAGCCTTATATGGATTAAAGCAAGCTCCCAGAGCTTGGTATGGCCGTATAGACAGTTTCTTGATGAGCTTAGGCTTTACCAAGAGTAAAGCAAACTCAAATCTCTACTTAAAAATTATGGACAATGAACCAGTAATATTACTACTGTATGTGGATGACTTATTCTTAACTGGAGAAGAAAAGCTCATCATTGAATGTAAAAAGAGACTTGCCGTAGAATTTGAAATGAAAGACCTTGGCCTAATGCATTACTTCTTAGGTCTTGAGGTATGGTAGAGTTCAGAAAGTATCTTCCTTAACTAAGGGAAGTACACAGTCAAAATCTTAAAGAGATTCGACATGCTAGAATGTAAGTCCATGGATACACCCATGGAAACAAAGCTGAAGCTGCTGGTCGACACTTCGTCAGACTTGATAGATGCCACACTGTACAGACAGATTATTGGATCACTGATGTACCTGACGAACACCAGACCAAACATCTGTTTTGCAGTGAACACCTTGATTCATTTTCTGGTAGAGAACAGACGTGTTCACCTAGTGGCTGCAAAACATGTGATGAGGTACCTTAAAGTTACAATGGATTATGGTCTCAGCTATGATGGAGATCATGACTTCACATTGAGTGGATACACTGATGCAAATTGGACAGGAAGCGTTGCTGACAACAAAAGCACTTCCGGATGCTGTTTCAGTTTGGGATCAGCCATGATCTCGTGGCAGAGAAGGAAGAAATCCAGTATTTCTCTCAGCACAACGGAAGCAGAGTACATTGTCGCATGTTCTGCTAGCTGCAAAGCTATATGGCTTCAAAAGTTGTTGTCTGACCTATTTGACTTGGAGATGAGAGCAACCGTGATTCTATGTGACAACCAGAGTTGCATAAAGATGACAGAGAATCCTGTATTCCACGACAGGTCGAAGCACATAGAGATCCGCTATCATTTCATCCATGACATGGTACAGAGAGGAGCCTTGAAGCTCCAGTACATTAGCACAGATGAAAAAGTTGTTGATGTGATGACCAAACCTCTATCTTGTGTAAAGTTTGAATACTTTCGAGATAAGATTGGTATAGTCTGAAAGGACCCTCCCTAAAAGGGGGAGTATATATATATTCCTTGCTTTTGACTTAGCTGTTAGACGTAAAGCAAGATGAGTCATTGCTTCTGACCTCGCTGTTAGACGTAAAGCATGACGCTGTGTGTTCCTTGCTTCTAAACTAGTTGTTAGATGTAAAGCAAGATGAGTCATTGCTTCTGACCTTGCTGTTAGACGTAAAGCATGACGCTGTGTGTTCCTTGCTTCTGACCTCGCTGTTAGACGTAAAGCAAGATGAGTCATTGCTTCTGACTTAGTTGTTAGACGTAAAGCATGATGATGCATGTTCCTTGATTTTGACCTAGTTGTTAGATGTAAAGCAAGATGATTCCTTGCTTCTGACCTATTTGTTAGATGTAAAGCAAGATGATTCCTCGCTTCTGACCTCGTTGTTAGACGTAAAGCGAGATGATGTGTGATTCCTTGCTTCTGACCTAGTTATTAGACGTAAAGCAAGATGATTCTTCGCTTCTGACCTCGTTGTTAGACGTAAAGCGAGATGTTGATATGTTCCTTTCTTCTGACCTAGTTGTTAGACGTAAAGCAAGATGATTCCTCACTTCTGATCTCGTTGTTAGATGTAAAGAGAGAAGTTGATGTGTTCCTTACTTCTGACCTAGTTGTTAGACGTAAAGCAATATGATTCCTTACTTCTGACCTTGTTTTTAGACGCAAAGCAAGATGTGACTGACATTGAGCTACCAGCTTATCAGCTGTGACATTGAGCTAGTGTAGTACTGTGATGTGCCAACCTAGTGCTGTGATGAGGTATCATTTTTTACTGATACATATTTGATGCAGATGATGATGGCATTCTTTCGAGAATGATGATGTTGCCGATGAAGAAAACTTCCGATGACTTGTAAATATGCCAGTCAATGTTCCAAGATGATATTGACGATACTGACCTCCTGATGCCACTGATGATGTAGACCTCTCTCGCCTGATGTTGTTGAAGAATACCCTTCTTGTTAAGGGGGAGTGTTGAAATAATGTAACTGCAAAGAGTATTCTTATTATTATTGTTATTTTATTCATAAGATTAATCCCCATTGTGGATTAATCATGTCGGTAATTGTATTAGGACCAAATCCCCTTTTGCAGATTGGTCAACAAACAATTGTAATAGGCAGAATAAGAAGTCGGCCCCAACAATTATTATTGAGATGCAAAAATATAATAAAGGTGGGTTTACCCACCCAGAGTAAAAAGTCGGCCCTGCTAGTGAAGAGACACTTCACACGTGCCAGAACTTGTATAAATAAATGAGGCTAGCGCCTCATTTGGACATAACTCACTTGCTCAGTTTGAGAGACAAGTTCTGATATGTTACCGTCAAAGGAGAGAGGGAGAAGAGTGGCACATATTTTGGAGAGGACTATCTGTATTGGTTTGAGTTATCTCTTGACATTGTATTGGCAATTTATGATAAGGAAGTTTTTGCTGGGTTTTCTTCCCCTAGAGGGTTTCCCAGGATAAATGTTGTGTCTCTTGTGAATGTGTATTTCTCAGTGATCTTGTTCTTATGTTGCTCTTATCTATTGAAATGCAAAGAACTATAATAATGGCATAAACATTATTCATGCTTCTCATTAATGGCTCAACAACCAAGTTCTTTCGAGCTGAGAGAGGCCTCCGACAAGGATGCCCCCTCTCCCTTCTCATTTTCATTCTTGTGGCTAAATGTCTTAGCGGAATTATTCACAATGAAGTCTCAACAACAAGGTTCAAAGGTATAAAAATCAATCTCACCTTCTCCCTAACACATACCCTTTTTGTCGACGACATACTTATCTTATGTAAAGGAAAGATCTCATATTTATCCACTCTAAGGGATATTCTCAATACTTTTTGTCTAGCCACGGACATGGAAGTAAACTTGCAAAAATATTCCCTTCACACCCGGGGAATCATGATGAAGGAAAATGTATCTCTAGAGCCACGGGTTTTCCTGTTTCTCGAAACATAGAGGGGATAAAATACCTTTGTTTCTCTCTAAAACCAAACAATTATAGCAAATGAGGCTGGCAATGGCTTTGTGCAAAAATAGAAAAAAGATTTCACTCCTGGAAGAACAGATGGCTATCACGAGAAAATATATTAGTTCTAGTAAAATCGGTCTTGGAAACTATACCTATATACTGGACTTCTCTTACATTGGTTTCAAGGGGAACTTTGGAGAAAATCAACTAGCTCACTTTCTGTTTCTTATGGTTTGGTTATGATGATAAGAGACCTCTAGTCTCGGCTTCAAAAAAATGGATATCCCTTCCAAAGAAATATGGGGGATGGGGCTTAAAAAACATACACCTCTTTTCCTAAGCATTAACAACCAAGATTGTTTAGGGAATCATCACAAAATCAGGAATCTGGGTCAAAATAGTCAAAGATAAATATTTCCCTTGAGAGTCATTAGTAGACTAGGTAAGAAAGATATAGAAGTAATCCAAAAATGGATCAATAAATTGGAAAGAGTCTATAAAATCTTTCCCCCTGATTAGGGACTGGATTATATGGAAGATCGAGAATGGAAAATATATTCTCATTGGCAGGGACCCATGGATTGAGTGCAAAGGAAAACATATCCTCCCTGAACGAGCCATTTAGGAGCTCAACAATGCAGGTTTTACTCTCACCAAATCACTAGAAGGAATTTTGTACACAATGGAACTCAATGGCTTGACTCAGAGGAATTAAGATTAAGTGAAGATCATGGAAAAAATACATTTCGGCACTAACCGATTCCCTGATTAACCTCTATGATAAAAAAACACTCTAATATGGTCTTTCAACCCAACTGGAACATATGTCCCAAAATGGGGGTACCTGGTGCTAATTTTGGAGCATGTGGAATATCAAATCTCTTCATGGGGGAAAGCCCTTTAGAAATTAAACCCCCCTCCCCCAAATCAAAACTCCTCATGTGGTTGTTACTTAAAAGCAAAGCCCCTACCTGGGACAATCTCCAAAAAAGAAGTTTCATTGGTCCTTGTGGGTGTCCATTGTGCAAGTTGAGCTAGAAAGACATCCCCCATTTGTTCCTACACTTCCCTTTCACCCTTGATATCTGAAGTGAAATTTATTCAACCCTTAATATCTCTGACCCTTGGAATGGATCCTCCATTGACGAAACTTTCCTCTCTTGGCTATCTTCTCCCATAAATGCCTCCCACTTATCCATGCCTCTTATAGTAGCACAAGGTATTTGAATTACAAGGAACCATGCTATGTTTGAACAGGTTCCCCCCTCCCCCTCATGCACTTCCTCCACCTCCTTTCTTTTCCACAATCCCCACCCATCAAATCCCCCCCCACATGACTATTGACCCTTCATTTCCCTAGGCCTTCTTTGACAGAGCAACCCAAGCTTACCCCTCCATTGGAGCTGCAGGGGGAATCATTTTCCTGGACGCTAGCACAAAAATCCCTTTCTCTGCTTATGTGGACCAAGTTACAAACAATTACAGTGAATACTGGGCAATAAATCTTCACCTATCGTTGGCAAAAGAAAAAGGACTCTCACATTTAAACATCGTTGGTGATTCTGCTATGGTGATTGATTACATAAATGAAAGACAAACTCTACACACATTCACACTTCAACTGGTATTGGATGACATCAGAAGACTTATTTCATTTCTCTCTCATACCTCCTTCACTCATGTGCACAGGATTTGGAGCAAAGAAACAGACAACCTTTCAAAGTCAGGATTGGACTTGGACCAAGGCAGTTTGTAAATCCGGGAAGAAAGCTCGTCCGACGTCTCAGAACATATTCACAACCTCGGGGACTCCCTCTGATTAATCAATTTTATCGAGAATTCCAGTAATACTTTTTTATTTTCACGATCTGCATATCAACATATGGATTTATCTCCTTACAGCGTACTCAATTTTTCCCCCGTATTCCAATTTTTCCCCCGTATCTGCTCTTTGTGGAATTGGGTTGGTCGATCAGTTGGTAGAATGAAGTACGCGTTCTTTTTCATTCTTTGTTTGCTACATTTTTTGAAGTATTAGCGTGTTCCAATGATTTTTTTGTTCTCTTTGTTGCGTTGGGTCGGTCAACCGATCACTAGAACGTCATAACTGTTATTTTTGCTCTGTGTTTGTTGCAATTTTTCCAGGGATTAATTCTTCCCTTTTTCACACTCTCTATTGCATTGGATTGGTTCCTCAATAGGTAGAACGATGTCCCTTTTTTTTTGTCTCTGTTTCTTACGATTTTTTCAGGTATTAATGCATCCCTATGTTTTTGCACGCTTTGTTGCATTCGATAGTTGGTTGTAGAAATGTGTCTCTGGTTTTCGGGGCTCTCTATTCTCCGCTCCCTCATGTTTTATGTCATTTCACTTGAACGGGATGAGAAAAAGCTTCAACGTAGAGTTTGCATCTGATTGTAGCTATCGTTTCACAAACTAGACTAAAATCCCTTGATCATTGTATGCTCCCACCTTGCGATGGGGTTTATCGCAACAACAATTGGGTTACTTTCACATATCAACGTTTTAAAATATGTCAAATTTCCAAGCCTCCCTGAAAGAAGTAGAGGGGAAAGGGGACATGCAACCAAAACTAGTACCAAAAAATTCTCCCAAACCCTATTCTTCCCATTGAAGAGGGAAAAATTATAGTCACACGTCATAACAACTCTTTTAGGTGGTGCAAAAAAATTGTCTCTAATTTGTCATTGAACTACCTTATTGTTGTACGTGCACAACAACCTCCCAATTTTGGTGAGAAGAAATCAGGATCAGTTGTTTGCACAACAGAAAGAGGGTGAGGGTCCTAGTAGGAAGAATTTAATTTTGGTGAGAAGAAATCAGGATCAGTTGTTTGCACAATAGAAAGAGGGCGAGGGTCCTAGTAGGAAGAATTGAAGGGGGGCCTAATTTCTTGTCTTAACGTCTCTCCAAGACAAGAAATTAGGCCCCCCTTCAATTCTTCCTACTAGGACCCTCACCCTCTTTCTATTGTGCAAACAATTGATCCTGATTTCTTCTCACCCTACCCCACCTTATCATTTCCAATTCCTCTTCATATCTCTTCAACCTGTCCATTCACACTTCAGCGAGTTCCCTCTCCTTTCATCGATACATAGCGTACCGATGAACACATATTTATTCCACCTTCGCATTAACACACCATTTATTTCCTCGCCTATACATAGGCCTCCTCCTTCGAACTTTGGTTATGTGTCGATGCGCTCCGCTAAACCTCACTACACATGTTCTTATCATTGGTGAGGTGCGCGTGATCAATGTTGATACATCAGTTATGTTCACGCGATTAACATCATCGCATGCACACCCTTCACCAACCGACTCCCTTCCACTCACACCATTGCATCGCATTTCGATAGTGTCCCTCTCTTTTGATTCGTCGCACTGCATATCGACAAGGTTCACCTCTTCGTTCCCGATGTGTTGCCTATTGATAAGTTTCCCTCTCATGTCCTAGATACATCATTTGAAGGGCGTCCACCCCTCATCATCGTCGAGCACATTGACAAAGATCTTCTTCCTCTCGCCAACGCTGACTAGGTTCAACGTTGTCCACCTTCATTCTAAGGCCTATATCATCCTTCTCCAACTCAAACCTTTCTTCCTGTTCTTGTCATTTAATCTCCTTGATTTCCAAATGACTAAACTCTCCACGCCCATCTAAACAATTGGTCAATAATTTCCTATCTCACATGATTCACTTCAAATCACAGTCGTAATAAAGTTTGTAGTGTTCCCTAGTGGATTTCTTCGCACACATGGTACTAGCATATTTGCTTTGCGTTTCTTGAATCTATGACTAAATATTCATTGTGGAAGCCTTGCCTAGAATTAGATGGATTAATCACATCATCTATTGGTCTTGTGTTGGTTCTAAAACACACTTTGAGAGAAATTTGGTCTTTTCAACTCTTAGACAGTAATAAGTGCACTGGACGTCAATTGGCTATTTTGGAAGGCATATAAATTTTCACTATTGATGCATTACCTTAATTTTAGTGGATGAACTAAGAGCCTATATATCACATATGCTATGGGAACTGACGAAATTTAATTTGGTTGAAGCATCAACAAATGTGGGATTTGAAATTCCATTAAAAAAAGCCTCCGAGCGAATTTTTTAGGAATCCATCAAAGTCAAATTTTCATCCCCAAAATAGGTTAATTGTGTGATTCCCACCATTATGATCCCAAAGCAACTTACAAAATCAAAATTTGAGGCCCATAAGTTACTAAATAATTGCCACAAATTTCTCGTCCAAACCAAACTCGTTAGTCGTGACATCGATAAAATGTTCGGATGGCATGATATATCATTTCCCTAGAAGCATCTCTCAACACTCTTCACAGTGCAAGAAATAGAACTCAAATACGATGTCATATGAACAAGTTATTGGTCTTTAAAATCCTCCAACAACATTGGTACATGACCACATCTTTCTAGTCACACCTCCATGCAAAACTACTCTGGTTGAAAGGTTTATGTTATGCAACTTAGGGTTTTAAGAAATTCCTAAATTATTGCCTCCATTTTTCAAGATGAATATCTGGTACATTGTGGGAATCCCTCGCAGAACACATCATCTCCATCATGAGCATATGAGCCAGGAATCGAATGCAGGGAAGTTTACATGATACTTCAATTATTTAATGCTTCATTTATATGCTTTCTAATTATTGGTTTTGATATTTTATTTGAAGTTACTCTGATCTATTGTATGTTGAATGGTGCCAGGTACCGGCTGGAGGAGGGTCGTGCTTAACATTCTTGCAATGCAATCTACAACTAAAGATGATGGAAGAGAAATAACAATAGATGTATCAATGATAAAGGAGTAACAAGGGAGATACAACACAAATAGATGAAGAGGAGATCTGACCCACATGACGACCGATTGTCAAATTTGGATAAAAAATATGTTCATGATATGCAAGGCACATATGGCCAAAATCCATCATGGGCCATCAATGCTAGGAGACAAATTTGAAATGTAATCATTGTCTTTGTTACTCATTATTACAAAGGGGAAAAGACAAACATTGGAAGGCGAAAGCTCACAGGAGAAGGCGGAAGGCCAAGGGTCACATTGAACCTCATTAAATACTAAAATTGTACCCAAAGGGATTTTGGCTCTTCAAACATTGTACACTTTTGAACTGCTTTGGGAATACAATGTCAACTAAAATTGGAGAGTTGTCCTTAGAGTTTTCATGTACTATTGTTTAAACCGTTAACATGGAGAAGCCCTCAGGGCCAACTTTTGATAGAGATAAGGAATCACATGTGTTTTTGTTTTGCTGCGAACTATTTCAAGCATAATGTTTGTTGTTCACATGGGTTGTAAGAGCATGTTTGTTTATGGACTATTCTGACACAATATGTGTCTTCTTGCAGTTTTGCTACTCTTTCTTATATTACATGTCCTGAGAAAATGAGTTGTAAATGTATGTGGAAACATGACTTAGACTATTCTGGTTATAGACTTGTATGCATGTGTTTCTAGTTGTGTGTCTCCATGATAGCTATATGATTGGGGTTTATGCATAGTTTACTTTCATTACAACTCATTCTGTTACTATAGTTCGCTCCTAGCTAAAATAGGCTAGAATAGGATTAGATTATATTCCTGCATTTACATAGTATTCATCTACATATTGTGTTTTCATAACCATCCATCATTCACCCTCATCGGTGGATTGGGTCGCAACCAGTAAAACCAAAGCAACAATGGTTGTCGGGCCATAATCCAGACGGGTTCCCTATTCCAAATGGTGAGAGGTCTAATTGAGACTTCTTACTAGGAATAACCCCTTACTGTTGTCGGGAGAATTTAGACCCATCAACACTTATCAATTTGTTAAATTGGAAGAAAACTACAAGATGGAAGTTATTGATGGAAAATGGGAATGGAAGCACTTCATATTGATGACATGTTGATGGTGTTAGGCAAAGGAGACACATGTGGAAGATTATTCTCAAGGAGGTGGAACAAAGGTAAAAACTGGACCTACTCTCTTCAACAAGATTTTGATTTGTGGAGCTATGCAATCGGATCATTCTACACACTTGCTCACTTGGTACAAGGATCACAGTTTTGGTATTAGTATTGTTCATCAACTTGACATCACTTCCACTTACTAGATCTAATCTAGAATGGCTCAAAGAGGTATTGGACAGGAGGAATCCACATAACGATTAGCTAATGAAAAATCTCTTAAACATGTCATTGTTAGTTGAGTGAAATACATACTCAATAGATACAGGGGTTGATGAGTGCCTTCCAATAGATTCTCCTACACATTTTTCCTTACAAAAACCCAATACCACAAATCTCTTTTCAACTTGAAGCAATGATCTAGATTCTCAATTTCAATGGAAGTTTCAATGGTGAGATGATCAACCCCTAGTTGTGCCTTCTTAATGCATACAAGATCCTAGATGTTAGGGGTCCTTATGGAAGAAGCTACCTTAATTAGTGGAAAAATCATCAAATTTTGTTGGCTACTGAAGAAGGGAAAAACACCTAATGGGGTAATTTCACATTTGTTGTAAAGATAAGGTTCTACCCTCCTAGGTATCATCGATTTTTTTTGTCACAATGGCTACATTTTAGGAAACATATCGATCAATTCTTATAATGATACATTGAACTATTCAACAAGCTTCGAGTCAAGCTAGTAATTTTTGTTTCAAAAGAGGTACAATATATCAAATTATTTTTTGTCTTACTTCCTAATATTAGGAAAAAAATTGCTATGTTTGAAGTAGATTCTTTAGAAAAAAAATATTAAATTCACATAATTTTTAGTTGCATCAAACCCTTATAAGGACCAACGTATTAATGCATCCCTATTTTTTTTCACTCTCTATAATTCACATTGGGTTTGTTGATCAAGTAGTAGAACAATGTTCCTGTTTTCTTTAATTATTTATTTATAAGTACTTCTTCCCCAAACCTTTCCATGTCTAGGAATTTGTCCAACCCCCAGGGGCAATGAAAGGCTTCAAACTAGTCTGCTCCTTTTGTTGGTAACATGAAGAGAAAATATTACACTTACCATAAGAAGTCAGAGCATTCTAATGAAGAAAGAAAGAGTCTAAGGCTATCCTTGTAGAGAAACAACTGGACAATGCAAAGATAGAGGTAGATTATCCAATTGCTTCAAATCCACATCTCATTTTAATGACTAGATAATATGCAACAAGTCTGAAGTAATCATTTTTCACATAGAACTACGAGGTAAAATATTTAAATTCATTGTCAATGGGGTGATATTAAGAAAGAGAGGAAACATGCATGGAGGTTTTTAACCCAACGTTTTAGACTTAAAAGAAATTAGTCCATCTTTAGGGGATCTTCACTACGGTAAAATATTGTTTGGTTTGTCTTATCATTGATAATGGTAGTAAAAAATCCCTCGTATCTCAAAAGTTGGTTTAAGCTTTACAAATTCCTACAATAGCCCATGATATTCCCTATTAAATGGGTTGGGTTAAAGATGTTAACAATCCAACACTTGTATCTAGGCAGTGTGAAGTCACTTTCGCCATCATACCCTTCAAGGATAAAGTACAATATGATCCATCTTGCAAAAAACAATCTTGCTACTTTGACCTCTAATTAAGTTTGCTCTAGGGCCATTTGAAATAATTTTTTGAGATCTTCCTAGAAAGGTGTCACAATAAGGATCTTAGCACTATTGAGGGAGATAACTCAAAAAGTTTACCTTCCATAATTGCCTATTTAGTTGATGGAAAACAATGATCTATATTGAGGCAAGAATAATCTTTCCACTCAATGTTTCAATCAAATTTCCTCCAACATTGTTTGAAAGAAAATTTTGAGAATTTTCCAGAACATGATCACAATAAAGGCTCAACTCTAATCAATATTGAAGCAGATATGGCCTTTGAAGTTGAATTTTCAAAACTACGCACGTTGTTGTCATTAAACAACAAACTATGTTGTAGAATGTTCTCCCTACTCAAGCATCTAATTATTATGCCTCAAAAAGGAATTGAAAGATAACTTAGTGATACAGTTTCAACTAAAACTTTGGGGCATTTGGAGTTAAGCCATGTGATTCTTTAACATAAAGTGAAAGTTTAGAAGTGAATTTATAGAAGGGAGATTATGTTTTTACCTTAAAGTAAATGAAGTTTATTCCTTTTAGAGGGGAATATTTATCTTTTGAAGGTCACTATGAACTCTTTTGGTGCATTATTGTTATTTTTTTAATAAGAAAATACAATTTTCCTCTTTGCATCTTTGTGAGGGTTGTCACATGGAGCTCAAACACTTTGCAAAGTGAACCCACCATATTGGTAATTGCATGTGTGTGTGTGTGTCCCATTATGGATGATCTTGATGATGAGGAAAAGTCTCTCCAAAAATGTCACTAGGAAGATTATTTGTACCTTCAGAAACACTGTGAGGATAGAGAAAGAAGAAATTGAGTTGTTTCCTTGCAAAATATTAATGCATGGATTCATAATGGAGTTACTTCATTACAATATACTATTGTTCAACTTCAATATTAGGTTACTTCTTTGTAGGAATCTAACACCCAACTTTATTATGAAGCTATAGTATTATAGGACTCTAAAGCCAAGCTTTGTAATGTTGTTACTTCATTATAGGATACTAATGGCAAACTTCATAAATGAATTACTTCTCTGCAAAATGATGCTTTTAGTCTTTGTGAAAAGAATATTTCATTCCAAGAAACTAATATCCAACTCAATGATGAGGTAAATTTATCAAGGACTCTATTGCTCATCTTTATGAGGAGGTTGTACCACTTTGAAGTGATAATGTCTAAATCTTTGATGAGTATTAAGACTTAACACATAATATGATCTCCTACATCAACAATTGACTAAGAAGGACAAAGTTCATCTAGGACATGTAGCACCTCCATGTAAAAGAAGTGATTTGAAAAGTAATAAAGGTATGCGAGAAGATTGCATTAAGAAATTGCAAAGTTTCACTTCTTTTGTTTTTGAGAAGTATGATGAAGTTATCGAGAAATGGATGTATTGTTTTAATAAGTTCAAAGAAATGAATAATCATGAATTTCAAACACACTTGAATGAATTGAGGGAGAGGGAAGACATGCTAGACACCTTGAAAAATGATATACATTTTTCAATACATCTTCTCATGCAAGAGTGGGTACATGTTTATCGTCTCTTGATTTTAAGTAGTGTACTAAATGCATTGGTGTCAAATTAGTTCATCAAATGGGTTATACATATGGTGGACTTGGTAATTTTACTCCTATTGAGCCCAAGATGAGACTAATGAGAGAAGATTAGATATTCTCAGATTTTGCCTCCATATGTCACCTTGATCCCTATATAGTTTTTGCTTTGTAGGAACCAGTTAATGCATCATTTCTTCATCCATTAATAGGAACCACATATTACCCCATCTATTGATTTGTATACTAATGACATGTCAAATATTGAATACATATTATCTGATCATTCTTTTGTGATTGATTTGTAGGAACCACATCCTGCACCCTTTGATTATTTGATGCTAGATACTTCACCAAGCATGTCTCGATGATATCAACACCCTCATCATAGAGAGATGAGGCATTCTCACTCTCCATTCAGGTATCGGCACCATGATTACCACACATATTGCTACGATCATAGTGTTTTTCACAAATTGCTAGTTAAAAAGCATAAATGGTATAATGGGTTACCTTCTACACCTCATGTGGTCGGCTACTTAACACACTTGGTGGGTCTTAAGGTCCACATTAATGTGAATTAATACCTATATATGTCAAAGGCCAAGTCTCATTCATAAACAAGCAAGTGATGGAAACACAAACCATTATCAATATTATCTTAAGGGGTATTGTTGAGGTGAGGAATGGATATATCCTCACTCAAACATTTTTTAATCTCACTAGGCTAGGTGAGACATGAGTGATTATTACCTTGGGCTTATAGGCTGTTCAAAAATATCAATCATCCCTTAAGAAATAAGTTCTTAGGCCTGATGCTATTATCAAATTTGTATGTTTTCTTGTAAAATTTTAAAATAGAAAAAATGTTTGTAAATGAAATTTTATAAGAGTTAAATGAATAAATAAAAGAACACATACATCTGAAAACTCAGTACACAACCAGTCTCAATTTGAAAAGAAATTAGAAAATGGTTTTATTAATATCCTTTCTGAGTTACAACCAAGTTCCTCTTTACAAACCCCTGCGAGGATTTGGACCAGAATTAGACTTAGAAGTCTAGAATGTAATTTTGAATCATACAAAGACAATTGTTGTCTTAAAGAAAAAGACCAAGATTGAAAATAAATTGGATCAATCCAAGATACAAATGCATCATAGTCTTGACTATGCAAAATAACATTTATCAACACTGAAACCAAATTAAAAAATTCTAATTAAGTCTAAACAAACTATCAAGATAAATGAATGACCTTTTGAATCATATTAAAATTCTATGCTTCTGAGTCCTTTCTTTTTGCCACCTTTAGAGTAACCCTGCTATCAACAACATGACTTATCTCTCAATAAATTTAGAAATGAATGAATGAATACAAATTCTCACTTGAGGCAAGATCAAAACTTATCAGAAGTATTTCTCTCTATTTTCTCTTGTCTTCTTTGTCCTTGCTCTCTTCCTTTTATTCTTCAAAAATTAGTTCAAGTGGTTCAACTACCTTTTGTTACTAAAGTTAAATAACTTTACTTAGATAGGACAATTTTATTTATGATAAGGGTAAACAATAATAATAGATAATAATTAATAGGTGGGGCCCCTATGTATTTAATTATTTTTAATCAACATTTTGAATACTCCTTACAACTCCACAATCATTTAGCAATATAAAATCAACATCATGAAACATAAAACATTAATCTAAAATATTAAATCAACATCTACTTATATCTCCAAAAATAACATGATATTTGAGTTTTCAAAATAAATACCATGAATTTGTTGTCTGTCCAAAATAGTATTAAATTCAAAGTCACTGTCTTAAGACAAAATCAAAATAGTTCAGGGAACTTTTTTTTAAAGAATTCTTCCCTTTCTTTGGGAAATTGTTCATATTGAAACTTCTTCTCTTCAAGATTTTATATTTTTGTGTGTGTCACCCAAATTGATTTCTTTCTTGCTACTGTTCTCTTTTGTTGATTTCAGTTTAGAGTGGGCAAATGAAGAAAAAAATTCAGTGCTGAGAGAGGTGACTTGTTTCTTTCCTTTATCCAATTGGGAATCATGAGGGGGAACTTTGTGATATTTTGGAGGAAGTGAGTGAGCCATAGAACTAACTAAAACAATAGGTGGTGTTGTATACATAGGAGGTGGAGGAGGAAGAGGGGCATCACTTGGCCATTGAGAAATACCAGAGGGGGACTTCACAATTGTTTTACCCCACCCATCATTTTTTCGGTTGAATAGAGGGCATAGGGTCATGCAAAATATTAGGATGTGGCTGCAAAATCACATTGGAAGGAGCTGGAGGTTGGTGAAAAGAAGATTATCCTCCAAGGTTCAAGTGACCTGTTTGAATCAAATGATAAAATTTTAGAAAATCGACATTGAAATTTATCGAAAACCTCATCTTATTATGCCTCTCAGGTTGCCACAATACATTAGGAATCCTTCCCCTTCTTTCTTTATCTCCCATATTTCCTTTGTTCCTTCTCTACTGCTATCTCCGCTCAAAAAAATCATCTATATGCCACCAACGTTTCACCAGTGCAAGGATTCTTAAAGTAAAATACAATTCATCAGGAGAAAACATCAATTACAATTTTTTGACATGATTCAACTATGGCTCTGAGAAATATTGTCATCAAGCATAAAAAGGGGAAAATGAATGGGGCAAGTGAAATTAAAGAAAGAAAATTCATCTCAGTGAACATCTAGCTTTCTATTTCCTTTCATTTGAAATCTGAACTAAAAACTCATGTGCATATGTTCAAGCCTCTTTTCTTTTAAAATATGAACATGAAAGTGCACGAGAACAGATATTTTTATGACAGGGATACATGATAAAGGTGTGTAATTAGTGAAAAAAGATAATACGATAGGAATGTGTGACACCAATTGTTCAATATCTTAACTCTATCAACCATGCCTATACTTATTTAATTATAAAAATAATCAGTTCTCAAATCATTATCATGCTCTATTTATCATGCTATTCAAACCATCCTTGTCATTCAAAAAATGTAGGTCACATATATCAGTTTTTCTCTTAGTTATATGGACAGTGGAGAGAAGCACATAAAATTGATTTTGTATGAGCGGGATTAAGGGAGATTAACTTATGGAAAATTAAATACATGCGGGAAATGTCAAGTCCATACAACAACCTTTAAAAAAAAACACAACCATTATTTTAAAAAATGTCATCATATAAATACCCTTCTTGATTGGTAAATAAATGTTAAACTTCAGAGCGAAATGAAAGGCTCAACACCAATAATAAACTGATATGCATGTGTATATTCATGTTCAACCTTGTTGGAAATGAATATCAGAGATGGGTTTGACTCATTTTCCCTTTTTAAAATAACCAAGATGTGCCCAGGTTTGAGCATGGGTCGAAGAAGTATAACCCAGGTAAAACTGGAACAAAAGACAAGCCAAAGAAAATGAAAACAACCATAGCTCGTATAAATCAGATTTCAATCGAACACCATTCCATGAATTCGAGCTCAAACTCTGTCAACTTGTGTAATATCATTAATGGGTCTTTCGATTTACCACAGTTCTCATAAAGTTAGCTAGAATTTATTTGGGTTCGAAACCCTCACTGTCTTGCATGCAAACAACAGAGGCGAGCTCAACCCATATCTCAATGGTTCACCATTTCTCTAAATGAATAACATACATAGAAGGGAAAATGAAAGTATGAATAAGGACAAATTGAAAACCAAGACCAAACTCCCATTTCCTTCAACAACCATCAATTATTCATTATTATAAATTTTGTCAACAAGTATAATGTATACAGGATGACAGCAAGCAAAACCACTGAAACCAAATCACCATTATCACCCAATTTTCTCCAGGAACAAAAGATAAGGAAAGAGATACTTTTACACTCATGACTAGTCAAACAAAGCCAAAAACTAATTCATTTGTAAACAAATTTCATCTAAGAGATGTTGAAAAGTTTATGCACTTACCTTGTCCCATGGCGATTTTATACCAGTGCTGAAACAATTTCCACAATGACCAAGTATGTTTGTTCCTCAGGTGGACCTCTTTTCCACAGACTGAGCAATGCAAAATGAGCATAACCCTAGCTCCTCGAAATATGGCAAGGTGTAGGTTGACTCAACATTAAATCCTACGTTGAATCGAAATAAATGCATGGCCAACCCATCACGTCCATTGTCTCTTTAACATAGCCTATGACTGTATAACACTAAACCTGTACCATTCATGTCATTAACAAGTCGCATCACCAATAAAAAAATATTAATTCCACTAAAAATACTCCATCACCGAAGAGCTTCTCCAAGTCCCATTTAATCAATTCCAAGTCTGGTTCGGTTTAACTGGTCACCGTCCCACTGGAATACTAGACTAACTATCCCATATAATCGTGAGTCTGATCTAGTTGATCGACCATCAGGCCACCAAAATACTAGACCACCAGGGAATATAAAAACTTTCCATTGACCACCAGCCACTGGGCCCAAAACACATCACAATGCGCCTGTAAATGTTTGCTTCAGTCTGGTTGATCTTGTTTGTACTGCGTCCACCCATATGTCGACTCACTTCCATGTTGACTTGTCACCTGCCACATATTCTCAAAGTAATACCTACATGGTGGGCTAGCACTTACATCCAACAACATACTACATGTCACTTAAATCTTGTGTGCATTTAAAATCAAACCAATGTTTCAAACATTTTTTCCAATGAACTCAGTGCTTATAATATTTCAATGGAAACATAACCTTTTATTTGTAATCCTTGTTGCATCATGGAAAAAATATAAAGTGGATCCATTATATACCATGTCCTTTTGCACATAGTATGGATTTATAACAAGGCTTTTGTATATGCATTTAAACCTTCATATGTATATATGTAGTTCATGAAACCATGCTTCCACCCTTCATACCATGCTTCCATCATATGTATGTCAAACTTAGTCATAAAAACTGTAAAGTTCATGAGTACTGAAAATTATCTTTAACTTGCATTACATATGCAATATAAGAATAGGACACCATATAGTTTTCACATTCTATAAGTACCATGCTATCAAAATGTTGAAGTATGAAGAGAAGTAATCATCATTGTCATGCATAGAACTAAAGTGCAACAACTATATCATCATCTACTCATGCCAAGAATCATACAAACCACATTTTATTGTTGAAATGCAAATATGTAAGTGTGCCGAGGAAATACTTGAAAATAACTCTTTATATATTTTCTTCTAAGAGAACTCACCTATTAATATTATATCATAAATAAATAAATAGGTCTTGCAATCGTTTGGAGGATTTTATAATAAGTGACACGATTTTAAATCAACAAATACTTTTATACATATACACATCTCATATACTTGGTTATCTTCTTATAAAATGTCGTTGATCATTCTTACTTTAATTTTATTACATTAATCACACTTCAATCAATTTATCATATGAAATTATAATAAGTAACCATGTGTACCTTGAAAATATGGTAAATTACAACATAATTTACTTAAACTCTAACTTTATATATATTATATTGCATAATATTTGAAAGCATATGCATCATATTTAAGAAAGTACACATCATAACATTAAGTAATGTATCCCCTGACTCTTAATAACCAAATTATTTCATTACATAAATAATAACTTGTGTTGAAAATCAAATGCATGAAATCACATATTATATTGCATAATATTTGAAAGCATATGCATCATATTTAAGAAAGTACACATCATAACATTAAGTAATGTATATTCCGAGTCTTAATAACCAAATTATTTCATTACATAAATAAATAACTTGCGTTGATAATCAAACACATCAAATCTTACTTTTAGACAACTACAACCAATAACTTTATTGTTGGCTTTTATCTATCTCAAAGTTCAACTTTTACGTACCTTGGAGTTCAAAAGGCTCAATATAAACATGATTTTACATTGGGAAGACCACATCAACTCTATTGCTAATACTAATTTATTTGTTCTACATCACCCCCACACACTCTTTGTCTCGACTCAATATTTACAATTTTGTTTATCATTACAAAAGGAATTTTCATGGCAATGCATTAAAGGGCACTTTACAAATGTGAAAAAAGGTGAGAAAAGGTGTGTTTATAAATTTAACCTCTTTTATTATCATTTATTTGATTTTTTTTTTCCTTTTTTTTTTTGGTTTCTATACAATATATATATTTTTTTTAGAGAAACTCATGAGGTACTTTCTTCTATTTTGTGGATGATATTCAAGGTAAATCATATTTTTCAAGGATCGGGACAAATCAATAGTCAACAATTGACTCATGAAGAGAGAAAGCATGTTACTAAGTGGGATTTGAAGTTGGGTTGGGGAGAACAACAACTTTCTTCTAAGCCACTCGAGCTACACCCAGTGGACACTTACTTGAATTTTGTATTAGTAAGCATTTTCTTGGTTGTTTTTTGTTTTTATTTTATTTCATTTATTTATTGGCGTTATGAGTCTAAATCATTTCCTTGAGGTTATAACTAACACACATATTGATACCTCCATGTTGGCGTGCAGTGGGCAGACCCTAGGTTCAACAATAATAAACCAACAAAAGCCTTAGACACTGGCCCTTTCGACATTACCTGCAAGCAAGTGAAGTCTCATCCAATGCATCTAGAGGGGCTGCGAGAACCAAGTTTCTGCAGTGATGAGGGGAAGTGAGGCATCCATGATGACCATAGTATGCATTATTCATTCATATACTCTGCACACAGTTTCCATTACTTAACATTCACTTATTCATCATGTGCACGAAACTAATCTATGACAGATTCATCTCATCTACTTATTTCTCATATGCGCGAAACCATTAGATCATCTAACACATGCATATTACCCATTCATCATATGTGCACATTAAACAAAATAAGCAAACACATCATAGCATACACATCAGAACACAAACGTTTAACGTGGTTCACCCCAAAAAGGGCTACGCCCTTACATCAGTTATGCATGCGCTTACAAAAGGGTACATCAATTAACATTACCCAAACCTGCCTAGCCATTCTGCTGCAGTGCGAGCCTACCTACCAAAACTTCAGTCATAATCCAACATACTCAAACACTTAGCCAAAAACTCGAGCACAATCATCATTAACTCTCTTCACCCCTCCAAGACAAAAACTGAACTAAATTACATCTACCCAAAAACCCATTACAATTTATAGCTTTACAATAGGGATAAGCTTGTTACAATATGGTTACAAAGTGGACATAATGTCCCAAAGATCCTAACTGCTTTCCGCCTTGCATGTTGAATCCCGAAAATGCTCCAACTAATTTGTGCGCATGCTACTCCTTAGCCAAAATGTCGTGCTATCCATTCCTACACGATTCCCAAGACTTATCCAAAATTTCCTGCTCCAACACTCAAGTTCTTCTATTTTTTGAATTTACAAAAGGCGCCTCCCTCTACATTTGCAACATTGTTTTCTTCTCACTATATGCCCTAATGATGGGATACATGTTCAGAAAAAATGCATTGGTGTGAACAAATTTCACACAATGATAACCAAAAACCACAACAAAGTGTCCATCTATGAAAGTCTACATTCTCATATTCACTATATTTACTTGCTTGAATCAACTATAATGTTATCTAATCTTTAACAATTTAGCAGTATTTTTGGAAACCTCTATTGAACATCATCTAACACTCATTTTCTATTATCTATCTTTTTAATTATTTTAGGATTACTCATATTGCCTCTATAATTTTCATTTCCCTCATTGTCATATGATATGTCCTCAAGGTAAAAAAGATACCTACACATCTTTACATTTATTTTGAAAAGTTTCTATTGACTACAAACATATTGTGTTGCAACAAATTCCCATTCTTTTTTTTTACAATCTTTAGCATATATTCCATTCTCCCATTTATTCATTAATTTCTTAGAATCAATTAGGACTCATGTTATTGGACTAATCAGTATGTGCGGACACAAAAAAATCTCCCTAACTTCCACAGGAAACTAGAACAAAACAGAACATAATACACACTTCGCCTTAAATTTCATTATCATATGAACTAGTTTAGTGAGGTACAAGTGACATACCTTTTAAACGACACTTGATCCTTGCTAGTTTCATCCTTGTATCTCCTTCCCTGAATTTGCAGAATAGTAAGCCTATCTAAGAATCACAAACCAACAAAGAGGGAAAACAAGGATATATGTATTCTAATGAAGTCTATGTATATGATCAAGGAATTATACAATAGAAGACGAGATGGTTTTATAGGGAAGAAATGTATTACTGTATTAAATGAAATAGAAAGTGGATAATACAACCCATGCCTTGATGTTGCAAGGTCCCCTTTCAATGGCTCTTTGCTTCAACACACACACCTTTTCTCCAATGCCTTGAATGAAGAAGATCCACAATCCAACTTGAAGAACTAAAGCAAATCTCTCAAGCATAATCTGAAGTAGAACTATCCATGCACATCTTAGCCTATTTAACCTTAGAATTTTCCATGAGAGATCCCTCTTTATATAGTGTGAAAGAGAGATGGATTAGGAGATTAGGATGATCCCACCAAATCAGAGAAGCAAGTAAGATCCAAACCAATCGGATGCCACCTCATCTTCTAGAAAATTCATGAAATTTGAATTTTCCTATGCTTTAAGCATCACCGCACCCTATGCACAAGCAACATGCAATGATGCTGCAATCCGGGTTTAAGGTAGAGTGCGATGATCAGGCATCATCGCACCCCATGCATATGGCAGGGTGCGACGACCTTCCTTGATATGTTTTTTGACAGAGGAAAGCAAATCACTTTTCTCATGGAGAAAGTCTTCTTTTAATATTTTCAGGGAACATGAACACATGTTGTCAGTTGACCACTGAGGTGACCAAAATAATGTGTAATAGAATTCCCCTCAAAGTACGAAGTTGGAACTCATGACAACTGAAATACTTTGTAGAATGTGTGTCGAAAACAAGGAGTGCATCGATCGAGAACCTGCAAACAATCAAGCATCTGCGTAATAATATACCATTTTTTGAGGTAGGAATTCCCATGCTCAGACTACAAGTGACTCTAATCATAAGTGTCAAGTGAGTCATGGCCACTAAACATACACTATGGATCCATGTCATCATGAGTCGGCATAGCCACTAGGAATACACTGTGGATCTATGCTCTAAAAGAATTCAAATTCAGACATAGCAACGAGAAATACACAGTGGATCTATGTGTCAGTACAAATTCATGAATACTCCGACGCAACCTGGACCAAAATGATAAGATCCATGGTATTCATTTCCATAGTCTCTAAGTAGGAATCTATCCATGTGATTACATGTGTCTAAGTCAAACATGGTAGAAACCACTTGATTACTGGTCATTAATGAAAACCGTTAACAGGTGCGAGGGAAATCACCATTGATGTTAATGACTCCTAAGGTACCCTAGTACAATCCAACAAATTTGAATAAATGAGTTGAAGTCGAACACTCTATGGAATCTTCCAATCAGGGGTCAATGATGTAAACCCACTGTTGAAAGCGAAGAAACCTGCCATTAAGGCATGTAGGTTGTAAGGTACTAAATGATTTCTAAGTCTTGTTCTCGGATAATGAGTTGAAGTCAACAGGAAAAGAATCGTCACAGGAGGGCCTTGATGTATCCCCCATAAATGACATGAAATATGTAACATATTTGAGGTAGATCAGAGTATGAAGTGATTTGGAACTGACTCCAGGAGGACCAACATGGTAGAAAATTTATAACTGCATATGGCTGACTTGATAGAAGGCTTGTTTAGGTTGGACTTGTTTTGAACATATGAATGACACGACAATTGTCTTGGTAGCATTGACTCAAGGAAGACCCAACATATGAACTTGTGGATGGTCAAACGAGAGACAAATGGATTTCCCAACCCGGATACAATGATGAAGGGGGGTGTCATGTTCAAGAGAGACTATTACTGCCACTAACACAAATACAAAGACACATTTATTTCCCAATTTTCCCCCACCATTTCTAGCGAGTACCTCTTTATTTTTACACAAGCTTGAGGAGGATAACATATGATTGTAGATGTAAGATCATCCTTCGGACGAGTCCCTCGGAGTATGTTTAACGAACTCTAAGAAGGACTGGTTCGATCCCATATGGGTCTTTCGATGTTTGTTTAATGAGTCCAAGGAAACAAAACTCAGGGGTTTTTCAATTTTAGAGAGTTTGAAAAACACTTAAAGAGAACTCCATCAGGACCTTTTTCATAATTTAGTTTGACGAGACCTAAAAAGAGATAACCTACTGCTCATCAGAAGTTTTCTTCAAATATTTTTACGAGCGTGAAAAGAACAAGGCCACTCAACCATCTTTTCGTGTTTAGAGAGATTGAAAAGATCTTAAAGGATACTCCATAAGTTTCATTTTTCGTATTGACAATATGAGTTCGAAAAAATGACAAAATACTACTCGATTACATTATCATGGTTTCACGAGTGTGATAAAGAATTAAGACTCTGCTCAGAATTTTTCCTGAAAAACCCGAAAAGGATCTGTACATACAAAAAATATACAAAACAAACCAAAAGGGATGGACCCCTGTTCCAACGTCTTGTCTCTAGACCTTTTAATATGCAAAAGTCAACACTTGCCAAGTTTTTAAGACTTTAGGGCATGGATAAAATATAAAAATAATATAATTTTGCAAATAAAAAGTGATAAAAGTCAATAAAATAGGCCAAAAACACCATTTTACCATTTCATTTGCAACTTTACCCAAATAGTGCTCCAAAGCCCATTTTCTCCCTGAATTTCAATTGTCGATTGCGGAGCGTGTGGTGGATCATTTCACGAACCGTTTCCGTCAAATAGGTAATCTTCTTCTCCTTCATCTTTTCATGATTTCAAAATTTGTTCTTATTGGTGAAATTTGTGTGTTGGGTCAATTTTTTGGGGCTACCTACGTGTTGAGATCATCGCAGGTGCCCTATATAATGAATTGCGAGAATCTAGGATCATCGCAGGTGACCTTATAGGCAGGGTGCGACGACGTCTCTCTACGCGAATGTGTAGCCCTGCGACGACCATAGCCAAAAATTTAAAAATACAAACCTAATTAGAGAAAACCCCCAGGAAATAATTTATGTTTCTAATCTTATCTTATTGTTCCTTGGAAGGCTTTCCTTGGTCAAGATGCTGGAGTGGTGTGAGAGAGAGAATGAAGAAGATGATTACTTCGTCAGGAATGACTCGAGGACAGTTATGGCTCTAAGGCAGTGTGAGTTACTAAAATTCTTCAAGATTCAGGGCATGAGAGCCCAATTGAGACTACTAGAGTACTTGGTTCACATGTGGGATGTGAACGAGCAAGCATTTCATGTGGGTGTTCATACACTCAAAATATATATAGAGGATATATATTTCCTGACAGGGTTGTCTTGTTGTGGTTCACGAGTGTCGCTTATAGGTAGCAGAGGTGGAGTTGAACCTATGGATTACTATGTTCACCACCATTGTGTGCCAGGTACCGAGAAACACAACGATAAGGTATTCATCAGGGATGGCCGAGATCTATCGTTGTAGAGTATCATTTACACCATTACTCACAAGGAAGGGAGTGCAACTCCCCGTATGGATTTGCAAAGCCATTTTCAGTATGCGATAGAATTCATGGAGCCCAGGGTCTTCAAATGGTGTGAGGGGGTCCTAAAAAGCATTAAGAAATATCTTACCAAGTGTCGAAATGGTCGGTTAAATAAATTTGGATATGGGTCCATTTTGGTGTCCTTCTTTCTGGAGAGGGTTCCTTTCCTACATTTGCAGGTGGAGTGGGGTATACCCGCTCCACATGATCCATGAATGAAGAGGTGGGTATATCTTGTGGCTCGCCATGGTGGTGTTCCCATCATCAAATATGATGATGTCTTCTTCCAACGGCTGAGGAATCAACTACTCATGGTGGAATATTATCTGTATGCTGGGGTAGATTTACATGGAGATCCATATCTAGCTCTTCCTGATGGGTCCCAATGGGGGGACATAGGAAATAAGGAATTTTTTTGTTTATATAATGTTTTTGATATTTTAATGATATAAGATGTTTTTTGTGTTATTTATCCGATGACTAATCAAGTGCTCTCAACAATGCATATGCGGGGCCTTATCGTTTGCCAGGATCATCTCCCATCCAGAGGTGCGAAGAGAGGGGTTTTGTAGCAGGGATTGCTGCCACAGATCTCGAGGCTATAGAAAAAAACCTGGAGGGACTGACCATGCATGACCCTGATGCCACGGTGGATGAACTTCCTAGGCATTACCAATGCCACACAGTGGGTGTGTCTGCATCTATCGATCGACTACTCCATAGAGTATCATGAGCAGTTGCTTGTTATAGTGAGCAACATCCTTGATGCTTTTTGTACATGAGCTTCACATTTTTTATATTTTGGTCTTTGGACAAAACACTTATTGTAAAATTTTATCATTATAAATATAAAGTTCTTACTGGCTTACTTGTTTTTGTAAAAAGTGTGATTGGATTTATAAATGTCTCAAATGTTTGTCTAACACATAAGAATCCATCTGTGAATTTATTTAGACATCTAGGAAGGTCTTGATATTCAATGTAATCAAAATGTCATTCTAAGAGGTGAATTCGCAAATATACCCGTAACAAAGTAGGACTTCAGATGGAATAAACATTACTCAACTGTAGTACTACTAACTATGAATCAAGTCATACAATAAGATCAATGATTCCAAGTGAAACGACGTCAGTTAACAACTCGATAATTGCATTATATTCCACGATATTTTTAGTTGCACGACCAAGACAAACACCATGTATACTAATCAATTCATCTGTAGGTGCATAGATTTCCCAAGCAACAAATGCTAAGTTTTGAGTACTGCGACTAGTGCCATCAGCGAAGCCAATATAGGGTAGCAAAGACACCGACATCTGGAAACCAAGCACAATGCAACATAAGCAACCGAAAGGTGGAACCAAAAATGAAAAAGCACACAAGAGTATGATACACTAAAAATACACAACACTCATGTCAAAATGATTTTAAGCATAATACTTCTTCAAGTAAAGCCCATATCTGGGTTCACTCAAAGGAATTCCATCATAATCTAATATCTCATAAGCCCCTTTCTCCAACACTCATTTTACAATATCAGGACCCCGCCACATGGCCTCGAATTTACTAGCCCCTAGTAAATCAGGATCTTGTTCGTAAAGGTGAACTAGATCACCTTCAGATAATACAAGTGGTTTGACATGCTTTTCATATTGAGCTTTGACATGTTTTTTCTGAGTTTCAATCACAAAGGAAACATCACGACGGGTTTCATCTAATTTCATCAAATACAAAAGACATTCCTCTTCGTCTGAGGTGTTAGAGAGAAGTTCAACAACTAGTTTCAAAGATGAGATTTCACATTCAATCGAAAAAATTGATTCAATACCATATACTAACTGGAAAGGTGTGAACCGTATGCCAGAATTAACGAATGTACGATAGTCCCATAATGCCAAGAAGAGCATTGTGTGCCAATTTGACTTATGAATTCCTACCATCCGTCGAAGCATAGTAGTGAGTACTTTATTGATTGCTTCAACTTGACCATTGGCCTATGGATAATAGGGGGTTGAGTTTTCATGTCGAAGACCCAACTTCTCAGTAAGTTCAGACATCATGAAGTTGTGAAAATGACTATCGTGATCAGTGACAATGGCTTGAGGGACACCAAATCTAGTAACGATATGATTGAATATGAATAACGTTGCAGTTTTCCCGATATTATCAAATGTAGGCATCGCCTCGGCCCACTTAGTGAAATAATCCACAGCTACAATAATGTATCCATGCCCCCCGATCAAGTGAGGGTTACATGTCATGAAGTCAATACCCCATTTATAAAATGGACCATCAGAAACTACAAGGTGAGATCAGATCTTATTGTTGTAGGTTTGTCAACCGTGGAATTTCTGGATGGCAATAATGAAATCCTTAAACAATGAAGGCTAGAAATATCCAACTCGTAAGATATTTTGGGCAATGGCATACTTAGACATATGAACACCACATGCTCCAGAGTGACATTCATTCAAAGATTTTTCAGCTTCATCGTAGGTGAGACATCGTCGAAATATGGAATCAATACCACAATGGTAAAGGGTATCACCAAGAATGATGTATTGACGGGCTTGATACCGGATACGACGTCGATCTGTACTAGAAATATCAGGCCAAAAATTTTGGGTTTGGAGATAAATGATGATATATCCGTACCATATGTCGTCAGAACTTATCAGAAAGAGAGATTCATCAGGTAAGGAATCCACTGCCACAATTTTTGTTTCAGTATAGGAAAGGTCACATATCAATTTGAAAAAAACCAAAGAATTCTTTGACTTGGCGCATTCAAATTCCAAATCAAACTTCCGAAGAATACCTATTCATTTAGAGTACTTGCCCCCAACAGTTGTCGAGTAAGGATGTGTTGCATGGGGTTGTCATCGGAAATGACTGTGGTTCTGCATAATAAGATGTAGTGATGAAAACGTTGAACATCTTGAACAACTGCCAAGGCTAATTTCTCCACATGAAAATATTTGGTTTCGGTGGTCGTGAAACTCTGACTCAAATAGTATATACCATGTTCATCGTGTGAATCATCCTCTTGGACTAGAACCATAGCAATGGTAGAGTTCAAAGAAGCTAAGTACATGAAATAATCTCGACTATAATCAGGCAGAAACAACAGTGGTGTACGGGTTAAGGTGAGTTTCAAAGATTCAAAGGCTTTGTTGGCAGTGTCGTCCCATACAAAATCGTAACCTTTCTTGAGAAGTTGAGTAAATCCTTTCATTAACTCAACGTATTTGGCAATGAATCGACGTAAAAAGTTTGCCTTCCCTTGCAAAATTTGGAGTTAGCATAGTGTGGAAGGGGGAGGTAAATTGAGAATAGCCTCAACCTTCAAGGGGTCTACCCTAATCCCATGTATAGACATGATAAAACCAAGAATTCGTTCGGATTCCACAAAAAAAAAATATATTTGTGTGGATTCAAACGTATGCGATAATAACGACAACGTAGGAAAATGACCTGTAGATGTGTTGGGTGATCTTGACGACGCATAGAATGCGTTGATATATCGTCTATATAGGGTTGTACTATGTGCTTAATATCGTGAAAAGCGTAAAACATAGTGCGTTGAAAAGTCGCACCAACATTTTTGATACCAAAAGGTAGTTTCTGGTAGGTAAAGGTTCCTCAAGGGAAAATAAAAGCAGTCTTATCTTGATCCGCAGAAAAAATATTGATTTGATTATAGCCGGAAAAACCGTCCATCAAGGAGAATATTTCACTCCCGACACAATGGTTAACAATCTGGTCAACGAAAGGGGTTGGATAATTGTCTTTGGGACAAGATTTGTTTATATCCCTATAATCTACACAAACGTGGATCATTCGTTGTTTCTTATTAACCAAAACAAGATTGGACACCCAATCGGTCAAATCCACTGGATAGACAAAGCCAACTTTAAGAAGTTTTTTAACTTCAAGCTTAATAGCAACAAATTTACATGGATGTACTGGGTGAAGTCTCTGCCAAACGAGTTTAGCATCTGGGTAAGTCTTAATCTCATGCAATACAATATCAAGATCAATACGAAGCATTATTCATAACTCTAGGAAAAAATGTCACGAAATTCTTGGAAAAAGGCTTTATAAGTGTGGACCTCATCAATGGAACATGAGGCACCAATATGAACATTTTCTATGACTCTGGTTTTAATCAATATGTCAATAGGAACGGTAGGTGAAATATTACTCAAGCTACCTTCATACAAAACATTGTGCGTTGATTCAGGAACAAAATAAATAACAACAACGGTAGACAAAGTCGAAATCTGTTGGTAACTCTCTATGGTCTCATGTTCTAGGAAGAGAATAGAACGATGATGCCCATCGTCCCATGGAGTATCTTCCATATACATGACCATCATGATCATCTCATCAATAGGAAAGATCACGCGAAACAGATCAGGAGAAGCATCACCGAGAGAAGGAGGAGAAGGAGTTGTCGATTGGATAGCTTGATAAGCTGATTCCACTTGACTTAAAGGCATTCAGTTGCCGTAATGAAGAAAGTCACCAGAGCTAGGTACTATCCATGGGTCATAAGACTCAGGGGTTTCATGAAAAAAAGTTGATATCATGTTAATCAAGGGGACAAAAGGAGGAGGAATATCGGGTGGTGGAATAGGAAATGTACCCATCAAGGTTGAATCTTTTAAAAGACCCAGTCCGACATTCTCATAAACGGGAGGTGTTTTCGAAATAAAAGGTACGTTGTTAATACATGAATCGGAATTAAAGAAGGCCAGTTGATCAACAATAATGAATTTTCCTTGGTGTGGGAAACATAACACATGGAAAATAGTAGAAACAACTGCGTGCATGGAATCAATCCAACTACGGCCAAGTAGAAGGTCGTAATCGAGAGGTGCACCAAAGACCTCAACCTCAACATTAACCAACTTACCTTCTAACATAATAGACAATGAAGGAAGAACACCATAAGGTTTAAACCTTGTACCATTAAAATCTTTAAGAGTATTGTGCGACTCGGTAAGGGCGAGAGAGCCAATAGCTTTCCAACAAGTGATGGACATGACGCAAGTCGAGGCTCCTTCGTCAATAGCGGTTCGACAAATATTCTTATTTTCCACAACAACTCGGATCTGAAACACTAATTGAGGAGGAAGCCTTGGAATATGATCTTCCAATTAGTATCGGTATGATCAATTCCACCAATAGCCTTTAACAACGCCTTCTGTTGAGTAGGAAAACTTTGAATGACTTTGAGAGCCGACATCACAGAGGGTGCTTGCGCAAGGTCTTCTACAATACTGTAGTTTTGGGAAACACGTGTGTGATTATTAAATAAGGACTTTTGAACAACGCCCTTGGGAGGAGGACGAAGAATTGTATCTAGGCCCGGTCGTTCGATATGAAGAGGATCATTTGGAGGTGAAGTTGGTGGAGGAGGCTGAACCAACGGAGGTGGTAAATCATCAACTTTTTCTTTCGAAGGAGAGTAATCTTTGGCTCGAGTTGCGACTAAAATTTCATTCTTATTGTAGTCACCAGTACACATAAGTACATAATATGTGGTAGATGGAGAAGGTTGTTCATGAATGACCAATTGGGCCTGCTGCTGAGAAGGAAACGATTGTGACAAGACGTCGTGATTCAGATTATTTTCAGCACAAAATGAGAGCGGAGATACAATAAATAAATGCACAAAGATATCGTGGATATCTAATAATATAACATAAATGTATCGTAGATGAAACCATAAACAAAGAGATATAGTAATACACGATTTCTATTAATGAAAGAAATGTACAGAAACTATAAAAATATAGAGTGAAAGACTCGCTAGAATGGTGGTAGTTTATCTCTGAGAAGAGATGTGATGACTACTCGCATTCGCAAGAAGATGATTACAATGAGGCTCTGAAGGCATTTTTACAATTAACAAGAATGAAAAAACCCCTAGAAATTCAAAAACCTAACCCTAGGAGATAAAGCGCCAAAAGTCATGTGGGCCCCGTTTGGGTAAGTTAGTACATCAAGTTCCCGAGGGTGTAACTTTTGCATACGATCTCCGTTTTAGGCGTATGATAGCCCGTTGGAAAGGTATCACCGAGGAGATTCATTTTTTGGGATCAATCATGCATTTGACTATCATTGAGAATCTATATCCCGAAAACCTTCATTTGGGCCCTCAAAATGGCCCCGGAAGTTAAAACTGCTAAAAATAGTAAATTGCCAAAATTGTCAGAAAATTGTTTTGAGCCAGTTGGAAAAGGTGGGTGGCCACCGATATCCACCTAGATCAGTCCTCCATCATTAGGAAGAAATGGTCTCCATTGTGTTGAGTTCCCGGGGGAGAGGAAAAAGTGTTTGTTGAATCTGCATCTTGGTGGGCTGCTTGCCTTCTTGGAGACGTCGTGCTGCTCAGTTTGTGGAAGTATGTCACGAACATGTTGAGGCCGAGGTTGTTCAACAAGTATAGCTATATGAGGGGATGGTGTGCAAAAGGAATCTTTTTACTTTTCTGCAACCTCGTCGACCTGCTTCTGTTGGATAGAAGGTGATTATGGCGAGGCCGTAGTGGTTGCAGTGTCCTTATGTTCCCCTTTTGAACAAATTGTGAAGAGGCTGAATTTTGTAGTATGAGATACTACCTTGTGACACTTTTTTGGTGGAAAAATAGTCAGAACTACCTCTGGTATTCTGTAGAGATGACCCCCTAGAGGAACAATGACATTATGGGGTCGAGACTCATAAACAACATGGCTTCTCCACATATATGGTTTGCCCAAGAGGACATCACAGACATCCAGTGGGAAAACATCACATAATACCTCATCCTTGAAGGGTTGGATGTCGTATGATAATCAACACTGTTGGCTGACACAGAGATCTCATCCTTGGCAAAGCCACCCGATGTTGTATGGCTGCGGGTATGGTGTTGTCGACAATCCCAATTGTTTGATGACCTCTGCTGAGATGAGCTTCTTCTGGTTTCCGCTATCAACAATAAAATGCAGCGGGGTCCCCTTCACCCACATCTGTGAATGAAAAAGGCGCTCCCCCTCTTTAGGATTTGTTGGTTCTTCTAGTTGAATTGTCATGATCACGACATTAGCAGTGGGGTTTGCGTCAATGATCTGTTCTTTACCAGTATTTTCAGAATCAGATTCTGAATTAGGGTTCGGCTCCTTGTCTTTGATCTCGGCCACAAATGATTGTTTTGAGTGACATTCATCGGTGTTGTGCCAGGGGATTTTGTGGAGATCGCACCATTTTTCGATGTCGTTCTTTGTCTTCCCATGACCCTTCTTTTCCTGTGGCTTGGATTGGTTTTCGGGAGACTGTTTTCTAGGGTCGTCTTTGTCATACTTTGGTTGTTGTGGATTTTCATATCCGAACTGTGTTTTTCTGGTGCTTAAACTTTTGCTCAATTTTAACCGTATATTGATAAGCAGAACCGAGTGATGAGATGTCCAGAAAATCCATTTTAGTTTGGATGTATATGTGTAGATCCCTGCGGTATTTCAGAACCAAATGTCGCTCGGAGTCTTTGATACCCAGCTTGGTGCGCAAGGTATGGAAGGTATTGGTCAATTCTGGAACTGCTTGGCCCCTCTCTTGCCGCAGTGTGGTCCATCTCATGTACTGGTCCTCATAGTTGCCAACAGGGTAATATTGTTCCTTTACCACATCCAAAAAAAATCCCAAGTGGGCTCGGCCCCATATATTCCAGACTCCTCTGTGGAACTTTTCTCCTAGTAAGCTTCCCACCAATGTTTGACATGAGGGAGAGATTTAAGGAGTGAAAAGGTGATCTTTTCTCTATCGGAAAAATTGTGAACAAAGAAATACCCTTCTCGCAGGTTTAACCATTTTTCTAGGGTGTCTGCATCTATCTATCCTTCAAATACAGGAATATCAAAATTAACTTGTACCTTGAAAGGTGAGGTGCTTCCAAAGTGGCCGCTTGATGAAGATGTTCCTGTTGCTATCGGCAAGCGTTGAAGGATGTGGGAAATTTTTTCCATCATTTCATCCCTCTGTCGCGTGATAGCTTTCTCAAGCAACATACTGATAGGATCGTCTGCTCCATCATTTTTCTTTTCTTCTGCCATTGAGGGTTTCTTGGGTGTGTGAGAGCGATTTTCCTCAAGAGAGACAATATCGAGACCCAAATTGCTATACTGGGACCTCTTCGAGGACATGCACTGAAAAACGATCAAGAACAGCCTGCTCTGATACCACTGATCCGGATTATTTTCGGCACAAAATGAGGGCAGAGATACAATAAAGAAATACATAGAGATATTGCGGATATCCAATAATATAACATAAATGTATCATAGATGCAACCATAAACACAGAGATACAGTAATACATGATTTTTATTAATGAAAGAAATGTACAAAGACTGTAAAAATATAGAGTGAAAGACTCGCTAGAATGGTGGAAGTTTATCTCTGAGAAGAGATGTGTCGACGACTTGCATTTGCAAGAAGATGATTACAATGAGGCTCTGAAGGCATTTTTACAATAAAATGGAATGCCAAAAACCCTAGACATCCAAAAACATAACCCTAGGAGATGAAGTGCCAAAAGTCATGTGGGCCCCGTTTGGGTAAGTTAGTACATCAACTTCCTGGGGTCGTAACTTTTGCATACAATATTTGTTTTAGGCATATGATAGCTCGTTGGAAAGGTATCGTCGAGGAGATTAATTTTGGGGGCTAAATTATGCCTTATAATAACATTGATAAGCTCTATCCCGTAAAACCTTCATTTGGGCCCTCAAAAATGGCCCCGGAAGTTAAAACTGCTAAAAATAGTAAATTGCCAAAATTGCCAAAAAATTGTTTTGAGCCAGTTGGAAAATGTGGGTGGCCACCTATATCCACTTGGATCACGCTGGGTGTAGGAGGTGTCCCAGTATCTTGTAGGAACTTAGTAACCTTAGCACGTTGTGGACAATCTTTCGTACAATGATCCTCAACATAGATAAGGTAAGGATAACGAGGTTTGCGCTTATCTTTGTCATCAACAGGTTGTGTTTTGGGTTTCTCATATTGTTGATTATTATTTTTTTCCTCCTTATTCCTACCCTTCCCTTTCTTTTTATTTTGATTTTTACTAGTAGGTGTAGATTGAACCAAATTAACTTCAGAGGTTTTACCAGGGGAAGGAGTCAGATTAGGAGTATTTTGTACATTAGAGGTAGTAGACTTGGGATTGGTATGACTGGCTTGTTTAGACTGAGTCTCAGCATGAAAAATGCCAATCACACTATCAAAAACATGAGAAGCTACTTAAGTTGTTGGGGTAGGATTCGTAGAAGGACTAGGAGCATCAGGGATCAAGTCATATAGGGTGCCCATTTGCGAATAAACAAGATCTAGATATTGAGCACGACTAATCACCCGCTCTTCAGTGATGACACCACCCATGGAAACTGTTGTTCCAGATTCTGTACTTAAGGCTTAGAAAGTATAGTGTCTAGGCATCCAAAAGTGAGTAGGAGATAAAGGAAGCGAAAGCATCAACCTTCGGGTAAGGAAGCTAGGGATGATTTCTAGGTTGTCGATGTCTAGCTTCCAACTGTTTCTGGATATTTATATCCCGTTCGATAGCGGCCCACGAACGTTCAAGTTCTACTCGGGTACTGGTTGTTTTAAGAATAGTACCGAAAAGGTTAAGTGCGATATGTGTTTGGTCTGACAAACCGGGTTCAATGTTAGGTTGTCTTACAATGGGGACAGTCATAGAGGAACAATAAAAATAAAGGAGACTTCAAAGTTTTAGATGTTGTCTCAATTCGATCGTATAAAAGAGAACTATTTGATCAAATGTTAAAGATGAATTGCAAACCAAAGGCCTTTTCTCGTGACTGAGTTATCTTGTTAAATAAATGTGTGTGTGAAAAAGTGAGAAAAACATAAAGATGTTTATAATACGAGGCTCCTATCGAGGGAGAATCTCGCCCTGTAAACATAAGAAGAAAAGGTGAGAGGAAATCTGACGAATGTATAAAATATGAAAATCTAAAGAATTCACAGGTCTTGTACATGCTAATAGTGGATACAGAGGAAAAGATGAAAACTATATAGACAATTTAAAATTAATCACCACAGTAGAATTTTTACTAAATTGTAGTGAAACATTCATCAAACTTGTATATGCGAAATGAAAATAAACATGAAATCACAAAAGAAACAAACTCATAACACAGTCTTGACAGAATCAAGAGTCTTCAGATTGCTTGTATTAATATTCCAAAAAAGATAGTCTCTATTACAATCGACCTCAATAGGTCTAGCCTTTGTTCTTTCTTCAATGTGTATATTTATACAACTTTCTATACGTTGGAATTTCAATCGTTCCAAAGATTTTCGGTTACAGCAAAAGGGAGATTAAACGTTTCAATTTCTTGTCCCTGTCCTTATTTGATACTGGCAATCTATCCTTTCACATGCTCGGTGTAGGTGACACATTTCTCTACCAACTGGGATATCAACCTAGAAGGTTCTGCTTGATTATTAGCCTCAAAAGTATAACAATATTTTACCAATTGTGGAAAATTTTCTTCCATCTGTCGGTCTTTGGCGCTGATAGAACATAATTGTACACTCGGTTTGATTAGCCATTTATCTATCTGGACTATGTCCGTCTGGGTTATTTGAGATATTTCGGCCAACTCTTTTTCTTCATTCTCATTGATATTTAGCAGAAGCTTGGCTATGTTGATTCGGCCCAGTGTCTCAAAGCTTTTTTCGCTATCGAGACCCAGCAAACTCCCATCTATGAAGTCGAAAGTCTCTTCACAGGATTTTCTTGCCTCTTTCGCTTGTTGTCTGCCTTCAGATATGTTACGCTCCCATTCTTTCAGCAATACGTTACCTCGGATCTATTCTCGGATTGAAAACCTGTGACCACTTCCCGTTTCTCTTTTTGTTGTGGCTATGACAGCCTCTTGGAAAGCTACCCGAGCTTCCCCAGCTTATTTTTCTCTGAGAGAGAGGTTCTCCAGTACCTGATCAATGAGTAGGAAGTTGTTTTGAATAATCTGCATCTTACCGAGTAAACCTTGTTGAGTTGTCGACACTCTTCTTCAAATTTCTATAGCTTGGGATTGAAATATCCAAATATCGATTACCTGGCTTTCGGCGAAGTCCAATTTGGCCTGTATTTTCCCTATCAGTTCTCCTTGCTGGACTATCTGTAGTTTACTGGTCTGAGCCATCAGCTGTGTCTGCTCGAGATCGACTTTGAGCCGCTTGATTTCCTTTTGATCAACTACTCTAGCTTGCTCGATACCTGTATTCGCTTGATCTTTGGCAGTTGCCTCTGTCGTGGCTAGTTTAGCCTCTAATGTTTTGATTAAGCGATTTTTTCGCTTCAACTGATCCTTTAAGGACCCGACCGAATATTGGTTTGTTGTAGCGAAAGCTCCCAATGTCCTTGCTATTTGTGTTGCAAACTCCTCTTTTTTCATAGCTCTCCCATCAACTAATATTTTAAATTTCTTGGTTGTTGTGCCTACTTCTTGGTAGAGTTCTTGTTTCACAACATCCTTCCTTTTCTTATCGAAAAAGAATTCATTCAGAGGAAGCTCTTCCATAGTTATGGGTGTTAATTCCTCGCCGAAAATCCAACCTGCATCTGGGATCCCTTTCGTGGACTGCAGGGGGATAATAGAAGTGACGGGATTGTCGATCTGCTTAGACGATTTTCTCTGAGTAACGACCGAGGTTGGCTTCTTTGGGGGCTTAGGAGTTTTGGCTTCTTGTTTCGGACCACCAGTTTGTTCTTTCTTTTCTTGATGTTCTTTTTGGTCGGGTGCCGAATCTTTGGAGCCCTTGTCTTTCATCTGCTGTACCTCTACAGTCGTCGGGTTCTTACCCTGTAATACTGGGGGGAGGAAAGTTCGCCTATGTTCCTGAAATTTGAAAAAATCGGCGCTCTCTTCGGGTGACAAGGCTTGTACCCGACTCAAAACTTTGGCATAAGACCTCACACCTCAGAAAATATCATCATGAGGTGAATTCTCATGTTCAAATCTTTTCAGGCCACAGCTAGCCACGTGATTACTCATGACCCTGTGTGGGTCGTGTTTCTTGAATTCAATATGAACCAATTTAATATCTTCTAAGGTTGTTGCCTCGGCCTTTGCATGCCCAAAATCTAATAAAGAATAGCTGCTTAAATGAATGGGGAAAGGTGGCCATACCTTCTTTGAAAATCCTTTAAGCTCTTTGCTAATGCCACCGATCACGGTCTGCCTAGCGATTTCGCGACAAGCCAACTTGTTGGGTATAAACAATGGTAGAGCATATGGAGGGACTGAAGCGCTGAAAACCCTGATATATGAAAACTCTGCCTCTACATACCAGTCGGCCACACTGTTTAAATTTTGCGCGATGCTATCTTAAATTCTAGGTGGTGGGTTGTCGAAAATGGTGACATGCATCGACACCATTACCCAATTGAAGATTTCGTATACAAAATCTGTTGCCTTATTCTCCCAAAGATTTGAATGGTAGACATGGATAGGGTCGGTATCGGATGGAGTCCAGCTCCAGCTCATCAAGGGAAAAGGCGTCATGAAACAAATGGCATCCATGATGTATGCAAACATGAAGAATGAGGTAGCCTTCCCATTTGCCTTCTGCATCTGATATTCTGTGATTCGACTGGATAGATTGTCTGAAAACAGCATGGCCCAATCAAAAGAACAACCTTCGACGACTGTGTGAATCAGAGGCACCCATGGGAGGAAGAAATGGGTGGTGTTCTCCCTCCCATACAATCTGCAGGTCATCATTGCTATGTATTTGAACTGCGGTTCCAAGGAAGAAATGGAATAAACTCCGTTACTATATGCTCTGAACTTCGTGGGATGTGAGACCCAATCCTTAATCAAATCGGATAGGATTTTTCCGTATTGCTCACATTATTTCTGTTTAAAACCCTCCAGGAACTCGGCATTGTATGTGAATTTCAGCGTGGATGTCAGTTTGTACATCGCCTGCAAATGTTCTGGTCTAAAGGTCCCAATAGTGACCTTATGCTCGCTGATGATGGTTCTGGTCGGGATATCTACATGATCCAGCACCCATCAGATCATATCATAGTAAGGAAGAAGACGTGGTCTGGCTGCTACTTTATGCATTTTTGCTTGGACGACGATCTTGTATTTGGTGACCAAGTCGTCTTTTTCATTACCGCTGGAATTATCTGAATAGTTCACCAATTCGGACTGCAAAACCTCCGAGACGTATGACCAGGTCTTAACAGAATCAACGTTTCGGGCCGAAGTATCAGAAACATTATATGAGCCTTGCCCAGAAATCTCAACGATTGCCTTGGATGCCTTTTGTGGGGCCATGGCAGAGGATTCTGACTTGGTTCTTCTGCAGTAAAAATGTGTATACATACATAAATTAGCCTGACGAAAAAACTTTGTTTGCGCAAGATAGAAATGAAAATTGAAAACAGTGAGAGATAGAACTCTATATTTCGAGTATTTAAAACCTCATCGTCCTTACGAGCAAAACGGTCAAATCATTTTTTGGGAAATATTTTAGTAGTAAAAGCAAAATCTTTATCTATCATTTCACCTTATTTCAAAAGCCATACATTTTTTACGACTCGGGACATAAAACGACGCAAACATTTAAAGTTGTCCGTAGATTGCGCGTGTTTAAAACTCATATTAATGCGCTAATTACTTTGGCTTAACTCTTTTAATTTTATCTTTATTTAACTTTTAATTACCCCTTTTCGGCGTTCGCTGTATAGGGAGTTTTCATTCCTATCTTTCGACCTCTTAAAACCCGAGATCGCGATGACGCGATCTGGTTAAGCGTAAAAATGATCCAGATTAAGAGTTTAATTAATCGATTTTGAAAGGTTTCACAACTTCGCACATCAGGGGTATAGAGGTAAGGATTTTTGGAGGCGCGAACGCCGAAACTGCAAAATCCCGACAATGCTTAACTATAGTTCAGAAATACCTTACCCTTGGTGTTAACCTGGGTAAACTTTAAAAAACTGCTTCGCGTCCTCGCACATCGGGGCTTGTAGACCATGTAACTTATAACTCCTGAAGCGCGATATCCCAAGGTATAAAAAGTGAAAAGATTATTTGTTCAATCAAAAGGTAATGGCTTTAAGAATATGATGACCATTGCAACTTCGTGTGATGAGACTTCTGAGATTTTCGATGAAAATAAAAGAAAGGTAAAGACCATCTTTCACTTTTCAAGAATTAAAAATTAAAATTGGAAGTGACTGAAAAAGGCGGCTCCAACAAAAACATCATGAGATATAGCACCAATGAGCGATTTGGTAAACCAATCGGCCAACAATTGATCAGGAAGGGGAACTTTGATTAAGCGTCTTCTCCTCCACTCATGGATATGATCAGAAATATGAGTGGAAGAGGATTGTTTAAATGAAATGAAAATTTCAGTTCCTGTCTCATATCGAATTAGCAATTGATAATGTGTTAAGAAGGCCATGACTAAGGTATTGAAGTCATTAAAGAATCATCACGGCAACTCAATATACCATTTGGTTTCCGGACCCGTAAGAGTTCGTTGAAAAATTCGTAATCTTATAGAGTCATCCATCAATGAGTTGGACGAACACCAAAGATGGAATGTCATGACATGATTATTTGGGTCTTCTCCTGATCGACTGTCAAACTTAGGAATGTCAGATGGTAATTTGACCGGTATGATGGGCCAATAAGGAGAATGGAAAATAGGATCATTCAAAATCCTAGATAAATCTGGTAAATCCAAAGTAGCAAGAAATGGAAACTGTCTGTTCACTTGAGGAAATTGGTAGTTTTGAGGAGGTAGTCCCGTAGATATACCAGTAGGACCATACGCAGTCTGTAGATAGTTAGAGTCCTAGAAAATTCGTTTGTGGAGGATTTTGAGTCAAATAGCCAATAGGAGTTGGCTGATTAGGTAAGCTCCCTTGGAAAGAAGCATTATACTGAAAATTTTGACCCCAAGTAGGATTCATAGAACCTAGATACGGTTGTCCGAGATTAGGGGGTACAAAAGAATTAATTTGAGGATGTTTCCCCCTAGACGGTTTTTTATTCCCCTGGAAAGGAAGATTCCAAGGTTGAGACTATAATGCAGGTATACTTTTCCCATAAACTGGGTTATGGCCTCCAACTTGAGGTTGTCCTCCAACTTGAGGTTTCCCCCCAACTTGAGGTTGATCTCCAACATGAATCCGAAAAATAGAAGTAACAAAATGACTGGTGCCTCCAACTTGATTGGATCTACTAGGGCCAGGATGATTAGATCCTCCAGGCGAAGGTGGAGGAGGAACGTAAGGCCCCCCAAAGAGAACCTGGGTAGGTGTAGGAACAAAATCATGACTAGCAACATTATACCCAGAAGGAATAAAAAGATTAGACCCTTCGGATGGATTCTGGGCAAGAATAGAAATGGAAGTATTCAAAGCATTATACCCAGGGGAAGTGACGGATTTGATCTAAGCAGAAGCGATGTTCCAATAGGAGCTTGGGTGAGAACCGCATTTTCGATAGAAACGGGCGTAGCTTGTGGGACCATAGTAGATCTAGCGATATGGAGAGGGAGAATCTAGTGAGAACCAACCAACAATTGGTCTAAAACTGTGACGACATTAATGGTTGTGCCAGTAAAATGATTTAAAGGTACTATATAAGTAGTGGAATTCACAAGAATTTGTGATGCCATAGGTTGATTAGGACTCATTCCTAGTTTATCAAAAATATTGTGTCTCAAAGAGGTCCTCCAAAAAGAACGGATAGGGATAGAGCTAGGATTAAAAATTCTAGCAGTATGAACCAGGGTTCTAAACGACTCACTTTGAAAAAAAGGATCGTCAACACCAGACTCTGCGTGAGGTCCAATAGGTACTTCAATATACTCATCAACAACAAAATCTCCTGATGAATTTATCGAGAGAAAATGCGGATCTTGTGCAACACTCAATAACATATTTATGGGAAGTATTGACTCCTCCAAGGGAGTAGAACTTCCAATCTCAGAGGCTACGTTGTTATTGATTGCTCCTTCAGGAGAGCCCTCTGGTGAGTTAGGAAGAAAAATAACGTAATCTTTTGGATCTTCCGGAGGTATCCCTTGCATCATACGTGAATGGTGAGGGCCGATGTTGGCTGCACCAAATAAAGAACGAAAAAAATCTATGGCCAACTAGAGAAACAAACAACACTCACTAATAAAATATAGAAATCAAAACAAGCAAACAAACCTTCTTATTTCGAAGTCACTAGTTGGTGATGAAATCAAACGTCACGAAATCAAGACAAGAAGGGGTTGGGATAAAGAGGATGAAAAAGTTACGTTGACGACTTTCTTAATGGACTTACACCCTAGTGCAAGCTCCCACACATAATCAGGAGTATTTCCTCCAAGGAGCTCGAGTGAGTTTGGCCAACGTCGATTCCAGGTACCGTGAAGACTTTCCCCTCCAAATTCACCTCATTTAAAGACCCTAAAAAGACAGGCTACTAAGGTTACCAATTATGACAATGATACATGGGGAAATAGTCGATAGTCCGATCCACGCACAAAGGCAGGGTATCTAGCCCGAAATCATCTTGAGAAGGTTCCCATAGAATTTTGTTCTCAAGTGACCCCCAATAGTACACACAATCCCTACACTAAGACCAACAAAGTAGGGTGAGTAACTCTGCTAGTCCTAATGGGACCTCATGATTGACCCTTGTGTTAGAAGGGCTTCCCACGACAAAATGTAGCAAGTGTATTTGAACTCTCCCTATCACAAGATACTATTGTGTGTTTTGATGATTTTGAGAGTGTACCTTACAACCTATTCCAAAGCGCTATCCTATCTAATGTTGGCGTAGAGAATTTCTAGAAAATAAAAGTTTCTAATAAATTTTAAAATGACGTTGTATTTTAAAGGTTTTTGCTTACTCGAAAGGGAAACAGAAATGAAGCTGATGATGTATCGACCTTGACCCAATAAAATGCAAGAAGAGATGATTATACAATCTTTTAATTCGATGAAATCTAATTACAGTAGGGAGAAGGTATCTCTTTTTGAAATACAAAAGCTACGAAACACAATTTCTCAATTTTTGAATGAAAAAGATTCCAAATAATCAAATGCTACAAAATTTTCCAATTTTCTCTTTTAACAAATATTTTGAATGCAACCATTTTCTTGTAAAAGACTACTAAAAAGAAGAATGACTTCAATTCTTTCTTTCCCAAATCAGATCAGATATGTAATGAAGAAAAGAAAGCGTAATCCAAGAAAATTAACACATTCTCAACACTATTCCCAAATCAAACATATAATGTAGAAAAAAACGAAATGATAAGAAAACTTTTTTGTCAAATACAAAACAAAAATTGTCTCTCAATCAATTAACAATCC
Source organism: Picea engelmannii (assembly GCA_009831015.1). Lineage (NCBI taxonomy): Eukaryota > Viridiplantae > Streptophyta > Pinopsida > Pinales > Pinaceae > Picea > Picea engelmannii. Next base: position 948,943 of record ML781134.1, on the reverse strand, counting down.
AGGACATAAAAACAATCCAAAACTTAAAATAAATCAAAGATATTTTGCCAAACAAGCACTCAATATCAAGACCTAGAGATTATAATCTTGTGACAAAAAACCAAAAGAAAAACTTGCAAAATTTACAAAGAAAACTTTCAATTTCCGAAAATCAATCAAATGAAAGCTTTAAACTTATAAATCAATCATTCACTAGTGTCAGAAGTGTTAGATTACTAAGAAGGGGGGTGAATCAGTAATATAGCAATCTAATTTTTTTTAACCATATAATCCAAGTGTTATATCAATGTAGCATTATCATCCAATAACTGTAGAGTAAATAAGCAATGAACAAATGAACAATCATACACATACACAGTACACCATTGTTTTACGTGGAAACCCAAAGTGGGAGAAAACCACATAATTATTTTTATTATATGTCTTGAAGAATTACATTCATTGGAAGCACCAACTTCTTTTGTTTTCCAGCTGCAACTGGAAGGAGGCTCCAACACCCTAGTTTCTCAGGCTACAACCTGAGGGAAGCTCCAGCTCCCCAATTCTCTGGCTACAAACAGAAGGAGGCTACAACCCCCTAAGTTCTCCGACTACAACTGGAAGGTGTCTACAACCACATGTCCTTGCCTCATCCAACTACCTTGAAGTAGAAGTAGAATGATGGAACCACTGTCACACTATCGTTGTGAGATATACCACTGTAAAACTGTATTAATATGTACCACTGACCTGCATCCAACCTGTCCAACTTCCCTGTAATCAATCTGTACCTGAAATGAACATGTATCAACAAAATACAATAGGTACGCGACCTGTAGTGTTGCAACACGTGTATGTACGCGCCCTATCTGTTATGCATCCCACGTATGTATGCGATCAAACTTTTATGCAACCCACGCATGCCTTCTGAAAACTAGGGTTTTCTTTCTCTTGAAAACTTCTAGCCCTCTGTAACTTTTTCACATATATTTGTAACATGTCACTATATCCAGACTGTAAATGTACCTTGTACATGCATGCTCATACATAGCCTTTACCCAAAACATATATATCTCTCTCTAGTCATATGCCATATAGGTGTGTGTAATCATGAACAATTATATTAACCCTCACATGATCTCATCATCAAACCCTTTCTGATACTCAACCTCTCAATACATCAACCAGTTCACAATTACAAGCTCTCAACCATGTACCACAAAAACCCTTAGCCATATGCCAAGAAATACAAGATGTGCCTCAACAAGAAGTATCAATGATACATATACCAGCATTGTATTTCTGTATATCTGACTTATGCAGAAGATCCCATACAACTACTAGTATCTCTAGGGAGAATTATCAAATCTCCATAACCATTTCTCATGTATACTTCAAAATCCAACTATTCATAGAAATAAGACATACCTTTTGAACCAATGGATAGATATGATGTATCTGAGCACTGTAGACCTTCCTAGGAGCTTGATATCAGAATATAGAACCTTTGCATCTTCATCTCTTCAAGTTTCCATGGATTTACCAACATGTACGCACCCTAATACATTTCCAGCCCGCGTATGTACACACCCTAATACACTATCATCTCGCGTATTGTACACACCCTAATACACTGTCATCCCGCGTACGTCTCAGAAACTAGGGTTTTTTAGTATTCGTTGTTATTTCGAAACTTTCGTCGTCAACCCTTCGTACTACCTGAGGTTTTTACAACTTCAGATGTATCAATGAGTACTTGCAATAAGCCTTACAAAACAAAAGATATTCAATGTGTTCAAGTGTGATTAAATGAGAGAGCCTTGCCTCTTATTTATACTTTCATGTAGCATCCCAATTTCCTTATTTTAGGGAGTTCTCCATTAACTTAATTATTTAAATAATTTCTTTTTCAAACACTTTGACTTTTTGGGGCTTCTAGATGACTCATGAGGGTCCTCCAACTTCACATGGCCACAACTCTCTAACCGTGAGGAGTTATGTGACGTTCCAAATACCACTGAAAATGGCATGATAAACACTATCCATCTAGGATATTTTCACTGACAAATTCATTGACCTTCATTTCATTATTCAACAATTAAACATGGGTTCTCTAACCATACTTCTAGGATAACTCAATCTGCAAAGTGTCTTCCTGTGAGGGATTTCACTATAAGGGGACCACTTTGGAGTTCATCCATTTGTACTTTTTATCAACTATGACAATACAATAATGAATCATCTTTACATCAAAAAAACTCGGGTCCATTACCCAAACCTTTGTGCTATCGGACTTTCTTCAAGGGTTGACATCAATGACAACCAACCTTAATCAACAATCTGCCCCTTTAGCATTGATGACAACATTCTGATGCAATATTGAAGTCATATCACTCATGCTCCCCCTAGAACCATGCCTCTGTCATCTGCATCTCCGTGACCATTGCTCTCCCTGGAACCATGCCTTTGTCCTATGCATCTGATAAATCTCTCCCCCTTTGTCATCAATGGAAAATGTATCTTTCCATATGGGGTTTCTCCCCCTAATTGAATTGTCCTCTTTATGGTGTTTCCTCGTGTACATATAAGATAAGCATTCAAAAGAATTCATTTTGGAGTAGAAATAACTCCGAGTCTCTGGCAAAGATACTCAAAGGCTTCCTGTGGAATTGGTTTTGTAAATATGTCTTCCACTTGTTCTTTTGTGCCCACATACTCAACTTTGATGTTCTTTTCTGCAACCTGTTCCCGTAGAAAGTGATACTTGATTGGAATGTGCTTCATCTTGGAGTGCATCACCGGGTTCTTTGAGATACTTATGGCGCTTGTATTATCACAATAAATTGGAATGGGATCATCATACTCAACTTGTATATCTGTCAAAGTTTGTTTCATCCAAAGAACCTGCGTACAACATATTGTTGTTGCAATATACTTTGCCTTGGCTGTAGATATAGATAGATATTGATTATTGTTTCTTGCTTAGCCATGATACTAAACACTCACCCAAGTAGAACGTTGCTTCACTGGTGCTTCGTCGGTCATCAATACAACCTACCCAATTTGCATCTGTGTAGGCAATAAGTGATAGATCCTTTCCTTTTGGATACCATAATCCAAACTCTTTTGTTCCTTTGACATATCTGAAAATCCTCTTCATTGCTAATACATGTGATTCCTTTGGTGCTTCTTTAAATCGTTCCACCTGTCCAACTGCCTGCATTACATCTGATCTCGATGATGTCACATATAGTAGGCTACCAATCATTGACCTGTATTGCCTCTGATCCATAGACTTTGAATCATCATCTTTGCTTAACTTGCAACTGGTTTGCATGGGAGTGATAACTGGTTTGCAATCTTCCATTCTAAACCTCTTTAGCATTTCTATCATATACTTGGTTTGAGAAATTAAAATTCCTTGGTTTCTTTGACATATCTGAAGTCCCGGAAATAAGGATAGTTCTCCAAGTAATGACATTTCAAATTCATTCTGCATATCCTTTGCAAATTTCTGGCTTAACCTGTCATCATCACTACCAAAAATAATATTATCAACATAAACTTCAATTAATAAAATACTATCTTGACTTACCTTGATGTAGAGGTTGTTGTCTACACTTCCTTTTCTGAACCCTGCCTATTGTAAATATTTATCCAATCTAGAGTACCATGCTCTAGAAGCTTGTTTTAGACCATACAATGCCTTATTTAATTTACACACACAATCTGCATTCTCTAACAACTGAAATCCTTCTGGTTGTTCAATGCAGACTTCTTCTTCAAGTTCCCCATTCAGAAAAGATGATTTTACGTCCATCTGATACACTTTAATATTTTTGGAGCATGCATAAGCTAAAAGCAATTGGATTGCTTCCATTCTGGCAACTGGGGCAAACGTCTCTTCAAAATCAATTCCTTCAACTTGTGCATATCCTTTACATACCAATCTAGCTTTGTTCCTTGTAACATGTCTATCTTCATTTAATTTATTCCTGTATACCCACTTTGTCCCGATCACATTCTTATCCTTTGGTCTTGGAACAAATTCCCAAGTATCATTTTTCTCTATTTGATCCAATTCTTTGTCCATGGCCTTATTCCAAAATTCATCCTTGCTGGCCTCTTCGAAACAGGTTTGTTCAATCGTAGATGTGAGTGCTAGGTATGTTTGTTCTAGTGAACACATTCTTCTTCTAGTCTCAAGTTCTGCATCTTTGTTTCTGATAATCTGATTTGAATGATGATTCTTTTGTACTCGTCTGCTAGGTATCTTTGGAGGCACTTGCTGAACTTGCTCTTCTGCTTCTGTCGGATCCTCTTCATCTTCCCCTTATTTTTCATCTTCTATTTCTTCTTTGTAAAGTTGTTCCATTGATTCATTTTATTCTTCCTTCAATTCTTGTCTATCGGTTTCATCAATTGTTACGTTGATGCTTTCCACAACTTTGTTCAATCTCAGGTTGTAACACTTGTATGCTTTCCTTGTACTTGCGTAACCAACAAGTACTCCTTTGTCCACACGAGAGTCAAACTTTCTCATTCTTCCATCTTCTCTTTTGATGTATCATTTTCTTTCAAAAACTCTGAAGTGCTTTACATTTGTTGGTCTTCCTTTCCATAGCTCATAGGGAGTTTTATCAGTGTTGTTTCTGATCATTACTCTATTTTGAATGTGAACTGTTGTATGCACTTTCCATGTCCAAAAAATATCTGTCAATTTTGAATCCATTAGCATTGTTTGAGCCATTTCTTGTACTATCATGTTATTTCTTTCAACAACTCCATTCTGTTGAGGTGTCCTAGCAACATAGAATTGCCTTTTTATTCCATCATTGTTGCAGTAGTCCATAAATTCCTTTGAAGTGAACTTTCCTCCATTATCAGATCTCAAGCATTTGATTTTTGAATCCATTTCATTTTCAACCATTTCCTTGTAGATCTTGAAGTTTTCAAAAGCTTCTGACTTATTCTTGACAAAACAAACTGCAGTCATTCTTGTATAATGATCAATTAATAACATAAAGTATTTATCACCTTTTAAACCCTTTGTTGTAGTTGGTCCAACTAGATCAGTATGCACAATTTCCAGTGGTCTTGTCGTTGAATATTCCTTTGATTTGAATATGGTCTTTGTTTGCTTTCCTTGTTGACAATGCTTGCATAAAATGTTGGTTGGTTTCGTGATCTAGGGCATTTGTCTCGCTGCTTCTCTTTTGTTGAATTTGAAAACGTTATTAGAATGTACGTGACCCATTCTTTTGTGCCATATTCAACTTTCATTTTCCTTTCCTAGACAAAACTTTTCATTTCCAATTTCACTTAACACATATATGTTGTTTGAAGTTCGCGCAGTTGTAGCAATCAATTTTCCTTAACCTTCTTTTCTTATCTCGCACTTTTGTGAATCGAAAGTAACTTTATGACATTGGTCACACATTTGACTCACACTTAGAAGATTATGTTTCATATCTTCTACGAGTAGAACATTTTTTTTCCTTTGTATTCTTGTTCCCAATTCTGATTGTGTCTTTTCCCATGATTTTAGCCGAATCATCATTTCCAAAGGAGACTGATCCATATCTTTCCTTTCTCAATGTAAGAAACATGTCTCTATCACCCATCATGTGTTTTGAACAACCACTCTCAACATACCAACCACGTTCCTTTTGTTTAGCTTGTAGAGCGAGTGTGAATTCTTCATTTCCGTACTGATTCTGCTTTCTTATCCATGTCCTTTTCTGAGGTTCTTGTCTGTGATTGTTTTTGTTCTGTTGTGGTTCTCTAGGAGGGATTGTCATTCTGCAATATTTGGCCATGTGTCCAAAGTTGTTACACTTGTAGCATTCCACTTTAGTGCTCAATGATTCAAACTTGTTGTAACTTCTCTGTGTTTCACTGGGCCTTCTTGGATAACCCTTTTGTGTATGACTTTCAAAGTTGTTAATGTTCATGTTGTTATCTTTGCAATTCACAACTTTATGTCCAAAATTATTACATGCATAACATAAACCAAAAAAGATAGTTTGATACCTGGGAGTTGAAGATCTTCTGAAAGGAGGTGCTCTTATGAATCCTTCTTCTTCTTGAGACCTATATGTTTTTGTCGGTCGTTGATTCTGAAATCTAAATCTTCTCAGTGGAGGAGTGTCCATGTAATTTTCTCTGTAGACTTTCCTATCCCCTTTGATTGTTTCTGCATAGCTTTTTGGATATGTTTCTTGTTTTGTTGTTTTGGAGCTTGATCCCTTTTCTGTCTGATTGTATCCAACTCTGAACTTGTCATGAATAGGCATTTGACTGTTGATAATGTTATTCAAAACTTTTGAGTTGTTCTGTATATTTTTCTTTTGAAGATACTTTCTTAATGTGATAATCTATGCTTCCAAATTTTCAATGATCCTGTCTCTTCCTTCTAGCTATTCTTTGATTCCTTCTTCAATTTGAAACTTCAAATTTGTGATCATTTGTTTTAATTCCCCAGTGTCTTCTTTTTTGTCTAGTTCCGCTTGTAGCTTCTTGTTTTTCTTCTTTTTTCTTCTGATAACTTCTATGGAACTCAACAATTACTCTCGATAGTCAACTTTTGCCTCTTCAATTTCTTCTTCGACTTCTTCATATTCTTCTTTGGCTTCTTCATATTCTTCTTCGGAGTATTTTTTATTAGATTCTTCTACTGCCATGAATATAACTCTTTCTGTCTCACTATCACTAACTTCATCTTCATCTGATGATGAGATGTCTTCTTTGGTGCATACATTTTTCTTGAAAACTTTCTTTGTGGTTCTTTTGCCTTTATATGTTTGTTTGTTTTTTAAGTAGAGTTTATCATTTCTCTTTTTCTTATGAGAACATTTGTTAGCAAAACGACCAATACCATCACAATTAAAACGAATTAAAGGAAGCTTACCTCTATACCTGTCGTCGGTTCCCTTGTTTAGTTTTTTGACAAAGTTGGCCACTTCTTCATCATCTTCTGAGACGTCACTATTGTTGCTATGTTCTTTTTCTTGTTTCTTTCCCTTTTGCTTTGATCTTTTGGATGCTTTGAAGGCTGCTTCTTTTAAATCTAGATTTTCTTGTTCAGTTCTCATTTCATATGTTGTGTGTTGGCAAATTCAGTTAATAGACAGCGAATCAGCGTATACTTGTCACTGATGGCAAGTACAGTTGTGGTTGCAGTGATGGTTTGAGTACAATAGAAATGAATAGAAACGCAACAATAATCGGGAGGAGAAGAGTCAGTGATCATTGGATCCCATTCAAATTTTCCGAAAGGCCGACAGCCGTCAGATCTGTAAAAGCTGCGAGAGAGATAAGCCATCGGGTGATCGGAGTTCTCAAGGTCGTGAGAATCGGGACATTGAAAGTCTCGAAATCCCAACATAATCGGGACCATCCATTTGGAAGGACGCGTGGTAGCGATCAGGCGCCACCGGAAGAAGCTCGACAGGAGGCTTCATCGGAGAATCAGGAATCGGAGTTTCACGAGTCCCGTGAACAATGACAACGAGAACCCCGAAATCGCGATATGCGATTTCGCGATGTAATCGTAGCCGTTAACGTTAGAAGTGATTTGGACCGTTAATTTTCCTCATGGAGAATCGGGGATCGGGACTTTGAAATGACAAAGTCACATGACATCGAAAACCCCGATTTCGCGATATGCAAAATCGCGATGAAAGAAATCCCGACTGAATCTGAACCGTCAGATCAACATGTGATCTAGACCGTCGATCCAACTCACGTCAGATAGGGACAGGTGGCACAACCAGGTAATGACAGGTGTCAGACAGATTCAAAACTTCAGGCACATGTAAGTCACGAATAAGAGTGACACGTGGCAGTATTTAACACGTGTCAAACCACGAGTGACGTCAGCAGAGTATCGGGAATCGGGGATCGAAACTTTGAAATGTCCAATTCACTTGACAACGAAAACCCCGAAATCGCGATATGCGATTTCGCGATTTGATTGCAGCCGTTAGAGCAAGAATGAGATCTAGATCGTTGATTTCCTTCATCGGAGAATCGGGGATCGGAGGATTGGGAATTCCGTAGACGTTTGCATGGTGACATCGAAAATGCCGAAACCCCGATGAGAAGTTTGACCGAGGTCATGTGTTGACAGTCATATGGGCCAAGGCCTATAGCCAACAGGGCTAGCGTGTGGAAAGAGGCGCATCGGCATCGGGGATCGAAACTTTGAAGTGACAAAGTCACTTGACCTCAGGAGTGCCGATTTCGCGATATGCGAAATGGCGATGCAATCTGAGCCGTCAGATCAGGCTATGATCTAGACCATTGATTCTAGATCGTGTCGGAGTTTCGGGGATCGCAACATGGAATGGCAAGTGAACAAATACAACGAGACTTCCGAAATCGCGAAACGTGATATTGCGATTCAATTGCAACAGTTGAGTCAAGATTGCACCTGGATCGTTGATTTGACCGATATATGGAATTTTGTGTATCGAGATTTATAAGTGAAAAGAACAGTGAACAAGAAGAATGCCGAAACCCGATTTAAAAGGCAAGAATTATAAATATTATCTAACGGTGCGGATAAAGTTTGAAACTGATTGGAGGACTGTTGTTCTTCCTCATATATTAACGCTTCAGTTATGAATCTGTTAAGAGAAATGGACTGATTATTACAAATCGGTTAGCGTTTCAGTTTCCAAGACAGATGTCCTTGTATTATCTATTGGAAGGGGAAGTGGAATCGTAAAGGAAGTATGTATAAAAGAAAATGAGCGAGACTGAACCGTGTTGGTCGTTCTGAATGGAAAAAGCATGAAACAGTAAGAAAGGAGAAGACACTGAGCATGAAATTTCAATAGATATACAGAATGGAATGAAATGTAAAAGAGAGACAAAGCATAATGATAGACAGAGCAGAAGAAGAAGAACAGAATGACAGAAGAATGTGATGCAGAGCTGGCCTGTTGAGGAAGAGAAGAATTGCAGAACAATCTATTGAAGATCAGATTTACAGAACAGAGTAAAAATGGTAAGAAGTGATTTATCTGCATAAGTTGTCTGTGTATTTATTATTTAATATTTAAGGGTGGTTGGGAGGTGCTCGAGAGGACTGTTGTCCTCAGAGGTTCAAGTGGAAGCTTGAACACAGGAAGTTGTAGCTTCCATTTGGTTGTAGCTAGAGAAACAAGGGTGGCAGGGTGGTGCTAGGGAGAACAAGTGTTCTCTGTTATATAGGTTGGAGCCTGTGTAACTGGAAGTTGGTGCTTCCATCCAGTTGGTGCTGGAACATTCAGGAAGTTGGTACTTCCATCCAGTTGGTGCTGGAATATTCAGGGAGTTGGTGCTTCCTTCGAGTGGGTGCTAGAGAAACCAGAGAGTTGGAGCTCTCAAACAAGTTGCAGCTTGTAAAACAGAGGTAGCAGCCTCACATTGAGTTGGTGCTCAATGATAAATGATGTACAGAACTGGAAAAGACTGCCTATGATTTTGAAGAAGAAGAGATTTTCTCCCTTTATGGGTTTCCTCATGAAAATCTGTCTCTGTGTGTACTCTATGTGTGACTGATGGTCTTTACTTTTACTGTCCATATGTTGTATGTTGTTAATGACCACATGAAGAAAGATTAATAATGTTTTAACAGACTTAAAATTGTTTAAGCTCACATACAACGGATTCACCCCCCCTCTCAGTTGTTCTAGTATTTCCAACATTGTGAAGATTCCATGTAGTTCATCCATGCTTATTGAGTTTAGATCTTCTCTTTCTTTTAGTGTTGATATCTTAGGGTCAAATCTCATTGGAATATATCTTAGTACCTTTTGAACAATTACAGATTATTTGATTTCTTCTCACAATCCCATGATTGCATTTATTGTTTTATCGACTCGAAAGAAGTAAGCTGCAATATTCTCATCTTACTTCATCTTTGTTCGAACTAACCTCTGTAAGTTTGAAGCTTTACTGCTTTGACTTTTGAATCTCCTTCATAAATATTTTGAAGTTTGTCCCAAATATCTTTAACGGATTTACAATGTGCAACTTTGGTGAATACAGTTTCACCAAGACCATTCAGAAGTGCATTTGTGGCTTTGGAATTATTTTGACCGAGTTTCACTTCTTTTTCATTTGTTGGTGGAACTGTTGGTACTGTGTATCAATCTATAATTGATTGTCAAATTTCAAATACTTGTGCATGTATATATGTCTTCAGTCTTATGCTCTAAAATACATACTTATGTCCATCAAACTATGGTATTTCATTTTTATACAAGTTGTTGCTCTCCATGATCTCACTTTTCAGTGATTAAACTGATTTCTGAAGGAACCTGCTCTAATACCAATTGTTGGGTTACTGAGAGGGGGGGGTGAATCAGTAATAGAGAAAACTAATCGTTTTTAACCATATAATCCAAGTGTTATATCAATGTAGCATTATCATCCAATAACTGTAGAGTAAATAAGCAATGAACAAATGAACAATCATACACATACACAGTACACCAATGTTAAACATGGAAACCCAAAGCAGGAGAAAACCACATAATGATTTTTCTTATATGTCTTGAAGAATTACATTCATTGGAAGCACCAACATCCTTTGTTTTCCAGCTGCAACTGGAAGGAGGCTCCAACCCCCTAGTTTCTCAGGCTACAACATGAGGGAAGCTCCAACTCCCCAATTCTCTAGATACAACCAGAAGGAAGCTACAACCCCCTAAATTCTCTGGCTACATCCAGAAGGTGGCTACAACCACCTGCCCTTGCCCCGTCCAACTGCCCTGAAGTAGAAGTAGAATGATGGAACCATTGTCCCACTATCACTCTGAGATATACCACTATACAACTGTATCAATTTGTACCATTGACCTGCATCCAACCTGTACAACCGCCATGTAATAAATATGTACCTGAACTGAACATGTATCAACAAAATACAACATGTACGCATCATGTAGTGCTACAACACATGTATGTATGCACCCTATCTGTTATGCAGCCCGCGTATGTACGTGATCAAACTGTTATGTAGCTATGCATGCCTTCTGAAAACTAGGGTTTTCTTTCTCTTGAAAACTTCTGAGCCTCTGTAACTTTTTCACATAGATCTGTAACCTGTCATTGTATCCAGACTGTAATTGTACCCTGTACATGCATACTCATACATAACCTTTACCCAAAGCATATATATCTCTCTCTAGTCATGTGCCATATAGGTGTGTGTAATCATGAACAATTATAATAACTCTCACATGATCTAGTCATCAAACCCTTTCTGATATTCAGCCTCTCAATACATCAACCACTTCACAATTACAAGCTCTCAACCATGTACCACAAAAACCCTTAGCGATATGCCAAGAAATACAAGATGTGCCTCAACAAGAAGTATCAATGATAAATATACCAACATTGTATTTCTGTAGATCTGACTTATGCAGAAGATCCCATGCAACCACTAGTCTCTCTAGGAAGAATTCTCAAATCTCCATAACCATTTCTCATGCATACATCAAAATCCAACTATTCATAGAAATAAGACATACCTTTTGAACCAATGGATAGATTTGATGTATCTGAGCACTGTAGACCTTCCTGGGAGTTTGATCTCAGAATCTAAAACCTCTGCATCTTCATCTCTTCAAGTTTCCATGGATTTACCAACATGTACGCACCCTAATACACTGTCAGCCCACATATGTACGCACCCTAATACATTATCAACACGCGTAATGTACGCACCATAATAGACTGTTATCCCGCATACGCCTCATAAACTAGGGTTTTTTAGTATTCGTTGTAATTCTGAAACTTCCGTCGTCAACCCTTCGTACTACCTCAGACTTTCACAACTTTAGATGTATCAATGAGTACCTGCAATAATCCTTACACAACAAAAGATATCCAATGTATTCAAGTGTGATTAAATGAAAGAGCCCTGCCTCTTATTTATACTTTTATGTAGCATCCCACTTTCCTTATTTTAGGGAGTTCTCCATTAACTTAATTATTTAAATAATTTCTTTTGCAAACACTTTGACTTTTTGGGGCTTCTAGATGACTCATGAGAGTCCTCCAACTTCACATGGCCATAACTCTCTAACCGTGAGGAATTATGTGACGTTCCACATACCACTGAAAATGACATGACAAGCACTATCCATCTATGATAGTTTCACTGAGAAATTCACTGGCCTTCATCTCATTATTCCACAACTAAGCATGGGTTCTATAACCATACTTCTAGGATAACTCAATCCGCAAAGCATCTTCCCATGAGGGCTTTCACTATAAGGGGACCACTTTGGAGTTCATCCATTTGTACTTCTTATCAACTATGACAAGACAATAATGGACCATCTTTACATCAAAAAAACTTGGGTCCATTACCCAAACCTTTGTGCTACTGGATTTTCTTCAAGGGTTGAAATCAATGACAACCAACCTTAATCAACAAGAAGTTTATCCCAGGCAGTTGAGGCAAAACTAGGTAGAAAAAAAAATGGTTATCTCCAACAATTCCTACAGGAATCGTCGCGGGTTGCAGTGGAGCACAGTGCGAATATCTAGGGTCATCGCATGCTGCCAATAAGGTACAATGCGACGTCGTTGCACTGGTCTGCACTAGTAGAGTTCGACGTCAGAGGATCGTCGCGGTTTGTCTATAGAGTACAGTGCAACGATCTATGAAACTAAAGGAACATGGAAAGAAAGACAAATTCTCACTTAACCTTCAGACCCAGGGAGTCCAGATGGATCACCCATAGACTTAGAGAATGAATATGACCAAAAGAAGGCAGACTAAAAGCAAATAAGAGTTAAAAAATCAAAAGAAAGTCGGGTCCCTAGTATGGTCATCAATTTTGTTATTGGACTAATCGATAAGTGAGGACACAAACATATATCCCTAACTTCCACAGGAAACTAGAACAAAACAGAACAAAATACACACTTTACCTTAAACTTCATTATCATATGAACTAGTTTAGTGAGGTACAAGTGACACACCTTTTAAACGACGCTTGATCCTCGCTAGTGTCGTCCTTGTAGCTCCTTCCTTGAATTTATAGAATAGTAAGCTTGTCTAAGAATCACAAACCAACAAAGAGGGAAAACAAGGATATATGTATTCTAATGAAGTCTATGTATACGGTCAAAGAATTATACAATAGAAGACGAGATGTTTTTATAGGGAAGAAATGTATTATTGTATTAAATGAAATAAAAAGTGTTGAATACAACTCATGTCTTGATGTTGCAAGGTCCCCTTTCAATGGCTCTTTGCTTCAACACACACACCTTTTCTCCAATGCCTTGAATGAAAAAGATCCACAATCTAACTTGAAGAACTAAAGTAAAGTTTTCAAGCATAATCTGAAGTAGAACTCTCCATGCAAAACTTAGCCTATTCAACCTTAGCCTTTTCCATGAGAGGTCCCTCTTTATATAGTGTGAAAGAGAGATGGATGAGGATATTAGGATGATCCCACCAAATCAGAGAATCGAGTAGGATCCGAACCGATCGGAGGCCACCTCATCTTCTAGAAGATTCCCTTCTAGAAGATTCGTGAAATTTGACTTTTCCTATGCTTTAAGCATCGTCGCACCCTATGCACAAGCAGCATGTGATGACGTCACAGTCCAAGTTTAGTGCAGAGTGTGACGATCAAGCATCGTTGCACCCCATGCATATGTCAAGGTGCGACGACCTTCCTTGATATGGTTTTTGAAAGAGGAAAACAAATCACTTTTCTCATGGAGAAAGTCAAGGGTGATTTTAAGAACCCCCCCTAAATTTATATATATAATAAATGGGCGAATCCCCATGATACATAGGAAAAAATGAAGGCTATTTTATCAATTATATAATATGTATATATAATTTTTTGGCGAATCTTTTAGTCAATTATATAATATTGTAAAATCTTGGCGAATATTTCACTGAATTATAAAATATTTTTAAAACTTGGTGATTCTATATGGATTTATGCTTGTCGCCCTTATATTGGATATTCCTCAGTAAATGAAATTTGTTCATTTCAATACGTGTGTTAGCTATGCATGCAGAACAATGTGGAGAAGTTTGTACAAGGTTGTAATATGTGTAGCGTATCCAAGCAAGTAAATTGGAACTTGGGATTGCACCGCCCGCTACTAGTCCTGCCAAGGCCATGGAAGGTATTTCAATGGATTTTCTGACAAGATTGCCCAAGAACTAAGGAAACAACTATGTGCTATATGTTCAACAAAATAGCAATAATTATTATATGTCACGAGATGATAAGGAGATAGGAATAGTAAGCAGTGAAGTTTTTTTTTCACGAATTTATTAGTAAACTTTGGCTTGCCTAATCCCATTACATATGGCAGAAACAATTGATTCCTGAGCAGCTTTTGGTCCGTGCTTTGGACCCTTCTAGACACTAAACTAAAGTGAAGGTTTATTTTCATTTGGGAATGGATGGGCAGTCTGAGGTTGTAAACTGGACTCTAGTGCATTTTTTGCGAGGGGTTGACCAAGAAAATCCCAAGGCTTGGGATGAAAGTCTACCATACATATAGAATTGTTATAACTGAGAAATTCATGGATCGACTCATGTATCTCCATTTGAGACCTGTCTAAATTTTCTTCCACAAACACCTTTTGATTTTGATTTTCTAGTGTCATATGGCTGCAGCAACCATGAAGACAAGGAACATGCAAAATCTATGAAGTTCATACAGAAGATAGGATATACACATGAACGGGTACAAGAATCCTTGTAAAATCCACAAGCAAAGTATAAGGACAAGTATGATAAGCACCAAAATACATAACTTCCAAATTGGACACCAAGTGGATGCATCTATCAGAGAAAAGATTCAGGTAGTGGAACAGTATGGTGAAACCCATTCTGTCATGGGCATTTCAAGATTCTGGAAAAGATCAATGAGAACACCTTTTACTGTAAATACAGACTAGTTGAAAATGTTTGAGACATATTTTTCAGATGAAGAACCCAGTGAAGGAGCCTTGATCCTCACTGTAGAATAACTCACACCAAAATTAGCAGGTAGTATTGCAACAATATCAAGTGTTGTACATGAAGACCAAATCTACCTAGTAGGATGAGATAGAGTTGTTGTGAAGAAAAAAGAGAGAACTTCCCCAATAAAGTAAGAGTACACCTGACATCAATCTCATAAAAAATTCCACAAGTTGAAAGTTGATGGGTAGCATCAACCTCAAAGGGGGGAGATCTGATTGAAGTTGGGTCTCAATTAAGTACATGAATTTCTAAAAATCCCACAATAGATTAAGACAGTTACTTGATGTTGAAAGGAGCCTTTGTAATGTCCCTTTCCAAATAGGATCTCCAGAGAGGAGGATTAATAGTCTAAACTGCCCCGTTAGACTATAGCCAGGGCCAGAAAAGGGGTAAACAGGATTACTAGAGGTCACTCCAGTTAAAGGTGTTATGTTCAGAAAGTGACATTGAGCTAACAATGGTTAAAAGCACGTTTAAGTCATTGTGAGCTAAAAATAGAACAGACGAGCTAAAATTAGAAGTCAACAGTGAATTAGGGTTTCAACAGTGAATTAGGGTAGGAAAGCTACAAGAGAAGGGTCAACGACCTAATTCAGTATTATGCAGATTATAACTTGTCATTGAGGAGTGAGGCACATCTCAGGAGAGATAGTTCAGTGGATTCCAGGAGGAAGACACGAGTTGGTTGATTTCGGTGTTGAGAGACACACCCTAGTCACCAGGAATATCACACAGGTCTTCCATCATTATTCAGCAACGGTTACATAGGGTCCAACAGAAAGGGCATGCTTATTCAAGGTAAGGGCACAATTTCTAAGGAGGTTTAGTGGATCGACTCGCCCCATACATGGAGAGTTCATAGATTCCCCTTTGACCCATGTCAAGAGGAAGGTAAGGCGCATCTTTTTCCTGGTTTCTCGTCTGATTCCGACGGTGGAATCACTAGGGCGCAGTCTCCCAGAGAGGGAGGGGCACATCATTAGTTTGCTTTTGTATTTCGGGTAAGATCCTTTTGTCATCGATCTAGTAGAGTGATTCATTTTATTCAGCCGCATTCGACATTTGTACTCCAAGGAGATTTCATAATATAAGCTTGCAGTATTTTGTCGCCATTATTATTTGAATGCTCATTTATCTGTTGTAAACAATTAATCCTACACACACATTAGTCGCGTTTCCTAGACTAGCCAAGTCAGGAACATTACACCCTTCAAACAAGTTCATCATAGGATGTTATTAAATAGGACTGCATATAATTCTATCCATCAACAAATTTTTCAATCTCAATTTTGAAACTTCTCACCGTTCTCTTTCACACAAGAATCCCCCAACACATAGCTCACACTAAAACAAAGTTTATCATAAACCCAAAATAAACTTGGTCTATCAAGAACGAGTTAAACCCTTAAAAAAAAGGCATCCCCGTGAAGCTTATAACCTCACTCTAATACCAAATGTAAGTTTTAAATCTTTGCAAGTGAAACAATGCATACAAATTATCAAGTAAAACATAAAGAACAACAATGACACACACACAATACACAAAGGTTTACCCTAGAAATTCTTAATCAAGAAAACCATCCTGACATAGAGTCAGACCACTCTCTTCTTCATTGTATTAAATTCATTGTTCACATTACAATATATAGGTATTTCTCAATATCCAAAACCCTAATCCATTAACATAGACTAGATTACAACCCTAATTTACAAAGGTTACTATTAATATTCACGCAAAGGGAAGTCAACCATGGTTCAGAATCCAGCCTGTTTGCTACAATTGCAGACTATGTAGTCTCTCTTGGAGTCTTGATAAAGCAAGCCATGCTTTCTGTTTGGTCCAATCTACTGCTCTATATTAGGCTTAAATTTATTGTCAACCAAGGTAGGTATTCTTAGAGGCACTTGCTCTGAAAGAATGATTTCCTATCAAAGCTTTTTCTCCATTAAATGAGACTGCAAACTGTTTTGTAACTTCTTCATTGTTCCCATTGAATTTTTCTAGGAAAGGTAGCCACTGTTTTTCCCTCAAAATTTTAACACAGTCTTCATGATATTTCGAGCTATCAAATTTTTCAGGCTCTGCCCTCTTTGCCATTTTTTTTTTTTAAATCTCTGTTCTACACCTCTTTGACTATACTCTGTGAAACAGAAATTCAACCAAGGTTTTAACTTATTACCTCTTCTATTGCGTGCCACTGAGCTGACCTTAAAGTTCTGAGTTGGCTTCAATTTTTGGGCGAAATTCGAAATTCTGGGTTGATCTTCTGGATAATCTTCAACGTCTATATCTTCTCAATGTATCCTGGCAACTAGATACCTATAGTCTCGGCCTTTCTATTTTAAAACTTAGCACCCGAATTATAACAACGAGTTTTTTTTTTCTGTCTTGTATGAATAAAGAGTTTCATAAAATGAAAACTCAGAGCCTGCCCTTAATTTTAGTCTGCTATCTGTGTAAATGTGGTGAGTGCAAGTTTCTGGGTGGATGCCCTGCATATCAGTGTAGTCCCAAGCAAATGCCTTTTGATGTTTTGTCAACAATGCAATCAATTTTGCTTCCTGAGATAAGTCTAAGAGTGTTCCAATGTTCAATGTTTTTCCTGGACTGATCTCTATGGTCTTGCTTTGTGTGTTTTGATAGATTGGATAGGAAAAATGTCTTCAAAAAATGTTTGTAAAGAATGGATAGTACAGGTTTCTTGAAAACATTGTGCTAAGAGTCGATCTGTAGCATGATATTGCTCATTTCTTAATTCCTCCAAAACATCAGGTTGAGAAAGAAAAAATTCTACCAAATCATCATTGTCATGTTCTTGAAAATCATAGATTTGGTTAATGCTCAAAACAAATTGAACTTCTTCTTTGTCATTGTATTTTCCACCAAGCCATAAGTTATGAGTTACTGCTGGTGATTGTGCTGATGGGTATAAGGTAAGTTGTTTTCTTTCTGTTCCTCGTGAAATGATCATATTACCTGATCTACACCCAATA
>ML781134.1:894427-915179 GCA_009831015.1 Picea engelmannii | reverse complement strand
TATATATATATATATATATATATATATATATATATATATATATATATATAAAGCATTGAGAGTTTTGTATCTCAATTTTTTTTATCCCTATCAATTATTAATATATCTAAAGTTAGATAAATCTATGTTAATTAAAAGAAAATTTTAAATGTAACTATATTTTGGTATTCCTTAAATTTGATTTAGAATGTTATTTTTTAAATATCATATTGGATAAAGTTATACCACATGTCATGACAACATTAAGTATGAAAGTTACACATATACCTCAAACAAAATTTAAAATATATCACACTTATCTGATGTAATAATGTTTTGTTAAATCTGTAATAATATATTAAAAATATTCAAAAACATCTTATATTAAAGTTTTTATACACTTTTCTAACTTTTAAAATAACTTAGAGAATATACTAATAATTTTGTCCATACCTACAAACAATTAAGTATGGCCACGAGTCTAATTTTTTTCCATATGGTAGCAATAATTCACTTCTTCATTGGTGATGTTTTATTTTTATTTATCTTTTAACTATGTTTTTTATATAATAAAGAGTTGACAATGATATTTACAAGTGTAGATCCATTTTAATTTTAGATTTTATCATACGTCAGGTAATAAAATAATAATATTTTTTTAAACACTATGTGTCAACTCCATATTGAGCAAGGGAAGGTAGTAAAAAACTCCTCACATTTCTAAATACAATTTTTTGAAATATCACATGTCAACTCTTTATGGAATACTAAAGGAATTACACCCTACACCTTCATACTAGACCACAAAAAGCACCAATAAACATAATAAAAAAAATTAAAATGTATTAAGAGGTGAAATCCACAATCTAAAAGGTGTTATTATTATTTCATTTTTATACACAACCATAATCTCAAGTTTCACTAATTCTTTGGGACGAGTGTATTGTTAAATATTTTAGTTCACTTTCGTGTATAGTAGTTTGCTTTTATCATGGTGATTAGAGGCACGAGAAATTGAAAACATTCCCAGTAATATCTTTGCTTAAGGCAACAATTTGGCTCAATCCCCACCTAGATCACGGGGCATATTTGCTAACAAAATGTTTTATACTTTTTACTCAATATTTTTGTCCATGTATGATCCACCTTTTTTTGAGCTACTTTGAGGAATAAGCCAATCATGTAATAAACATACAATTTTTTAATTACAAATTTGACAAGATACAGGTACTTTGAGGAATAAGCCAATCATGTAATAAACATACAATTTTTTAGTTACAAATTTGACAAGATACACGTAGTATGGTCAAAATTTGATTATGAATAAAATCCATGTATGAATGTTTTTAGAGTTTTACCCAATTTTGAAATGATTCAAATTGTCAAAATTTTGATAAAATTTCAAATCAATAAAAAAATCTGACCAAATTGTATTGCTGAATTCCAACGAAAGAATGAAGTTTGCTATATGTTCAATGGCCCCTAGTTTTATAGCTCTCAAATAGTATAAATCTTGGCTAATCAAATAAAGGAAATATGCATGAGAGAATCCATCCCTCTCTTTAATGTATGTAGGCAATGGAAGATCTAGACGGTGGAGCAAAAACTTTAGAGCCAAGTCACATAAAACGGCAAGCCAAACATTGAGTATGTCTCGGACTTCAGAAATAGCATAAAACTTGCCCATTTAAAAAATCTCAAAAAATAACAGAAATACGTAAATGTCAAAAGATCCTCTCAAAATGTGTCAAAACGCTCACTCAATCAAATTCAATCAAACTTGCCAAGTAACTTGGTCAAGCTCATTGATTCTTGGCAATTTTGGCCAAATTTGACCCAACTAAGCAGGACTTGGCTCATTTTGGAGCTGAGTGTAATAAACTCACCTTGGTAATCAAGAGACATGGCGAGTCTTGTTCAATCTTCCAAAGAAGGTTGAAGGGTATATAAAGAAATGTAAGCTTTCATTAAAAAACTTCTAAAAAAAATACAAGAAATTGGTCATAAGTAGTCCAGTGGACTAACTTGAGTGGTTGGGTGCTTTGAGTTACATGCAAGAGTTCTCAAGGTTGATCCCTTGGGCTGGCTGCCTCTGTATTCCTCACTAGATGTCCCTACCAAGTCAGATGCCATAATCAGCACAACAGGTTTACACTAGGTACTATTTGCAAAATATGCAAAATATGGGGAAGTTCCCAGGGATTTCCCCGCAAGATTTTCACAAGAAATAAAAAAGAAAGTAATCTCAAGTATTTATAACCCTCCCAAGTGACCCAGCACCATTATGTATTCCATATTGCATGGGAATTCCAACTCTCAAATAGACAAATAAACAGAAAGCAATTTAACTCACATCCATCACTGTTATCGGAGTAAAAGATACAAATCCAATGCCAAACACTCACCATATATCTCAAAAAACATGGAAAAATAACGATAGGAGAAAGGCAGCACTTTTCAAACACTCACCATATATCTCAAAAAATGGAAAAATGACGATAGGAGAAAGGCAGCACTTTCCATGCACTATAATACACAAATCAGGATGCTAATGGGGTGTTGGTTCAATGGTGACGATGATAGCTTATTATTCCATTCACCCGGATTCCAATTTAGGGGAAGCCCCCCATCCCTGCGTTGTGGTTGGATCCAGGTACAAGTCTTGGAGAAGTTTGGCGGAATAGTTACACCAGTGTTGTGGCATCTTAGCCAAAAGCAAGTCTGAATCCTTCTTGGTGGTTGACTCTTCATGGGAGTCCGAGTCTGCAAAAATTTACACTACCATAGTTCTTCCTATTCAACAAAGAAACAAACATCACTTACCAGAAAAAGAAAAACAATGCTTCAGAGAATATACAGCAAATTAGACTATTTCTACAAATCTTAATTGCAGAATGTGCATCGAGCATTAAATGTAATTGATTGAATCACCATAGCATTAGAATTCGATCAATCTTACTCGCAATCATAAATGCATTCCTTTAACTCCGTAATTCAGAACTTTGGGAATTGAATATACCATTGCCCTCTATGGAGACACTCAATTAGCATGGAATTAAGCATAAATATAATGAAAATTCAATTCTAATCTATGTTACAAGAGCTGTTTTTTTCATGGGGCCGCAGAGTCACTGAATGCTTCACAAACAATATCCAATGTTGCGCCACTATATGGTTCTCTACTTAACTGGCAGCAAAGTCAAATCAATCTTTGATTATAGCTTGGAATTCCTAATTTTACTATCACAGAAGCAGGTTACATTAAGCAAGAATGAAAAGAAACAAATCTTACCATGAACCATGGATAGCCAACTAGTCCGTTCAATTTAAGAGTTTCAATTAATAGACAAAGTAAAATTCACACATGCAAATGTTCAACCGATAATACAGATGAAGCAATCATCGCTTCAAATTTGCTTTCATTCTCTCAATAGCCTGCTTCAAAGTATCCTCATCTTTGGCAAAGGTAAATCTTACCAGGTTTTTACCCTCATTTGGGTCCATGTAGAAGACACTTGTTGGTATGGCAACAACACCAACTTTTTCTATAAGATGCTCACAAAATGCAATATCATTGTCAAATCCGAATGGAGTGTGATCAACCACGACAAAGTAAGTGCCTGGTGAATCATAGACCTTGAAACCCACAGTTTTCAGACCATCCACCAAAATGTTCTTCTTAGCCCTGTAGTCTTTCAATAGTTCCTCGTAATAGGAGTCCGGGGCCTGTAGAGCAGCAACAGATGCCCATTGCATAGGAGTTGATGTTGAAAAGGTCAGATATGAATGAGCTTGCCTCACTCCCCACGATAGATGAGGTGGTGCAATAGCCCAACCAATCTTCCAGCCTGTTAGAGAAAATGTCTTTCCCAATGAATTCATTGTGACAGTTCTCTCATACATCCCTGGAAGGGAAGCCATGGAAATGTGCTCTGCCTCAAATGCTAGCTTATCATAGACCTCATCGGTGAAAGCCAAGGCATCATTCTCAATGCAAAGGGAAGCTATAAGTTCTAGCTCCTTTCGAGAAAACATTTTTCCAGTGGGGTTGTGTGGAGTGTTAATGAGAATGGCCCTAGTGTTCTCCGAGAAGACCTCTCTGAGCTCTTTTTCTGGAACAGCAAAGTCGGGTGGCCTTAATGTAACAGTCTTAATTTTTGCATCTGACATAGATAATGTTGCTTGGTACGAGTCATAGAAGGGAGAAAATATGATCACTTCATCCCCGGGATTGATTAAACCCAGCATAGTTGCAGCTATGGCTTCTGTGCAGCCAGAAGTGACTGTTACTTCCTTCTCTGGATCAACCGTCAAACCAGTGTCCTTCTTGAATCTCGCAGCCACAGCAGAATTTAGCTCTGGGACACCATAACCCCTTGCATATTGGTTTTTCCCTTCCCTTATTGCCTTAATGGCAGCCTCCTTAACAAATTCAGGGCCATCAAAGTTTGGAAAGCCTTGCCCAAGATTAACAGCCCCATGTTTCACAGCCAGGATGCTCATCTGTGTAAAGATTGTAGTCTTGAATTTCTCCAAGCGACGGGAGACCTGCAACAAGCATTCACTCAGATAAGAAGACAGATTCTCATTAAAAATAATGGATGAATTTTGATCATGCTCCCAACTGGATTGTCAATCTCATAACACTACACTAGACTTTTAGAAAACCAACACGACCTTGTCAAAATCATAAAAAGCAAACCTAATGACTCTCTCAGTTAGAATCTTCTCTTCTATCTGTTCAAAAAAAAGAAGAAAAGGCTTAATACCATCCCCCGGAGGTCAAGTTGGCTTATTACCATGCTATCCTTGGAAGAGGCTGGCCACAAAAGATTTCTTCTATTGGGGAGATCGTTCGAACAACAACACACATGACACAAGTGGAGAGATTTAAACCACGCGCAAAGACTAAGTGGAGCTGACAAACCAATCCTTCTAGAATTATGCAAAATGATCCCCAAAAGTTGTTGCTTCAAATTTCATCTTCAGGATTCGGGGCTGTATTGGAGGGACTGGAAGTGGAGTAATGGGAAGTCCTTCACCTATGACACCACGAACTTGTACAATAGAGGGAGACTCAAGATCCCTATTACTCTGTGCTTAAATAAGAAGTGGGGGACTGGTGACTTTAAGGAGTGGTAGCTAAAGAGATGCAAGACCCTCTGGAAGGCCTGGAACCTGTTTAAATACAAAGCTTTGGGCTGGTCGGTGCTTGATCAGGGTCTGGCAGTTAAAGAAAGATTCAGCGAGGCAAACATCTTTGATCTTTTCTGTCTTCAATGTCAAAAAGAAGAAACAATGGGGCATGTTTTATGGCAGTGTCCAATTGGCAGGACCCTCTGGGCATGATTTCAAGCAGAATACAGTTACTTGGTCACAGCCTCCCTAGCTTGGAGAGGACACCTCCTAGGCAATGCTTGGATGATCCAGGACTCCTGCAAAGAGATATTGCATATGATGTGACTGTCTGCTATTGCTTTGTTTTAGAAAAGGTCGTTCACAGCAACCTTTCAAGGAAACAATTCTTACCTACAGTTGGGAGAATTGAGTGTTCAAAAATAATCTTGCAATCCGTGTCCAAGCTGAAATTGATGTGTTCCAAAGGAGGTGGACTCCCTGCCCCTTGGAGCACATGCCCATATATTAGCCTTCCTAGCTTCCGTAGGAGGGGGATCTTCATGCAACTCTTATGTCTCTCCGTTGTAACTCTTATGTCTATCTACTATGTTTTTATTTGAAATAATATAAGTTGCATTTTTGGGCGAAAGAAAAAGTATCTCATATTTTTCATTGAAGTAAGAAAAAAATATTAATAGAAAACAGCTCTCTACAACAGAAAGCAGATAGTTGACAAAAGATACTTAATATGGACATTCGCAAGTTAGAAATGCATAGCAAAAGGAATGTGGAGTTATAAGGCTGATTTAACTTCAGCACAATCAATAAGGAACAAATGCCATTACCACTTACAAGTAAATACTTCCTTCTAATCTTGTTATCAATTTGCCTATTGTTTCCATTATAGTAATACTATCCCTTTTCAATACCTTTCCAAGACTCGTAAAAGATAGAATCAGAGATGGTTGGGAAGTGCATCTTATAAATAATAAGAGTAATTCAAGATCTCTGCCATTTTGGCAAGTGTAGAGTGTTTGGATCCTCCTGATAACGACAGAAAGAGACAGTAATTTTGGCCAAGCATGTCACTTGAGCTATGGCTTGGACAACAACCATAAAGACAAAACATGTCAGATCTTTTTTCACAATTTGATCAATTAATTAAATCTTTTTCCTCCATTGAATAAATTCAGATTATGAGGACAGCTTCTGTTAAAAAGTGGTCATAATAGTCACTTTTATAAATTTCAAAGTGAGTAAACATTAACTAACAGTAGAGTTTTTTAAAAAGTCATGGACTCGTTTATCCCCATATTCAAACCTTGATTTTGGGTGTCAACTTAGACATGCTTTTGAAGTCAGAAAAGAGTGCTCCTAAGAGACAACAAAAAATGAAGATGATATGACGGAATAGTGAGAACTTGTCAAGACTGAAACTCCTAGAAACTGAAACTCCTAGAAATTAACTTAGAGCAAAAGACACTGGAAATATCATAGTTGATTTAGAGTCAATTGGATTTAAAGGAAAAATATGCTGCACTATAATGTTTCGAGATTGGAGGAATAAAAGAGGTAGGATATTGATAAGAACCTTGGAATTTTTCATCAAAGAAGTGATGCCTATGAGAGATAATGATGCTGACAACAGAGAAGAAAATCCCAAGACCTTGTAGATGCAATTTTGAAACTCTGGGTGGACATTGTTATCCAAGTAGTTACAATAATACATCTACCTGTATCTTATCTGGTCAACCAGGCATACACTATTTTTATATTGGACTCCTTGTACAAAGGCAAGTCATCTTTGATAGAAGTGATGGTTACGCAAGGACGCAAAATAGTAAAGTCCATTCGAAATAGCAGGTTAAATTAAACCTATATTGGGCTTTCGTAATTCCCATTAAAAGAGCTACTTGGGCCCACAAAAACCATGCTTACCACTCATTTCATCACCTTCAGATAAGATATAGAAAACAAATCCTCTATAAGGATAGAAAAGAAATGATGGTATATGTAAAATTATGATTGTAGAAATCCGGGTCTAACCTAGATCGTAAATGAGCCTAGACTCCATAGAACAAAAAAGCAATAGAAAGAATAAATCTATATATCTATTATCTGTATTTTATAATACAAGAGAATTCCCACTATATATAACCATGGGAAGAGGCCCAGTGTTAGCAAAAGATAACTGTCTAGGTAGTTAAGGATGCTTATGTAAGCTTACAACTAACAATAGTTGGTCGTACACAAACAAACACTACAATGCTTCCTCTAGTGATTCTTTATGCTTCACCGTTTTGTTTGACATCAACTATTTTTTAAGAGTGAAACTCGTATTGAGCACTGATTCCTATTTTGACTTGGCGGTTGTAGCGGATAGGAACCCATGCACTCCAGCAAGATAGATCGGCATCCATACGGACACTCATTTTATGGTGTTTTTGTTGATTGTACATGAGTCCCTGATCAGGGTTTTTTGAGTTGGGACTCATTTCAAAGGATCGGTGTCTTTGCTTAAAAAGTTTGAAATTTGTTATTTGGATTTCTACATGGATATTTGATGGCATTGACAGCTTGGGGTTACGTGGCCATCTTTAGAATTTTGGCCATGCCTCATGTTTGGACCTTTCAGCATCTCCAGGCCTCATTGCTCGTTTGATGGTTGATGGTGGTTGCTTTTGTTCAAAGCCTTTGTTTTGGTTCCTCAATAAGACCTATATTTTTGAAGCATTTATGTGGTGGTTGTTGATGTTTTCCATTCTTGTGCCTTTACAATTAAACCTCTTCTGCTTTAGAATTCAACCAAGTTCATTGAGCTTACTTGGCTCTCCACTTCAGAGTTTTGGTCATATGTCTTGATTGGAGCTTTCAACGTCCACAGGTCTCCTGCTCTTGCCATTCAATGCATCATTGTGAGATCTTCAGTTTCAAGTTTCAACTCTGAAGCCCTTTTTCAACACTAGCATTTTTCTCTCTTTTGGAGAAGGGTTTTTTCCTACAAGTTTTTCTCCTTTTCTCCACTTGTGAGAGTCTATTTTGTACTTGGGTACCTTAGCAAGCCTAGTTGTCAGGACCCACTTTTGTTTCTTTGTTTACTCCCTACGTTTCACTTAAGGGGGGACCCATTTTTGTTTCTTTGTTTACTCCCTACTTTTCGCTTAAGGGGGTGTTAGTGTTTGTTAGTGTACAACCAATTATTATTAGTTGTAAGCTTACGTAAGCATCCTCAACTGCCCAGACATATTGTTTGTTAAGAATCACCCGAGGAAGCATTGCACACCATTCCCTCACAATGTTGAACTAGGTGGACATGGATTATGGCAATGGATGTCATACATGATGGAAAAAGCATGGAGGTACTAGTTTATTCCCCCACAATGCTGAACTAGGTGGATGTAGATGATGGCAATAGATGTCACACATGATGGAAAAAGTATCGAGGTACTAGTTGAAGCTGAGGACAATGTTGAACAACCATGCAAGAAACACTCTAAAGTGGCTAGCTCCAAGGCCTGCAAAACAAAGCTGGTCATGGATGTAAATGCCTGGCGACACTCTGAGAATATTTGCACAAGTGGCTCAAAATCCACAAGTTAAGATGCAAAAAGAGAGGTACCAAAAATAAAGGCCTTCATGGACAACAATACTCGATATGGGTCCCAATAAACAAGGCCATGATAGGTACCCACGTACAAGTGAGGAATCAATTCTCTTAATTTATCCAACTTGTGAGAAAAAACAAGAAACTCAAAAAAACATCAAATGTGGCAATGCAACCAATGGTCTTTATTTGGCCTCGGAGGCAATGTAAAGACCTATAATGTCCCAAATACAAAAATTGCACTTCCGATGTTTCTATGTTGGCTATACACAATTCCCTTAAGAATAGCTTCCTAGCTGAAGACTAGTGGCCCAACCAGCCAAACCATTGCTAGCCCGATCATCAACGCTGAAATGAGCACTGACTTGATACTTATCATAAAGATGATAACAATTGTAAGGACTGTCAAGATCTCCGACACCTCTTGGTCATTGTAGGTTCAATTGAACAAAACCATGGGCTCCCTCCTCAATAGACAAAGGAAGATCCACTCCCCTAGGAGCCCAACAAAGAGGAAAAATGAGAACGGGTTGGAGAGAACGTTGAAAGCGAGGGCGCCGAATAAGTATGCCCAGTGCTTGTGGATCCTAGCAACTGCCTCAACAATAGACGAGGACTCTACCAAGGAGTTGCGGTCTACGTGCTCCAACCATAGTCACTGCAACAAGAACAACACCGACTGTCATTGGTGCTTGCCTCTCTAGGCTCTTAGAGGGCACCAACAACGACCTTTCCCAATGGATGGAATTGTGAAGCTCTGTAGAATTCAATGGAAAAATTGTTTCCCCGCAACTTCTTGATCGATAAATGCTATGAAGTTCACCAAAACGTAGAATGAGAAAGAGTAGCAGAGGTCCTCCCAGGTGGCTTTGTTGTATCCCATCCAATGCACAACATATGACCTCGAGCTCAGAAAGGTGGAGCACGTGAGCACAAAGGGGCACTTTTTCAATAGATTCTAGAGCGCTTTGTGCGTGTTGATGGCCTGCGATAAGCCTGTACCAGATCTGCAATAAGAGGGTGAAAGAGCCTACGCAGATCTGGAAATCAAAGGAACGGTCAAGACAGAAACAAATAAAAAAACTTGATCTTCAATGCCAAAATCAGGCAGTTGAGAAATGGGTGTTGAATACGCTCTCACACAAGCAAGCAGGGCAGGAAGTGCCCACTCTGATACCATGTAGAAATCCAGGTCTAACCCGGATCATAAATGAGCCTAGACTCCATAGAACAAAACAGAAATAGAAAAAATAAATCTATTTTGTATTTTGTAATACAAGAGAATCCCTGCTCTATATATAACCATGGGAAGAGGCCTAGCGTAAGCAAAAGATAACCGTTTGGGAAGTTAAGGATGCCTACATAAGCTTACACAACTAACAATAGTTGGTTATACACTAACAATGATTACAAGGATAGATCAAACATAAGTCATTGCAACCATTGAAAGAATGCATCTTTATCTCGTATCAAAACTAAAGATTTGAGAATAACACAATAGTTAGAAGCATATGGTGCAGATGTTCAGTAGATTCGTAAAAGTTAAAGAGAACAATGCAAGATTTCCATATCAGCATGGCTGCAATATATGGTGCTGAACCACCTAAATTGCAGTGATTTTAGCATTGATCTCGAGACAAATTTCAAGTGCATCGCATCCTGGAGCTAATCCATAGTTTGAGAATAAACAGATTACAGTTAAAGAGGATCAATGATCTTGTATATGTTCAAACTTCCTTAGAGTTGCTTAGTTGCAACCTTCTGAAGGATCCTTCTAATATTATAGTCATCCATATACTGAAAAATTTGGAATGACAACTTAGATGTTGGGAAAGAGATTTCCCAAGTCTGCTTTATGGCCTTCATTGAAACTTCTAGAAGCCTAAAACCAAGATCTTCCCAGCATTTCAAAAGGCAGAAAAGTGGTCTTTCAATGTATATCTCTTCCAGTTTGGCTGATCGTAGCTCTCGAAGATACAATAAAAGAACAAGATAAGTGCAAAAAATAATAATCATCCATATGCTGAAAACTTTGGAATGACCACTTAGATGTTGGGAGAGAGATTTTCCAAGTCCGTTCTATGGCCTTCATTGTAGCCTTGAGAAACCTAAAACGAAGAGCTTCTCAGCATTGCAAAAGGTAGAACTTTTCCAGTTTAGCTGGTTGCAGCTGTCACGAATACAATAACTGTGCAAAATAAGTGTAAAAATTAAAAAGAAAATTGCAAAAAGCAAGGCCTGTACTTCAAAATATATAGTGTAATAATACTCATGCAGATCAACAGAGCTCCCTGATGAAGAGTTATTCAACAATTGGATCACTTAAACCTCGGTGCAAGCTCATGACAGCATTGAGGCCAATTTTCCCTTGCATCAGCAGCCCCACATATGCATGAAGCCTTATCACAAATGCACATCAGATATCTGTGCAACTTTCAGAATAGAAACAAGGCCTCGTTAAACACTAGCTGTCTATCCATCCAGGGTGGACTAACTTAACAATGATGGTTTTCTAATAACTGCATTACTATCCAATGGCAGAATTATTTATATAATGAAAGAGAATCAATGGAATAGTAATACAAAAGATATCTGATATAGAGTTGCAGTCAAAAGCATGTGATGCATTTGAAACTCAATTCAATTAAGCAGATCTGTTTTCTATCAGGCTGTGGAGAGCTTTGACTAATGGGCTTTTACCATTCAAAATGGTGTGCCCCAGGTCATTGGGACGTGCACAATCTCATTTCCCCAGATTTGACTAATGGGATTTAACCATTCAAAAGAGAATTCCCCAGCTCATTAGGACGTGCACAATCTCATTTCAGGGGCCCTATCACCCCCCCTTTCAAATGCATTTCAGGTTCTCTCTACAGCTCCTGACTGAGTGAGAACTTCCCCTTTCGGACGGTGGATACTGCTACACCATGTTAAAACATGGCCACCTAAGAAGTACAGACTTGTGTTTGAGTTACAAGTCTCCCAGCTCGAAGTGAAAGGAATTGAAACACTGAATCTTTTAGTATTATGAAAAACAAAGTAATCAATATCCAGCAATCTAGAATTGCAACCGCATGGCTGGTTGAAGGGGTAACCATAGTAAGCTCATACAAGATAGCTGGTAGAAGGGGCAACGATGGCAAATCCAAAGAACACAGAATAAACAACATCATTCAGACCCCAGTTCGTCATATGGGCAAAAAGGTAACACTGGTAAAGCTGACACTGGAATTGCATTAACGTATATCATCTGCGTATGTGATTTACATATTAATGAAGGGAAAACCACAAAAATAACATAAACCAAATGCAGGAGACCAATCTCAACCATACTCAATCCAAATACTCCGAGCTAAAATACACTCAAAATTTGAGACAGAATCCTTCCATTACCCACGAATTCTTTAGACCAATTAATGAAGCTATTGGAACCCATCTGAAAATCGATCAAAACTAGCACAACCAACCAAAGAAATCCATTGCAAATCCAAGCCAGAGAAACATGCATCAAAATACCTGTAATGGAGGGGGCTCTTGGGCCTTGACTGCAACTTGCTCGCTGTTGGCAGTAGATACAGCAGAAGCCATGATTGTGCGAACCCAAGGTTTGTTCAGTTTGCAGATGTGTGGCTTGGGTTTGAGGCCTTCAGAGAATGGCAAGGCCGGAGAAGAAATAATAGCTTCCCTTAGTGCAACCCCCCTGGACTGCATCGGTCCTAATCTGAATGGTTTTGACAAGAACTTTGGGAAGATGGTCATCGAATATTAGGAATAATAAGGCATGGAATTTACCTTAGCGAAGGAATTAGACCAAGTTGTTTTGGATCTTTGATATTAGGAATAATATTAAGGCATGGAGTTTAACTTAATGATGGGATTAGACCAAGTTGTTTTGGATCTTCAAGATTTGCTTGCCTCGGTCCGTGGTCTTCGGTCCATACCTATACGTTTTCGTTGGATTCCTGCTTTTACTTTTAAGCGATTTTGATATAATTTCAAGATCTTCATGTGTTGTATTAGTGTTAGTGAAAAAAAACTGGTCATTTAAAACAATTAATTGAGTCACTGGTGGAAAAGTAAAACTTAAAGTCATTTTAAGATCAAAATGACACGTTAAACATTATCAATATTCACAAGATACTCAATATCTTTTATTATTATTTATTATTTTTAAGATCTAATTTAATCTATTTTTTAAGGTTATGGTTAAGCTACATCAAATTGATGTATGAGACTTTTTTGTTTGTGAGACAAGGGACCTTTTTTCGCTCAGCAATTTGACTGGTAAAGTCTACAGAAGTATATATATCCTACCTCTCTGGATTTGAACTTATAACCTCTTAAGATAAATAAATTAGATAAAATCAATAAATTAGGTAGATTTCTGTAACTAATTAAAGTAGGTAATTGAATATTTTTATAAGTAATTGAAGTAACTAATGATCGTTGAATTTTAAAATTTTTTTTAATAGAAGTAGCAATTTGGACAAAATTTGAGACAAATATAATGGAAAATTTATATTTATTTATTTTATTAAAAATTAGTTTATTAGATAAATTTCCATTTTTTATATTATCTTAATTAAAAAATCAATTAAACCAGATGTTACAATGAATACAATGGAAAAGACAACAAATAAAATATTATCAACAGATAAATTAGAACAAGTAGTGGATTGCGTAAGATTTTGAATTAGATACAATGGAAACGACAATGAATCGAATGAGGGAGAAAAAGGCAGATGAGAACAAGAGCAATGAGTGAGCAAAATTAATAGCATATGATTGAGGGAAGGAAAAACCAAATGATAACCAGAGCAATGAGTGAGCAAAACCAGAATATTTGAATTCGATATATTATGGGGCGTTTGGGGACTTGAACTTGAGACCTTTCACATTTAAAAAATAATTATGTTATTAAATTTGATTGTGCTTTATATATATACAAATAATTAACATGAAATTAATATTGTTAAATATAAGAATTGTGGAGCAAACGAAAAATACGCTTGGCTAGGATTTCTGCCACAACATGTCAGTTACAGTCACGCTGCAACTCACGGCAGCTGCAGGAGCTCCCTCCTACAGTGGGGCTCTGACAGGAGGCTCCCGTAAGGGAGATCCACGCGCTTCGCAGACCACTAAACAACACAGCCTGTCCGGGAAAAATCAGAGTCCCAACCCAACTCTCAGAGCTTTGGAAATGAGAGCTTGTCAGCAGCAACAGAAGGAGCAGGGAAAGAAAAGGACGTCGACGCCAACACAACGGGACCATCCTCGAGCCGAGACAAGATTTGTCAGATAAGAAGCGGGAAATTTATGCCGAAAATAACTAAAATCCCAGAATATGAAATAACTTCCAACAATATATCCAGCATATGCAAGACCATGCTGTAATAGGCAATTGATGGGTATCTGTCCCTCAAAAGAGGCCCTCGACTGGTGGATCCAGACCCGCTAGAAGCCAAAAGGAGAAATCAAACTCAAACTAGGCTCCAAAGGACAATTTTTACAAGCGTGGAAGACGGGGACAGAGTCTTTGAGAATGGTTTTTACTTCTTCAACTCAGTAGGTCTCTTCCTCCGTCCCTGGACCGAACAGTTTTGCCCAAAAAAATGATTTCGTAGTAACTCCAGTATGGATCAGGCTCTACTCTTTACCCCATGAATATTGGGAGGAGGTCGTAGTAGCTCCAGTATGGATCAGGCTCTACTCTTTACCCCATGAATATTGGGGGGAGGAAATCTTGGAAGGCATAGGCAATGTTCTAGGATCCTTTGTCAAAGTCTCATAAATCACAACAAAAGGTAAATACACTTCTTATGCAAGAATATGGGCTTACATTAATGTCTCTCAAGCGCTTCGAGACTCAATCTGTCTTTGTTATCAAGATAATGAATGGTTATGGCCCAGAGATTACGAACATAATTTGTTTAGATTCCGCAAATGTCATAAACATGGACATCTGTTCAAAGATTGTCGTTTCAACAAACAACAACCAATCATCAAGGTGAGATGCAGAAGGATTTGAAACAGTGAATACCAAAAGACGCAACAACAAAAAAACCAACAGACTCGCCAAATCAGCCCAAAATCACAACCAACAATAAGTTTGATACCCTTTAGAGCACCCAAGAGAAATCTCAAGAAGGTATCACTCCAATAAACGAAGATCAAATTATCCAGGAAGCACCTCAAAACAGAGACAAGGACCGGGAGGAGCAAACAAAGCGTAGAAAGCTTATAGAACTAGAAGACAAAAACATTCAAGATCCAGACACAAAGATGCAAAATACTGGCGAGGACAAAGGGGAATCAAAGGATGGAGAAGAAATGGAGCTAACTGAACTAGATCTGCAATCCTTGACGACAACTTGGAGGCAGCAAAACCCTAAATCAATCCCAGAACAACAAATCCAGATGGTCAAAGATGCTCTCGTAAAACGAAAAGCACGACATTCGGCTCAATCAAAAGGTAAACCAACCTCCTCCTCCTCCGCTTTAGGTATTAAAACGCATGCCTTGAAAGATCCTGCCAAGCAAACCAAAGAGGAGAAAAAAAAATGAAGGAAAATCAACAAGCAACTTCTTTAAGAACTCCAATAAATGTTGGTTAACTCATGAAGAATCACCCTAATGACTCACTTGTTCCTTCTTAACCCCCATTGTTCCCAATGAAAGTTCTTTCCTGGATCACTCGAGGCCTCAATGGAAAATCCAAGCATAGAATGATGAAGAAACTCATTATAAAAGAACACCCTATTGTGATCCTTCTCTAAGAAACCAAATGCCCTAACAGTCTTCTTGATACTCTGGCCCTCAAATTTTGTCAAGTCATTGCCACTAATGGGAAGGGGGTTGTAGGAGGTCTTGCCATCCTATGGAACCCTGTTGAAATCACCTTAACCTCCTTTTTCTCCACCTCTAGAACATTGTCTGCCCACATTTGTATCATTGGAACTGCCTCCTCTGGATTTATAACTAATGTTTATGGTCCGCCCTCAGCCCCAACTAAAGACTCCTTTCTCAATACCTTGCAAGCCCTTAAAGCCATCATAGGAGATATCATTGGATTATTGGGGGGGACTTTAACATAATTACTTCCCTAGATGAAAAAAGAGGAGGCACAAGATGTCTTAATCAAGCCTCTCTTAAGCTCAAGGAAATCATTCATAATCTGAATCCAATTGACCTTCCCTTCTCCAATTGAGTTCATACTTGGAACAATCGCCACAAAGGATCAGACCAAACTTCCTCCAAGCTAGACAAATTTCTTATCTCTAACTCACTCCCTTTTATGGGTCTATGCCATGAATCCACCATCCTTCCTCTTTCAGGCTCAGACCATTGACCAATCATGCTAAACGTCATCCTCTCTGATATTCCTCCTCTTCGTCCCTTCATATTCAAAGTTTTTTGGCTTAATCACCCTACCTTCATGGATAACATCAAAAGGTGGTAGCATGAGTTTCAGAACTTACAAGGCATACCTATGTATCATTTCTACCAGTGTCTAAAATACTTCAAAGCCAACCGCAAAAAATGGAACAAGGAAATTTTTGGTAACATCTTCAAAGAGAAGAAAGAGCTAGAAGCAAAAATGGAACAACTATAATAGCAAATCATTGAAAAGGGAAGAATAGACCACAATGATGTTGAGGAATCTACTCTCCAAACTGTCATAACCCTAATTTGCTCCATACATGCATACTTGGTATTTGACCCTCTTACTTGCTATTTTTGCCAAGCCATCACTGAGCAACTCTTCTTAGAAACACTATTTTTGAAGATGTACGTGCCCTGCACCACTACTTCCCACGTACACACGCTTGTTGCACCACTACAACCCACGTACATATGCTAGTTTCACCATTATAGCCCACGTATGCTTGCAAAAGTTGCAAAAATTAAAAAATTGCAAGGAATTCGTTGAGATTATGGGCTATTGGGTAGTGTCCCAACTGATCCACTGCCTATAGCCCGTCACCCAACCAAATAAGCATCCTTTTGTCATATAAAAGGAGATGTTGGGGTCTCATTCATAATATAAGCATACGAAAAGTGAAACTCTGCCCGTTTCACATCCCCTCCTTGCCCCAAGATTTGCAGCCACCTTGTGGGATTTGCATCAGAATTTCTCATTTTTCCCTTTTTCCTCTATTATAAGCCTATTCCATTTCCCTAGAAGAAGTGTGTGAGGAGAAAGATATGCGAAGGCATAATTAGAGCTTGGTGAAGAGGAGCTCGGACCAGGTTCGTGGAGCAGTCACCGACCTTGTTGTAAGTAAACATTGTGATATCAATAAAAGAAATATGTTTTGTGTCCTGAAATATGATGTGTCAAATGTTTGCATTCAATTTATGTTTCATTCTAACATCTAACCCATGATTTATATATGAGATGCATGTTTGTAGTTTCTTGTTTATCTGTTTGTGAATGTAGGCCAACCTTGGGAGGAGGCTTGTAGCCAGCGGAGCTATCGAACACGAGAGGATCGACACCAGACATGAAGTAAAAGACAAAGTTACCTGATCTTTTCACTTTGTCTTTCGTGTATGAATCTGGGATGTATTCGGGGTAGTTAGAAAGGTAGGAGACTTTTAGACGGTTAGATCTGCCTACATGTTGAACCCTAGTGTAGTCCATAGGGGGGTTTTCCCGCTACAACACAAACTCAATTAGACATCTTGGAAAAACATGAAGAAACTCTATGGATGCAAAAATCTAGAGTCCTCTGGCTAAAAGAAGAGGATAGAAATACTAAATTTTTTTCACATATCTACCATTCAACCAAGGCAACAGAACCACATCAGCTCAAGGAAATCAACTTCAGAGCATGCTCAAATTGAACAGGAATTGGTCACCTACTTCTCTAATCTGCTACCAGAACCGCTAAAGGACACAGGAGAAGCCATCAATAAGATAACTAGCAATATTCCAAAGTTAGTGTTCCAATAACATAACTAAGTTCTTCTAAGACCCACTACCTTAGAAGAAATAGAGCAAGCTATCATGGAAATTCCCAAAGGAAAATCCCCTGGGTCAGACAGTTTTACCACTGATTTCTTCCATGCTTGTTGGCCTATAATAAAGTTGGATGTTCTTGATTTGGTTGAATATTTTCGTCACTTTTCCAATGTTCTTACAACCCTCAATGCTACCTTCCTAGCCCTCATCCCCAAAGAAGTCAAAGCTGAAGACCCTAGTGAATTCTGTCCTATTTCGCTTTGCAATGTAATCTACAAAATCATCACTAATTTCATTGTTAATAGACTCAAACCTATCCTCCCACACCTTATCTCCCAGGAACAGACAAGATACATGGAAGGAAGACAAATTATGGATGGCATTATCCTAGCCCATGAGATGATACACTATCTTAAAACCTCTAAGTCGACTAGTATGTCGATCAAACTTGACATGTCCAAAGCCTTTGATAAATTAAGTTGGCAGTACATATGTCACTCTCTCTTTGCCTTTGGTTTCTCTCCCACTTAGGTCTATTGGATCATGTCCCTCACCTCCTTTGCATTATTTTCAATCATGATAAATGACTCTCTTTCCTCCACCTTCTCTCCTTCTATATCTATTAGGAAAGGTGACCTACTCTACCCCTTCCTCTTCACTCTAATGGTCGAAGGCTTATGAAGGACCCTCAAGGCCACAATTACTCAACGAAAAAATCACAGGAATTTTCCTTCATGGAGCAGATCTGTTGGTTTCTCATCAACAATTTGTGGACGACACAATGCTAATGTGCATCCCAACAGTAAAGGAAGCACTAGAAATCAATCGAGTGCTAGAAGACTTCATGGAAGCTTCCATAACAAACATCAATCAAAGTAAGTATCAAATATTTTTCTTCAACACTAACATTGCTAATCAAAAGAACACATCCATAATTCTAGGCTTTCAAATAAGCTCTCTGCCTTCCAAATATCTGGGTGCCCCTCTAACTGCCAATGCTTTGAGAACATCATATTAGCACCAAGAACATCTTGAAAAGTTATGACACCTGATCAGAGTCAAAAGTCTGTATAGGTTCAGAGGGAGCAAATTGACAGAGGGAGCTAATTGACAGAAAGGCAGATTTTTAGACTCATAGGGATTAGTCCCTGATTATGAGGTAGTCCTTGACCTACAATAGAATTGGCAGCTTAATACAATCCAAGGATTCTATCAGTTCTCTTGAAAGGAAACCAGCCTGATGCCAAGAAATACTAAAGAAAGCAGAAAAGCCTCAAGCACCTAAAGGCACTGGCACAGGAAGCATAAACCAGATGTGTATTCTGGTCCTCTAGATGAAGTGAATCTTATGATTGATTCAGAAACTTCCACAATTGAAATAAGGAAGGTTGCTGTGACAGAAAAGAATGATGCATGGTCTATAAGAACTCGTAATAAATCAGTGATAATCTCCATCGTTTTATAAAATAAATCCTATATGGAGGATATACTTGTGACTCATGACCTATGACAAGATCCTTACCTTCATCAGGATCTTTTTGTCACTTTCTTGTTTTGGATACTTCATCTGACAGATGTTAAGTTTTTCTTCTCAAACAGTGAAGTAAAACAAGAGGCTATCCATGAAAAGAACCTCATGGATTATAACTATGAGAGCTCGGTATGACAAAATCTTGAGATCATCCTTATGTGAAGATCGTTCAAAATCTTCATTTGTTTCTTACAGGAAAGATTTTTTTTTATATATATAGCTCAGACTAAGAGGGAGCTCTTCTGAAGAAGTTGAAATGAAAGACTTGGATCTTTCACATTACTGAGCTTGAAGTTTTTGGCAGAAATCAGGAGAGATATTTCTCTCACAGGGTAAATATGTAGTTGATGTGCTTCGCAGTTTTGGCATGATAGACTGCAAATCCATGAGCACACAAATGATCTCTAATCTAAAGAATCTACGAGATCAGGCCACAAGTTCAGATCCAAAGTACCCACCTTACATCGACAGATCATTGATTTATCTCATACATACGAGAACAGACATCTGTTATACGGTAAATGTTCTCAGTCAGTTCATATGTGAACCGAAACATTTACATACAGTTACTGTGAAACACATTCTGAGATACGGTCTCAGATTACACCTCAAGTAGAGGTATATGGCTCCATGGTTTCACAAATCCAGATTGGATGCGTAGTACAGTGGATCAGAAAAGTACTTCAGGTTATTGCTTCAGTTTGGGTTCAACAATGATTTCCTGGTCCAGCAGGAAATAGGGCTCCGTAGCCCAAAGCACTGCAGAAGATGAATACATTGCTACTAGCCCTGCAGGCAGCGAAGCAGTGTGGCTCAGAAAGCTTCTCTCAGACTTGTTCAGTTCAGAGCTTGAACCCACAGTCATTCACTGTGACAATCAGAGCAGTGTAAAGCTCACTAAGAACCCTGTGTTTTCGAAACACATTGTGATGAGATATTACTATGTTCGGTACATAGTTCAGAAGAACGTTCTCAGCTTTTAGTGCTTCAACAGCAGAACAGACAGCAGATATCTTTCATCAAGCCACTGTCAAAGTTTGTATACTTTCGTGACAAGCTTGATATAGCTGAGAATGCCTCTCTTGCTGAGAGGGAGTGTTAAATTTATAGCAGCTGCAAGAGCCATTCTCCTGGAGGATGGCAAGGACTCTAGCTAAAGTCTAAGGGCCCCCAGTGCATTCCTGAGGGCACTTGGTCTGAGACCATACAATCAGTACCATGGCAAAAGACCCTTCTTAGGCCCCCAGTATCTGACTGGGGTTCTTAGTCTGAGACTAAGCAGCTAAAGCCCCTAGATATGTCTAGGGCCCCTGGAAATGTCCAGGGTACCCATGCCTGAGGCATAGGTTGATCCATGGTCTTGTACCATGGTGGAAAAGACCCCTGAGAGGGCCCCCAGTAGATGACTAGGGTTCTTGGTCTAGTACCAAGCAGTTAAGACCCCTGAGAGGGCCCCCAGTAGATGACTGGGGTTCTTGGTCTGGTACCAAGCAGTAAAGACCCCTGAGAGGGCCCCCAGTATACGACTGGGGTTCTTGGTCTAGGACCAAGC
>ML781134.1:849659-893156 GCA_009831015.1 Picea engelmannii | reverse complement strand
GCTGATCGTAGCTCTCGAAGATACAATAAAAGAACAAGATAAGTGCAAAAAATAATAATCATCCATATGCTGAAAACTTTGGAATGACCACTTAGATGTTGGGAGAGAGATTTTCCAAGTCCGTTCTATGGCCTTCATTGTAGCCTTGAGAAACCTAAAACGAAGAGCTTCTCAGCATTGCAAAAGGTAGAACTTTTCCAGTTTAGCTGGTTGCAGCTGTCACGAATACAATAACTGTGCAAAATAAGTGTAAAAATTAAAAAGAAAATTGCAAAAAGCAAGGCCTGTACTTCAAAATATATAGTGTAATAATACTCATGCAGATCAACAGAGCTCCCTGATGAAGAGTTATTCAACAATTGGATCACTTAAACCTCGGTGCAAGCTCATGACAGCATTGAGGCCAATTTTCCCTTGCATCAGCAGCCCCACATATGCATGAAGCCTTATCACAAATGCACATCAGATATCTGTGCAACTTTCAGAATAGAAACAAGGCCTCGTTAAACACTAGCTGTCTATCCATCCAGGGTGGACTAACTTAACAATGATGGTTTTCTAATAACTGCATTACTATCCAATGGCAGAATTATTTATATAATGAAAGAGAATCAATGGAATAGTAATACAAAAGATATCTGATATAGAGTTGCAGTCAAAAGCATGTGATGCATTTGAAACTCAATTCAATTAAGCAGATCTGTTTTCTATCAGGCTGTGGAGAGCTTTGACTAATGGGCTTTTACCATTCAAAATGGTGTGCCCCAGGTCATTGGGACGTGCACAATCTCATTTCCCCAGATTTGACTAATGGGATTTAACCATTCAAAAGAGAATTCCCCAGCTCATTAGGACGTGCACAATCTCATTTCAGGGGCCCTATCACCCCCCCTTTCAAATGCATTTCAGGTTCTCTCTACAGCTCCTGACTGAGTGAGAACTTCCCCTTTCGGACGGTGGATACTGCTACACCATGTTAAAACATGGCCACCTAAGAAGTACAGACTTGTGTTTGAGTTACAAGTCTCCCAGCTCGAAGTGAAAGGAATTGAAACACTGAATCTTTTAGTATTATGAAAAACAAAGTAATCAATATCCAGCAATCTAGAATTGCAACCGCATGGCTGGTTGAAGGGGTAACCATAGTAAGCTCATACAAGATAGCTGGTAGAAGGGGCAACGATGGCAAATCCAAAGAACACAGAATAAACAACATCATTCAGACCCCAGTTCGTCATATGGGCAAAAAGGTAACACTGGTAAAGCTGACACTGGAATTGCATTAACGTATATCATCTGCGTATGTGATTTACATATTAATGAAGGGAAAACCACAAAAATAACATAAACCAAATGCAGGAGACCAATCTCAACCATACTCAATCCAAATACTCCGAGCTAAAATACACTCAAAATTTGAGACAGAATCCTTCCATTACCCACGAATTCTTTAGACCAATTAATGAAGCTATTGGAACCCATCTGAAAATCGATCAAAACTAGCACAACCAACCAAAGAAATCCATTGCAAATCCAAGCCAGAGAAACATGCATCAAAATACCTGTAATGGAGGGGGCTCTTGGGCCTTGACTGCAACTTGCTCGCTGTTGGCAGTAGATACAGCAGAAGCCATGATTGTGCGAACCCAAGGTTTGTTCAGTTTGCAGATGTGTGGCTTGGGTTTGAGGCCTTCAGAGAATGGCAAGGCCGGAGAAGAAATAATAGCTTCCCTTAGTGCAACCCCCCTGGACTGCATCGGTCCTAATCTGAATGGTTTTGACAAGAACTTTGGGAAGATGGTCATCGAATATTAGGAATAATAAGGCATGGAATTTACCTTAGCGAAGGAATTAGACCAAGTTGTTTTGGATCTTTGATATTAGGAATAATATTAAGGCATGGAGTTTAACTTAATGATGGGATTAGACCAAGTTGTTTTGGATCTTCAAGATTTGCTTGCCTCGGTCCGTGGTCTTCGGTCCATACCTATACGTTTTCGTTGGATTCCTGCTTTTACTTTTAAGCGATTTTGATATAATTTCAAGATCTTCATGTGTTGTATTAGTGTTAGTGAAAAAAAACTGGTCATTTAAAACAATTAATTGAGTCACTGGTGGAAAAGTAAAACTTAAAGTCATTTTAAGATCAAAATGACACGTTAAACATTATCAATATTCACAAGATACTCAATATCTTTTATTATTATTTATTATTTTTAAGATCTAATTTAATCTATTTTTTAAGGTTATGGTTAAGCTACATCAAATTGATGTATGAGACTTTTTTGTTTGTGAGACAAGGGACCTTTTTTCGCTCAGCAATTTGACTGGTAAAGTCTACAGAAGTATATATATCCTACCTCTCTGGATTTGAACTTATAACCTCTTAAGATAAATAAATTAGATAAAATCAATAAATTAGGTAGATTTCTGTAACTAATTAAAGTAGGTAATTGAATATTTTTATAAGTAATTGAAGTAACTAATGATCGTTGAATTTTAAAATTTTTTTTAATAGAAGTAGCAATTTGGACAAAATTTGAGACAAATATAATGGAAAATTTATATTTATTTATTTTATTAAAAATTAGTTTATTAGATAAATTTCCATTTTTTATATTATCTTAATTAAAAAATCAATTAAACCAGATGTTACAATGAATACAATGGAAAAGACAACAAATAAAATATTATCAACAGATAAATTAGAACAAGTAGTGGATTGCGTAAGATTTTGAATTAGATACAATGGAAACGACAATGAATCGAATGAGGGAGAAAAAGGCAGATGAGAACAAGAGCAATGAGTGAGCAAAATTAATAGCATATGATTGAGGGAAGGAAAAACCAAATGATAACCAGAGCAATGAGTGAGCAAAACCAGAATATTGGAATTCGATATATTATGGGGCGTTTGGGGACTTGAACTTGAGACCTTTCACATTTAAAAAATAATTATGTTATTAAATTTGATTGTGCTTTATATATATACAAATAATTAACATGAAATTAAATTGTTAAATATAAGAATTGTGGAGCAAACGAAAAATACGCTTGGCTAGGATTTCTGCCACAACATGTCAGTTACAGTCACGCCTGCAACTCACGGCAGCTGCAGGAGCTCCCTCCTACAGTGGGGCTCTCACAGGAGGCTCCCGTAAGGGAGATCCATGCGCTTCGCAGACCACTAAACAACACAGCCTGTCCGGGAAAAATCAGAGTACCAACCCAACTCTCAGAGCTTTGGAAATCAGCAGCAACAGAAGGAGCGGAAGGAGCAGGGAAAGAAAAGGACGTCGACGCCAACACAACGGGACCATCCTCGAGCCCAGACAAGATTTGTCAGAAAAGAAGCGGGAAATTTATGCCGAAAATAACTAAAATCCCAGAATATGAAATAACTTCCAACAATATATCCAGCATATGCAAGACCATGCTGTAATAGGCAATTTATGGGTATCTGTCCCCTAAAAGCTGTAATAGGCAATTTATGGGTATCTGTCCCTCAAAAGAGGCCCTCGACTGGTGGATCCAGACCCGCTAGAAGCCAAAAGGAGAAATCAAACTCAAACTAGGCTCCAAAGGACAATTTTTACAAGCGTGGAAGACAGGGACAGAGTCTTTGAGAATGGTTTTTACTTCTTCAACTCAGCAGGTCGCTTCCTCCGTCCCTGGACCGAACAGTTTAGCCCAAAAAAAAAGATTTCGTAGTAACTCCAGTATGGATCAGGCTCTACTCTTTACCCCATGAATATTGGGAGGAGGTCGTAGTAGCTCCAGTATGGATGGCTCTACTCCTTACCCTATGAATATTGGGAGGAGGAAATCTTGGGAGGAGGAAATCTTGGAAGCCATAGGCAATGTTCTAGGATCCTTTGTCAAAGTCTCAGAAATCACAACAAAAGTTAAATACACTTCTTATGCAAGAATATGTGCTTACATCAATGTCTCTCAAGCGCTTCGAGACTCAATCTGTCTTTGTTATCAAGATAATGAATGGTTATGGCTCATAGATTACAAACATAATCTGTTTAGATTCTGCAAATGTCATGAACATGGACATTTGTTCAAAGATTCTCGTCTCAACAAACAATAACCAATCATCAAGGCCAGATGCAGAGGGATTTGAAACAGTGAATACCAAAAGACGCAACAACAAAAAAACCAACAGACTCGCCAAATCAGCCCAAAATCACAACCAACAATAAGTTTCATACTCTTTAGAGCACCCAAGAGAAATCTCAAGAAGGTATCACTCCAATAAACGAAGATCAAATTATCCAGGAAGCACCACAAAACAGAGACAAGGACCGAAAGGAGCAAACAAAGCATAGAAAGCTTATGGAACTAGAAGACAAAAACATTCAAGATCCAGACACAAAGATACAAAACATTGGCGAGGACAGAGGGGAATCAGAGGATGGAGAAGAAATGGAGCTAACTAAACTAGATTTGCAATCCTTGACGACAACTTGGAGGTAGCAAAACCCTAAATCAATCCCAGAACAACAAACCCAGATGGTCAAAGATGCTCTCATAAAATGAAAAGCACGACATTCGGCTCAATCAAAAGGTAAACCAACCTCCTCCTCCTCCGCTTTAGGTATTAAAACACATGCCTCGAAAGATCCTACCAAGCAAACCAAAGAGGAGAAGAAAAAATGAAGGAAAATCAACAAGCAACTTCTTTAAGAACTCCAATATATATTGGTTAACTCATGAAGAATCACCCTAATGACTCACTTGTTCCTTCTTAACCCCCATTGTTCCCAATGAAAGTTCTTTCCTG
Source organism: Picea engelmannii (assembly GCA_009831015.1). Classification (NCBI taxonomy): domain Eukaryota; kingdom Viridiplantae; phylum Streptophyta; class Pinopsida; order Pinales; family Pinaceae; genus Picea; species Picea engelmannii. The sequence goes on along the minus strand of ML781134.1, from coordinate 888,367 downwards.
GAACACTCAAGGCCTCTATGGAAAATCCAAGCATAGAATGATGAAGAAACTCATTATAAAAGAACATCCTATTGTGATCCTTCTCTAAGAAACCAAATGCCCTAGCAGTCTTCTTGATACTCTGGCCCTCAAATTTTGTCAAGTCATTGCCACTAATGGGAAGGGGCTTGTGGGAGGTTTTGCCATCCTATGGAACCCTGTTGAAATCACCTTAACCTTCTTTTCTCCACCTCTCGAACATTGTCTGCCCACATCTGTATCATTGGAACTGCCTCCTCTGGATTTATAACTAATGTTTATGGTCTGCCCTTGGCCCCAACTAAAGACTCCTTTCTCAATACCTTGCAAGCCCTTAAAGCCATCATAGGAGATATCATTGGATTATTGGGGGGGCCTTTAACATAATTACTTCCCTGGATGAAAAAAGAGGAGGCACAAGATGTCTTAATCAAGCCCCTCTTAAGCTCAAGGAAATCATTCATAATCTAAATCTAGTTGACCTTCCCTTCTCTAATTGAGTTCATACTTGGAACAATCGCCACAAAGGATTAGACCAAACTTCCTCCAAGCTAGACAAATTTCTTATCTCTAACTCACTCCCTTTTATGGGTCTATGCCATGAATCCACCATCCTTCCTCTTTCAGGCTCCGACCATTGGCCAATCATGCTAAACGTCATCCTCTCTGATATTCCTCCTCTTCATCCCTTCATATTCAAAGTTTTTTGGCTTAATCACCCTACCTTCATGGATAACATCAAAAGGTGGTGGCATGAGTTTTAGAACTTACAAGGCATACCTATGTATCATTTCTACCAGTGTCTAAAATACTTCAAAGCCAACCTCAAAAAATGGAACAAGGAAATTTTTGGTAACATCTTCAAAGAGAAGAAAGAGCTAGAAGCAAAAATGGAACAACTACAATAGCAAATCATTGAAAAGGGAAGAATAGACCACAATGATGTTGAGGAATCTACTCTCCAAATTGTCATAACCCTAATTTGCTCCATACATGCATACATGATATTTGACCCTCTTACTTGCTATTTTTGTCAAGCCATCACTAAGCAGCTCTTCTTAAAAGCACTATTTTTGAAGATGTACGTGCCCTGCACCACTACTGCCCATGTACACACGTTTGTTGCACCACTATAACCCACGTACATATGCTAGTTGCACCATTATAGCCCACGTATGCTTGCAAAAGTTGCAAAAATTAAGAAGTTGCAAGGAATTCATTGAGATTACGGGCTATTGGGTAGTTTCCCAACTGATCCACTACCTATAGTCCGTCACCCAACCAAATAACCATCATTTTGTCATATAAAAGAAGGTGTTGGGGTCTCATTCATAATATAAGCATACGAACAGTGAAACTATGTCGTTTCACATCCCCTCCTTGCCCCAAGATTTGCAGCCACCTTGTGAGATTTGCATCAGAATTTCTCATTTTTCCCTTTTTCCTCTATTATAAGCCTATTCCATTTCCCTAGAAGAAGTGTGTGAGGAGAAAGATATGCGAAGGCATAGTTGGAGCTTGGTGAAGAGGAGCTCGGACCAGGTTTGTGGAGTAGTCGCCGACCTTGTTGTAAGTAAACATTGTGATATCAATAAAAGAAATATGTTTCATGTCCTGAAATATGATGTGTCAAATGTTTGTATTCACTTTATGTTTCATTCTAACATCTAACCCATGATTTATATATGAGATGCATGTTTGTAGTTTCATGTTTATCTGTTTGTGAATGCAGGCCAACCTTGGGAGGAGGCTTGTAGTTAGCGGAGCTATCGAACACGAGAGGATCGACACCGGACGTGAAGTAAAAGACAAAGTTACTTGATCTTTTCACTTTGTCTTTCGTGTATGAATCTGGGGTGTATTCGGGGTAGTTAGAAAGGTAGGAGATTTTTAGATGGTTAGATCTACCTACATGTTGAACCCTAGTGTAGTCCATAGGGGGGGTTTCCCGCTACAACGCAAACTCAATTAGACATCCTAGAAAAACATGAAGAAACTCTATGGAAGCAAAAATCTAGAGTCCTCTGGCTAAAAGAAGAGGATAGAAATACTAATTTTTTTTTACAGATCTACTATTCAACCAAGGCAACAGAACCACATCAGCTCAAGGAAATCAACTTCAGAGCATGCTCAAATTGAACAGGAATTGGTCACCTACTTCTCTAATCTGCTATCATAACCACTAAAGGACACAGGAGAAGCCATCAATAAGATAACTAGCAATATTCCAAAGTTAGTGTCCCAATAACATAACGAAGTTCTTCTAAGACCCACTACCTTAGAAGAAATAGAGCAAGCTATCATGGAAATTCCCAAAGGAAAATCCCCTGGGTCGGACAATTTTACCATTGATTTCTTCCATGCTTGTTGGCCTATAATAAAGTTGGATGTTCTTGATTTGGTTGAAGATTTTTGTCACTTTTCCAATGTTCTTACAACCCTCAATGCTACCTTCCTAGCCCTCATCCCCAAAGAAGTCAAAGCTGAAGACCCTAGTGAATTTTGTATTATTTCTCTTTGCAATGTAATCTACAAAATCATCACTAATTTCATTGCTAATAGACTCAAACCTATCCTCCCACACCTTATCTCCCAAGAACAGACAAGATACGTGGAAGGAAGACAAATTATGGATGGCATTATCCTAGCCCACGAGATGATACACTATCTTAAAACCTCTAAGTCGACTAGTATGTTGATCAAACTTGACATGTCCAAAGCCTTTGATAAATTAAGTTGGCAGTACATATGTCACTCTCTCTTTGCCTTTGGTTTCTCTCCCTCTTAGGTCTACTAGATCATGTCCCTCACCTCCTTTGCATTATTTTCAATCATTGGCTCTCTTTCCTACACCTTCTCTCCTTCTATATATATTAGGAAAGGTGACCCGCTCTACCCCTTCCTCTTCACTCTAATGGTCGAAGGCTTAGGAAGGACCCTCAAGGCCACAATTACTCAACGAAAAAATTATAGGAATTTTCCTTCATGGAGCAGATCTGTTGGTTTCTCATCAATAATTTGTGGACGACACAATGCTAATGGGCATCCCAACAGTAAAGGAAGCACTAGAAATCAATCGAGTGCTAGAAGACTTCATGGAAGCTTCCAAAACAAACATCAATCAAAGTAAGTATCAAATATTTTTCTTCAACACTAACATTGCTATTCAAAAGAACACATCCAGAATTCTAGGCTTTCAAATAAGCTCTCTGCCTTCCAAATATCTGGGTGCCCCTGTAACTGCCAATGCTTTGAGAAATACTACTTGGGAAGAATTTCTTGTCTGAATGGAAAAGAAACTAGCCAACTGGACCTATCACTCTCTAAATTTGCCCAACCATCTTATTCTCTTAAAATCCATTCTCCAAGCGATGCCCCTTTATCTTTTTTTTTGCATTAGTAGCCCCCAAATCCATCATCAAAGCAATCAGAAATCTTCAAAGATATTTCCTTTGGGGAGGAGCAAAAAAGGAAAAATAAATGGGCTCTTATCAGTTGGGGCAAGGTTTGTCAACCCAAAATGGCCTGAGGTCTAGGCTTGCGAGACCCTGAAACCTTTTCTGCAGTCTTGGGAGCAAATACCTGGTGGAGGTAGCTACAGAACAAAGATGGTCTATGGGGGGGATTTTGGAAAAGCAAATATAGCCCTCAAACAGAGGATCATAACCTCATTAGGATGGAGGGTAACATAAAAGGCTCTAGCATATGGAACACAAATTGGATAAACAAAAGCATCATCCAACAACATTGCTTTTGGGATGTGTGGAAGGCACACTTTGTTCTGGGAAGACGTTTGACAACAATTTCTGGCATGGAATCGAAAAGGTAATCTCGCTCCTCTTTGAGATCAACTGACCATTCAAGGAAAAATATGGATATGGCAATATTTCAAGCATCTAGTCCATGGAGAAGTTGGATCCCTAATGGACTTGGGATTCAACCGGAACTTCAATCCCTTTGGGATGAATTATCGGCAAAACTCAAAAATAAAAAATTAAACAACATGAAGGATCAAACAAACCCTCTTGTCAACACACTTCTAAAGGAAATTTCATAATTCAAGAAGCATACAACTTGATTTCCTCTCACCAAAATCGGACTCCCAACCATTAATTGCAACAAATATGGCAAAAAAATTTATGGCTGAAAGTCTCACTCTTTCTCTAGCTCCTAAATAAGAAGAAAATCATAACATGGGATAATCTCTAGAAACGAGATTCTATAGGTCTTGCATTCTACCCCCTATGCAAAGAAGAAGGTGAAACTATGGAACACCTTCTAAACAACTATCGATTTGCTTCTACATTATGGTATAGAAGTGTCGCCACCTTCAGAAAGACAACTCTAGATCGCTCTAGCATAACATCTACAATAGTTCAATGGATTTCTATGGGCTTCTCCAGTCCCATACTTTCAAGAGCCTAGACTCTTCTTCCAGGCTTCCTTGCCTGGGGGATTTGGAAGGAAAGAAACCAAAGAATCTTCAAAAATACTAGCAAAAATCACGACTATGTATGCCTTCAAATTGGAAAATTCATAAGAGAAACAATTTTAACTAAGTCTTGGTCTGATCAAGACTGGAACTGCTCTAAAGAGCAAGCCATAATTTTGCAGTCCTTGGGCTTAACTCAAAACTCCTAACTCTTAAGGCGCAATTCAACCCCCTTAAGTCTGTCTTCTCCCTTTGTCTGGTCTCCCCCGCTTGTCAGCTTTGTCAATTTTAAATTTGACAGAGCTTCCAAAGGGAACCCAAGTCTAGCAGGTCTAGGCGGAGTTTTTAGGGATCACAAAGGAGAAATCCTTAGATTTTTCTCAGAAGGAAAAATAATTTCCACTAATAATGAAGCAAACATTGATGCTTTAGATTAAGGACTCTCAATAGTAATCTGGGAAGGAATCAACAAGTTAATAGTAGAAGGACATTCTCTCATCATTATTTGCTCCTTAGAGAAACCAATACATGGCTCGTCCATCAACAAGATTTCATCGACTTGGAGACTTGAAGTAGGACTGTAAAGACTCCAGTACCACCTCGCCCCCCTAGAAGTCAACATCCCATATCATGTCAGATGATCGGAAAATAAACTAGCAGACAAGCTTGCCAATGAAGGAGCAACTAATCAATAGGATAAACAGGACATGATTTGGAACAAAAATGACACAACAAGCCTAGTTCAGGATTGCAATTTTATTGCTCAAATGGATTGCAGCCCCACGATTCAGGTACTAAATAGAGGCCACGTGCTCTCTCCAGCTGCAATCCTGGTGGCCGCAAGCTATACCCCTACGCTACCCCATGTGGACACTGAACAACAATAAATGGGCCATCTCTCGGCTAGCTCTAGCCTTCAATGTGGAGGATATGGAAAGGACCTACAACCTGCCTATAATTAATTGAAGTGACTTCAACATAGGAAAACGTCACAAAATTGTAAGCCTTGGCTCATGTCATACTAGCTTACAACTAACAATGGGGGCTTTCCTTAATTGGAAAGGTCAACTACAACTTACCAAGCAACATTCAACATTCAACCAGGTTCATTGATGAAGGTACTAAATCAAGTTGTTTTCCCTTTCTCGAAGTTTGATCTCCAGGCTTATATTCGTCGTCGAGCACATCGACCGCCCATTCTCACTCCTTCTCCAACAAAGAATCAAGTAAAATATGTGTTTGCTCTGAGACTAGCTCTCATTGAGATCATAACACTCTGTATAGAAGAGAACGAATGCTCCAAAGCTTACACAATTGCTCTCTCATTGGTGTCAAGATGGAAAGAGGTCATGCCAACAATAGAGGTTGTCATTCCTCTTCACACCTGCCTCTCCCAAGGACTCACCAAGATGTTATCCAAGTAGTGGAAACATATTATGCCCAAACTCCTCCTTCATCTAGAGATGCCCTAGAGTCTTTGGAGGAAGAAGCACGTCTAGCCATACAAGAAACTCATGATAGTGAAATTGACGTAGAGATGTTGGCATGGATTCCATATACAGGGTTGTCAAGAACAAGAGAGATGAAGTATTACTGAACCATAAAGATCTATTGGCACATAAAATCTCTGCTAGACTGAGCCCTCATAGATAAACAAGCGGTTCTCAACGACCTCTTGATGCAGATGGAATATCTCTAGTTGCATATCAAGGTTATGGACAAAATTCTCACCATTCTGGCAACAAGCACATGAATTCTCTTTAAAGAACCCAATGATGAAAACCTTCTGGTGCCAGAAGCTTATGTCATCCCTCCTCAGACAAATATTCCATGATAAAAACTTCCTTTAGTTTTTCTTTGTATAAATTTTGTAGCCAAACTTCAAGGCATTTGGCACTCTATACTCGAAGATACATGCATATTAACCCAAATATTAGCCATCCATTTTATAATACCATACCAATTAGTCCCGGTGCTCAACATTATCACTGTCAATGATGCCTCTTAGAAAGAAGGCAGGCAGTAAATCATTTGTAAAATTTTCCTCTGTATTTTTGTCTATATTTTTATAATACAATTAGATAGTTTACAAAACAAAAACATTTTTAAAATATAAAGATACTTTTTATTAAAAGAAAAATGAAACCGTTTGTGTCAAAAGAGGGATTTGAAATCCATGCCCTTAATCAAAGACAAGAACTTGAATCTGGGCCTTAAATCACTTAGATATTTTAACAATGAAAAGGGAATTGAATTGTTCCCCAACATGTTTTCTTCATTAGCTCTCTTGAGGATTCCACTTGTAGTGTAGTTGGTTTCCAAGTCTCCTTTGGTCCACAAGACTCAGGGAGGTCGTGAATTCAAACCTACAAGCAGTGACCATTAATATATTGTGTGCCATCGAGGGGTATGTGATCTAACCAACCAGTTATGATGAGTCTCAAACTCGATGACGAGTACAAAAGTAAAAAGCCTTCCAAGTGGCAATGGGTGGGTAATTTATCACTACCAAGGAGAATTAGACCAAAGAAACTATGGAGGTCGAACCTCTACCTTGAAAGAACAAAAAAAAAGAGTGGGACTCGAACCCACATTCCAGTGCCTAAGCACAAGGCAACCATCTTTGGAAAAACAAAAAACAAAACCATAATATGTTTACCATAATAATAATGAATTTCAATTTCTACAAATCTTTCATTTCCATTTATATTTCCATCAACCCACCTTACCTTCACTTTCATTTTCAATAGTAGATAAAAATAAATCAATATAAATCCATCTTAACCTCAAATCTATTAAGCATCGAAATGAATAAAAAGAAACCTTTTGTGGTAGTAAAATTCCTCAAACAAAAAGAAGTTCAAAATTCATCAGCATTGCATCATATTAATCCAAATACATATAAAATGAATGCATCTTGGAATTGTTTCTATGACATAAATACCTCTCTAAAAAACAAATGAAAAATCCCACATTGGTTGAGACATGTGGCCTAGAAAAACATATAGGCTCCAATACACCATAATCCTTATGCAAATGAAGGTTTCCACAAGGGAGTGGTGCATCCTACTAACACGATGGTTGCTCAGTTGCCATGTGAATATGCTTGTTTCTCTACTTCCTCCCCCCTACCCCCACCTCCACCCCTCCCTCTATGCAAAAAAGAAAAAATCTCTCACTTGCAATACTCTACAGTGCCCACAATTATTAAGAGATGTGGCCCACAACAACATATAAGCTCCAAGATACCATGATCCTTATGTCAATGGGTGAATCGACAAGGGAGTAGTGCCTCCTACTAACATAATGGTTGATTGTGGTGTGAATATGCTTGTTTCTACTCCACATGGCTCATCTTATCTTCCTTATTCTTATTAAGTCTTTAGAGGTCTTACACCAATTAAGGACCTTAAAGATGAAAGTAAGTATTAATGTAGAAGACAAGAAGCCATGGGCCAATGTTGTTAGGACCAAGCCAAAACTAGCATAAGATTAGCTTGTGTTGCCAATGATTCAATATATTTCTATGTTGAAAGAATAGGTATAATAATCTTTTCTTTTGGCATTGGGAGGTTTAGTAGCATAATGTTTGTATATACCATAAAATTATTACACATTTCCAGCTGCATCCTGGAGATATAGTGGATGGGATCGCTCTATTTGGGGTTTAAGTATGTTTGGAATAGACTAGTACAAGGCCATTGTAACTTGGATTTCTTGAGCATGAAGAAGGATAAGGAAAAACCCACTGGTAAAGCTCCCATCACTAAAAACATATGGTGTTAAGATGGCGCTATGCTACATTTTTTTCATGTTATAGTTGGCCTTTTAAAAATTAAAGATTAGAAGTAGGGCATTTTTTTTCATTTTAGTTTATCAACGTTACACTTGTGACACATGTGACACATGTGACACATATCTTCCACTGTGAGATGTGAGAGAGCCTTGCTTCTCTTGGTGCAATCACACACAAGCAAAGAACCAAAGTAATTTGAACCAAAATTTTCAATGACCAAAAATGATAATTGTATGATCATGATTTCAACAAGGCCAAATTATGATGCTAAACAAAATTTCCCCCTAAATATTGAATTTGATTGAGTGAATCAAGAAAGTGAGTCTATGATCTCCCATTTCCAACAATGGATAGAGTTGCAATTGGTTTTAGAGTAGGATCAAACTAGTGACCTCATAGGATAGACCCAAGTTGTGATGCAACAAATAATCATGAACTCTCACAAGTTTGAAACCTCTAAGTGGTTGCTCAATTACAACTAGCTAGAGGAACAAAAAAACATGCAAGGAAAGCTTAACAAAGACAAGAAAGTTTTAGCTTCTTACCCTAATAAAACTTCCCAGTATGAAATTTACAACCAAAGCAATAAATGAAGGAATTGACAATCGTAAATTGCAACTTCTTACACCATATCCAACTATGATGATGCCTCATGATTTTTTCCAATGGTCAATTGCCATCTTTTGAAACAAAATAATCTCTGCATTTTCTTTAGGTTTTAAGGTAGACCCCCCCCCCACACAAGAATTTAGTGGACTCTATCAATCAATTTGATTTCTACAAAAATATTAATGAGGCATTTTCTTTAAGATATAAGCATGAAACAAAGCAAATTGGAATTCAACAATCCATTTTCATTAATTCTACAATACCCCAGCATAGGCCTTGTCATCAAAGGATTTTGCATGAAGTAGAACTAAAGCCCTCTCTATAAGTAGTGTTTGAATGAGATAGCTTATTGGTGTTACACTTCTGCATACATGGATAGTATTTGAGAGTACAATAAAGATGCTAGCTTTATTCAAAAATCAAATTTGTCACATTCAAGAATGGGAATAATAAGATTAAGAACGTGGAAAGTTTTTCTACCAAATTCCTTTATAAAACATTCCATTGGAACATATTGGTCATTATTCTTGATTAAACCCTTTGTTCTCTCTCCCTTTCTTATAAATATAAATTCATGTATATAATTTACCACTTGTTGAAGCCCCAAGGGTTAGCTCAAGTGGTTATGACCTAGATGTGAAGCTATCCCCAGTGGAGGAGGTCACAGGTTCGAATCTCTTGTCCCCCCTTGGAGTTAGGCCCCATAATCAGGGTCGACTGTTTACCCCATTTACCATCCACAAAGTGGGAAAGTAATCGAGGGTTTCCCCGCAAGGTATTATATAAGAAAACTTACCCCTTTTTCAGCCAACATTAGCATTTGGCTAAAAATCCCATCGCACCCTTAGATTACTTATGATTTTGTGTATTTTGATGTAATTTGTTGTGTGTGTATGTATTACACACTAGAATATCTTGAACTATTGTATATGTGCATATTTGAGGATTGGCATATGGAGCTAAATAGTGCATTATTGAATAATTGATCATGTATAAATACATTGTGATTACAAAGGAAAAGGTAATCAAGTAGGAGCACTTGTTTCATATCTAGTATATCTAGGTTGTAATAAGATATTTATTGGCTTCTTTACAACCATTTATATCAATATCTTGTGTATAGGGTTGTTTTTACGCATTCATGGATTAACACAATGGTTTAGTTGCTATTTGACTTAGCACACATATTTTTTATGAGTTTAGCTTATGTTCTTGTTATCATGATGTGTAAGTTAAGATTGATGCCTAAGATGTGTTAATGCCCTAGTATATTCTAGTTATAATATTACCACTAACATAATTGTTCATGTTTCCTAATATCACTTATATCCCTATACGTGACGGTCATCACCCTTAACAATATGCACTCCATTCCCACCTTTAAAATGAAGGATGCACACATGTTGGAGGAACCTAGTCAACTAGTTGACTAGTCAACTAGACATTGTAATAGAATGAATAGTCGTGCCAAAATGTGGTCAACTAGGTAGTCGGGTTGATAGAGTGTCTAGTTGAATCAACTAACCAAGGTAGTTATGGTAAAGTTGTAACTACCTCCATCTTCTGGATATTATAAATATACATGAATTTGGCTTGTAATGGTTGTTGTTGGTTACAGATCCTAAAATAAAAGACTACTTGTTATTGATTCTATAATTGCTTATCATCTTTTGCTCATCCTGCTACATGTACATGCTTGTTTGTTGTTGTATATTGCAGTTTATTAACTACACTACCGTTGACCAGATTTACTGTGCAATCCCTTATATTACAACATTGTTTTGATTGCCAATAGTATTGATTCAAGACTATACATTAGTTGCATGCATGGATATATGCTAAGTGAGGAGGAGATTAGTGAGTGGTGGGAGAAAAAGCTAGAGAACTATGTGAATAATTATACCATGAGAAATCAATAGGTCTTTGCACAAGCTAGGACATGATTTTTCATAGAAAATCATGAGAAGTTTATTGAATCAATTCCTTGAGAGATAAAGAAGCTCATTGATACAATTTCTCATGAACAATGGAACATAAAGATGAAAAGTTGTTATAAAAATTTACTAGTGGAGGTCAGACAAATTGTACTACAAGATTGAAAATATTGTTGAATATTTTTGCAAAGAACAAGTAATTAAAGAATGCACATCCCTTGATGACATAAAAAGGATATTCTAGGACAAATTACACGAGAGTTTCCTTTGCAATATACTAACCTTATTGCATAAATTCATTATTAACAAGGGATTCAAACACATTTTCGAAGCACAACCTCCCCTAGAAATCAAATATGCACCAACTAGAAGAAAAAACAAGAGTGGGAACACTTCTTAAGAAAATGAACACAACTACCATGATCGCCATCATTGACCTAGAGTAGACTCGGGGTTGGTGAATGGGGGGGTAAGCACTCATGAAATTCCTCCTCGGAGAAGAAAAAACCTATTCAACTCATGTTGAAGAAGAAGAAGAAGAAGAAGAAGGAGGAGGAGAAGCAGACTAGCAAAGAATGCAAGCATGCCAAGACAAGGAAGGAAGGAAACATTGACTAGTAGACAAAGAGAATATGCATTGGATGAGGAAACAAACAAAAGCATTGAACCAAGAATGGAAGGATATAAATCCTTGATTGACTTGCAAAATAATGAACAAGAGAAAAGACAAAGAAGACGGTTTAAGATAAGAGAAGTTTTGAACCCTTGTTGAGCCAAAAGAAAAGAAGATATAGTGGAGCAATGGGTTGATAGAATGATAACCCTATTTGATTAGAGGAATGAGAATTGGTGAGATGTGGAAGAGGAACCAATCACGATGGTTCCCTAATCTAGATGAAAATATGCAGATTTTGGAGGTGGGCTTGGGAACCCTGTAACTGTTAGAAAATGGTGAAAACATGGAGGTTGATGAGTTGGGACCAACAATAATTGAAACACTTGATACATGAAGACAAAGTCTCAATATAAACAAAGTCCTTCAGTAATGCTTGCACAATGAACATGGTCTAGCATTAGTCTAGATTTGAATAAATGAAGATGGTCATGTCACTAATAGAATTTGGATATGGGGTGACAGGCGTGGGTGGGATTCTCCTTGATCCCAGAGGAAATCCAATGTTTCATTATGCATGGGAACTGGGGACTACAAAAAATAATATAGCAGAAGCTTATGCTCCTTAAGCAGGGTTAAAATTGGTTAAAGAACGCAATGTCTCTCAACTCCTAGTCATGGAAGTTCTCAACATAAACTACATGGAGAAGAATCTTTTAAGTGGCATCCTCTATTGAATTACCACCCTAATCCAAAAATTTGATGAAATCAACCTCTTCCATATCAAAAGAGGCCTAAACCCCCATGTTGATCTTTGGGAAAAAGAGGGTTCTAGGATGGCATAAGGTGAAATTAATTTAAATAATGAAAAGGGGGGTTTCCCCATCCCCTAACCCTTCCCTCATGATGCGACACATCCACATCATCCCCCCCCCCCCCCCCCCCCCCGCCACCTGTATAGCCCTCATACTTTGAGTTTCCTTCAAATGTGTGAAAGGTGATGGAGTGTGTGCAAGTTTTAATGGATTTTGTGTCAGCTTTCCCTCAGGATCGAGTGATTCACACTCTTTAAGCGGCTCATAGAGTCAAGGAATGACACTTATGACTGTGTTTTGGAAATCATTTTCTCCTGGCTCAAAAGGGTTTATTATGTGTGGGGTTTAGAGTATCACTTTAGGAGAGAGAAGACAATTTCACCAACGTTATTCATTGCCTTCCTTTTCTTCACAGGATAGGGATTTGGGGATTCTAGCAAGGGCTTCCATCAACTTCTCCCCTTGGAATCTCCAGCATACTTATAAGTTTATTTGTGTTCTTTAGTTAATGTCAAATCATCGTGGTGTTGTTCTTTTAATTCTCTTCATACCATGTTCTCCTTGTATGGTTTTCACATTCATCTGGAGTAGTTTCAAGGTTAGCGCTCAGGGATTCCCTATGGATCCCTCAGAAAGTGACCTCGGGAAAATCCTCAGGTGCCATGAAGAATTTGGACAAGCTAACAATACATCCATCCAACGGCTTATGGTTAAGCTCAGAGAATTTGAAGAAATGATGGAAGGAATCTCCTACCAGATGGAAGAAAAGTTTGGGGAATTTGAGGTTTCCCTCTCTACTCTGGCTCATCGAATGGATGAAAAGGAAGCTACCTTCCATCAATTTAGAGCCATGAGCCCTCTTCAACACTCAAATTATAATTCAATGAACCCTAGAAGACCCTTCCTCCCTGATGTTGCTACTAAGAACGAATTAGGAAACTCTAATCGAGGTAATGCACCAATGGATGTCGAAGATGGACCTCTCCAACTCTCTCGGGCCTCATACATTCAAATTTTTTCCTCAAATATGTAGTTAATGTTTTTAAAAACCTGGTGGTGCCTTGGGAAATTTTGTAAGGATATTATGAGTTTGAAAAATCATAGGAATAACCCAAGAAGGATGTTAAACTATGTTGTTATTGTTTCTATTTTAGTTACTCAAGCTATTCGGTTGTACACCCTCTTATGTAGACTTTTTGATGTTGTTGCTTCGGCACAACACTTTTAATATAAGTCAGTTCAATTTGTGTTAAAAAAAATAGAATTTGGATCCAAATTTTTTAGACTAAAGGCAATTCAAAAAAAAAAAAAATACAAAGAGGGAGAAAATGCCCTGCTTATAAGAATCAAGGATTTCATGGGGGCACCCTCCCTACTAGGTTTAATAACCAAATAAGTTCAAATTTCATTGACTGAGAGTTGCAACAAAGAGACGTTACCAAGATGAAACAATGCAGCCAACTATAAAGACCAGGAGTGTCAGACAGAAGAAGTCGAGCAAGAACGTAGCAGTTGAAGTTGACTTGTTGGAGGTGTAAACAATAATAGTCAAAGGACATTAATCAAAAGTCCAAATCAATTGATTCCAAAATAACCATCAACATCACCACCGACCACATAGTCGAATCTAATGACAACAACAAACATGACCCACGTTAATGTTGGAAACATCCCTTTATATGAGGGTGATGAATACCCAAAGAGGCACTAGCCTATTTGTGAAAACAATGGATGTTACAGATAAGACAAAGCAAATGGCATGATTTGTGGGTGTGTTGAGAAAAAGAGCTTTGACCCAGTTGATGAATTTAATAAAAAATCATAATAAAACAAAGGATGAAATTAAGAGTTGCTTCCTATCATTTTTTAAAACCCGGGATGTTAATCATTTTGTAGCTCAAAAACTCAAAGGGATCAAACAAATTCCAAATGAGTTTGTTAGAGGTTACGAAAAATATTCAAGGATTCCTTACACAATCAACAAAGAGATACTTGTGCAATGGTTTGTTGCTAGATTGCTATAGAAAATTAGGGCAGCCTTGAGAATGCATGAAGTTAATTCATGTGAAGAGGCACTTGAGAAATATCAACAAATAGGATCTAATGATGATTAGGTGACCTTGTTGAGTGATAAAATAATGGATGGAAAATTAGAAATGATGCAGAGATCATTTCCTAGCCTCTCAATGAGAAGATCAAAATTATGGTGCACAATATGTATGAATGAAGTTCATACAAAAAAAAATTGCAAACACACAGAACTGAGTAACAAACATCAAGATGTTAGAACAATTAAAATTGAATACTACTATGAGATTTGTGAAGTTATAGAAACCACACTACAAAAGACTAACCACACAATTTAAAGAATGTTAAACATAAGTGGTGTGCCATCTGTGAAGAACCCACCCACAACAAGTCAAGATGTTGTATAATGGTAAAAATAAGCCTAACCACCAAACCATATACCATGCCCAAGCCATAGATCCAAATCAGACTCCATAGGGAGGAAGAGGTGTTGGAAGCTATCAAAGAAGAGGTGGTCAATATGGAGGTCATGGTGTTTGATATGGAGATTGGGGAGGATATGCTAGAAAATGTTGTTATGTATGTTATAAAGAAGTTCACTTGAACTCTGACTTTCCTTTGAAGGATAAAACTGATTTGAAATTTTGTACTAAGTGTGGAGTAGGGGACCATTACTTTGAAGATTTCCCAATAACGCTAGAAAATATAATAAATGGAAGGAATGTTAATCTTCTACAAAGCGTACCAAAGCATGAAGATTTAAATTCCAAGGATCTTAATGTGGTCACAGGTGTTGGTAATGCATAAATAAAGATAAGCGTGGATATATTTTATTAATGATATGATACACACACACACACACACACACACACACACACACACACACACACACACATATATATATATGATGTGACCTTTGGATTCATTGCCCAATGTATCTTGGACTCCCGATAACCATTACACGAACTTGAATCTTCACATCCCATGAAGTTTGTAACCCGAACGGATTGCATTTCCAAAATCCCCCCCTTAATCCGAAGGGGTGTATGTGAGTCCAAGGTGAGAGATGATATCTGAAAGTGGGAAGCTAAAATCTAGAAGTGTGCAGCTGCTCATGGCTGAATGTGATTTTTGAATTTAGTGGTTTTGGGATGACCACAAACTAAACGATGATAGTGGTTTAAGGAAGACCAAAAAGCAATATGGTGGTTTAAGGATGACCCCAAAATCTAGAACCCTTCTCTAGGTTCAATGGTTCCTGAAACATTTCTTAAGTTAGCTAGAAACTAAAGCTAGCATCTTCTTCAAATTGGAAGTGTTCACGAATGTTGGTTTAGAGATCACCATAAATTGTTGTCTAGCAGAAGATGAAAGTCTTCTACTTAGTGGTGGTTTAAATGAAACCACAAACCAATCATGCTCGTTTGTTGTTGCTTGACCGATAGGACTTCAAAACTAGAACCCTGACTATCAATCGTTGATGTTGTTCCCCCTAGCAGGTACAAGGTGAGAAGATGCAAATCTTTTCATTGCAAGATGGTTCAATACTCAAGAGTGAATTCGTCGGTATGACTAGCATATCTTCTTGGCTATTGATGAACATCGCCAAGAAGTCATCCACCCATAGTGGTTCTTTACTCTTGCAATTGTCTTGTGTTTAAAACACCTATCTGAAGGATGATTGTGATGTCCACAATGCTCGCAAGGATGAAGATCAAAGCATTGTTATTCCATGTGGCCAACTCGCTGACAGTGTTAGTATATCGAAACCTGCTCTTGAACTAGAGTAGGTGAATGTGAACTTTCTCGAAGCAATCCAACACTGAAAGGTGACATCCTTTTCATATCTGATACGAGTTATATGCTTGTTATTCCTGATTTCTTCCCACAATTTGATGATCCGCTTGGAAAGAGAAAGATGGGGTGTTTCACCGAGTGGTTCTTGTGCTAGTTGTTGATCTAAATCAACACCATCATCTTCTTTGTCTTTGAAAAGAAGGTTCTGAATGGGGACTAGTTTAGAATGTTGTCGAATATTCGTTTGTTCAAGTGCGTCGTGAAGAAGACGAGTTTGAGTTTGCACCAGTGTTGCTTTGCCTTGTGAAACTTGCAAGGATGTTACAACAAAATGCATAGTGGTTTTGTCAATGGTTAATGTACTTTCCAGAGAATAGAGGATTAGAGTGTAGCCATTTTAAATACATAAATAGACCTCATAGGGTTTCTTGCAACTCCACCTAGACTTTACAATGCCAACTCAACTATGCAAACTCAACAAATAAGGGGTGTTGTATTCTACCAAAAATGCACCCATTTATAGAAGAAACAAAAGTAAACTTAACAAAAGAATATTTGTGAGTTTACCTTGATTTTGGAGTTGTATAGACTCCTTGGCACCTTGCAATTGTGCAACAATGTACACACGATCTAGTGAAACCATTGTCAAGACAGTTATGGCAGAAAAATGAACTCCACACACTTGTCTCTAATGTCAACAAAATGGCAGGATGGGTACCCGAACAATAAAATTGGGCCCGTCGAGATCAGTGGCCAAGGCTTCTGACAGATTGTATGGCCATCAGACACACAATTTTAATAGGTTCCAAACATAAAACTGTGATTTTGAACCTTTTACAACTGATAGAAGATTATGTGACTTCGGAATAAATGATAATACTGAGATATACGTTAAGTACAATGACTTGTTAATGACCCAAACAAGACTATTTGTCTCTGGGTTCCAAAATGTGATAAGATCTCTCGCACTTGATCACTTCTTTCATTACTTATGATGTCAACTTCTCACCTATTGATCTATTTTATTTGCAACTAGTGGAGTCTGATATTAAACCAACAAAAATCATATTTACTCTTGGCCAGCGCTCGTTCTTTAATAGAGCATACATGCAGATGGGATTTGGAGAAGCAGAAAAAATAAAGTTTGTTGTTGATGAAAGAAACCCATCAATGAAGAAGATCGATGAGGTCTTACAACAACGACTCGTCTTGCGATGAAGATAATTGGAGCAACAAGGAAGAGAAGAGACGACCAAGGAATGGCAGGTTGTCAAAAAATACTTTGATGCATATTTTACTCAGGTCTCTCTACCTGCGTGAAAGGAGAATGAGTAGTTCAAAGGTTGGTGTTATTCACAAATCCGATCAGATACCACTGTTCGATGGGCGAGTGCAGCAAAAGTAATGCACTGGTGAAGAAACTAAGAGGCCGTGAGATTCGACAAAGACCAAGAGCCAAAAATTAGGGTTTACGTGGTACCACTAACAAAAGCCAGAGAGACATACAACAGAGATGGGTGTGTTTCTGTGCGTGGAGACAGACTTGCATGAAAATGATGGCAATCAAAGAATGTGTGCCTAAGACAAATTGGTATGCAGAAAGAAGGCAGCATATGGACACGCAGACTGGAAGGTAGAGGTAAGATGTGTTTCACCTGAGAGGAAGGGAAATGTTCAACTATGGATAACTACCATAGATTAAATTATGGCTCGAAGCGAATTTTTTTTTTATTTTAGTCAAATTTTACCTTTAGAAATTGTAAATTTGTTGGGTTTTTTCGATGTCCAATGGCCATGGAGAAGGCGTTTCCCTTTGACCTGGACTTAGTCAACTGCTCCTGGCATTTATTACAGTAACGTTCAATAGTGAACATCTGTCGAAAATACAACGCCTATTTATTTATAAAAACCTTGAATGCTAGAAACATTCTAGCGACAACTTCCTTAATAATTTAATTGTTTACTATCATTACAAATATTTGAAGTGTGGAGCTTAATTTTTTAAGATCAACAATAGTCACTCAATCTTGGTAAAAGAAAATGTCACATAACAATATTCTTCATCTACAAGAACAAAATCGACAATTAGTTGCTAGATTGTGGGATGGAGTGAAAAAAAAGGGTGATGGGAAATGTTATTGTCCTTGTTGTTAATGCAGGGGATTTAATAAGAGAAGATTAAAGATCTTAATAA
Source organism: Picea engelmannii (assembly GCA_009831015.1). NCBI lineage: Eukaryota > Viridiplantae > Streptophyta > Pinopsida > Pinales > Pinaceae > Picea > Picea engelmannii. Next base: position 870,131 of record ML781134.1, on the reverse strand, counting down.
CTAAAATACATTGTAGGGAACATGGACACGTTGAGGGGGGGCATGAATATCGTCCATTGATAAGTTGTTCATTATATATGTTTTTATATTGATCGTTTTTGTAAATGTATGTATCATTTTTATATTTGTTATATATACACTAATATCTTTTGATGGTTTGTAATTATAAAGGAAAGACCTCCTAGGACATATCCACACATGGAGAATGTGGTTGCAGAACAAGCGTTAGAGGAACATGGAGCTACAAATACTGAAGATCAAGTTAATGATCATATGGAAGACGGTGATCATGTTGATAACATATTTGAAGATGATGGTACAAATACATTGATCCATGATACATTTAATGTTAGAATGGATCATGATGATGATAATGAAAATGACGACTTTGATGATGTTCATGATTGACCTCCACTTGAGAAGGCATACGAACCCCTTTATGAAGGCTCCAACATAACTCTTCTCTCTGTTGTATTGTTGATAATGAACTTGATGGTTATGAATGGTTTTTCAAACACATCGATCACACAGATGTTAAGGTATGTAATGTTTTTCATCGATCACATATATATATGACATGATAAAGGTTATCTTTGTTCCTCTAAAATTTTTATTGTTAGTTCATCAGTAAAATTAATATGGATGAAATACTTGTCATTAATATTCTTGATATTATATTAACCAATTTTTACTTTTTTTGTACCAGCTTGATAGTTGAATATTTGTTACCACCGTCAAATATTTTACCTCGCACATATCGAGATTTATCTGCCACCATGAAAGATATTGGAATGGAGTATCAACCAATTGATGCATGTCCCAATGATCATATTATATATTATAAACAGTATGAATTTGAAACAAAATTCCCTAAATTTCATAACAGTATATATCGAACAGATCAAGTAACAAAAAAGATGTCTCGCAAGGTTCTTCATTATATTCCCATTATTCCATGCTTGCAACGACTGTTTAGGTGCAAAAACTTAGCAAAATTGATGGATTACCATGCACGAAATAGAAGTGAAGATGACATTCTTCGAATGCATGTAGATGGCTTTGCATTTAGAGACATGGAGGAAAAATGGTCACACTTTAAAGAAGAACCTCGTAATGTTCGGCTTTCTTTGGCAACGGATGGTGTCAATCCATTTGCAAAGATGATATCTATTTACTCGATGTGGCCTGTTTTGTTATCAACAATAACATTCCTCCATGGATGCCAATAAAGAGGGAGCATATAATGTTGGCAATGATTGTTCTAGTTATTTGTTTACAACAATGTTTTTTTAATGCAATAGCATCTCATTTGTCGTATTTGTTGCATAATGTCATATATTTATTTTCATTTACTCATATATATTATTTATGTATGTAAAATGGTTGTAATAATTATGCATTGTATATCTTCAAATCAATTAGGTAAGTACCAAGTTAAAGACATGAATGTATATACCGAGTCTCTTATTGACGAGCTACTAAAGCTATGGAATGACATGACCATGTATGATGTCTTTAGACCAATAGGGAAAAGGCAATTTCAATTCCATGCAATGCTTGCATGGACAATTCATGATGCTCTGGGGCTAACACATTTTTGTGGTATGTAATTATAACGTGCAGTTTAATAGTATTTAATTTTATGAAGTTAATATATTAATCATGCATGTTTTTTAAATAATTCATTATTCATTATATATAATATATTATAATTGACATAGTTAATCCATCTTTTGCAGGTCTTCAAACAAAGGGAAAATTTACATGTCCAGTTTGTGGTCCTAAGATGAAATCTCGTTAATCAAATTTTTTAGGAAAGGACGTGTTTGATGAGTATATGCACTTCCTCTCTAAAAATCATAGGTATCAAACTACTGAAAAACATATTTTCAATGGGAAATAAGAGACCGCATTAAAACCACAGAGAATGACACCTCACCTATGGAAGTTGCAATGTAATAGAAATCATCAAGGTACAAATCAAATTGTCTATGTATGATCATCATATATGAAATGTTTTTAAATTTACTTTTTTTATAATTTGTTTTGATAATTTACTGTAATTGACAAAAAAAATTGTAATTTCTTTAACTATGATTCATGATGGCCGTGATTATGAAGGTCTTAATGGGATTCCACGAGGAATAAAAAGTTATCCCAAACAATTCAATAGGTTTCCCTACTATGAGCACCTACAAATTGGTCATTTGTTTGATACAATGCATATAGGAAAGAATGTAGTTGAAACATTATGGCGAATATTGGATGGAAGGAGTGACAAAGAAAAAATTGTCAAAAATTGTAGTGACATTTAGGAAGCCAATCATGCAATGAAAGATGTCATTGAATCAAATAACAATGGAGACCAACTTAATATAATCTCTCTTCCATGGTTATTGACAGAGCAACAAAGCAATGTTGTAAAAGAAGTCATATGAAAAATTAAATTTCCCACGGGATTTTGTTCGAACATAAAGAATATCTTAACAAAGAAAGATGATTTTTTTTTGGGGGGGGGAAGGGGGTAAAAATGCATGATTGGCATGTCTTCGTTAAGGTAATTATTCAGGTTTATATATTGCTATATTTGTATACTGCATGTTGTTGGTGTGCTTTTTTGTGTGCTTTTGGAAAAAATAATGAAACAATTTTATTGTTACAGTATGTTCTACCTCTATCTCTCCCAGACAACTTCGAAAATAATGTCAAACAAGTTATATATGATCTTGGAAAACACATTAGGTAAGTAGCAATATTTTGCATGCATAAAGTGTTTGTTTAATTTGTTGTATAACTTATATTAGACATTTGTTTTAGTAATTTTACATATGTACTATATTGTTTATTTTCATTAAATCTTGTGATTTGCTTGCATCACTTGTCGATGGTTGTCATCTAAAGAAATCCATAAAGAAGATATAAAGTATTGGAAGAGAGAAATTCCTCGTCTAATGTGTGAAATGAAAAAGTTTCTACCTTCGTCATTTTTCAATGCACAAGAACACTACGTCATACACCAAGTTGAGGAGATTGAATTGTGTGGACATATACACACAAGGTCAATGTGGATCGTTGAGAGGTTGTTGAAATTTTTGAAGGCTTTGGTTAGACAGAGAGCATGTCATGATGGTTATATGGTGGAGGGATATATGGTATACCAGACCATGGTGTATATTACTGAATATCTTCCAGGGTTAGCGTTTATTAAGATCATTTTAGATCGACGCATTGGTGATCCAAACTCCATTAACAAATTCGAAGGGGAGTACTTGATAGGGAAAGGTAGATCGAGGAAGGTGAAAGGTAATTATTAGATGGTGTAGATTAATTATAATACATTTGACTGTTGGTTTTTATGTATATATCGTACTTAATTATTTCATTTTTAATCTTCAATATGCATCAAGTATAAAGGTATACCGTGTTAAGTAATTATACATTTGTGAAATATTGTAATTTTATTCTCATGCAGTTGGTTGAGAGTGGGATGCACTAGATTTATACGTCGCAAACAATCTTGATTGGATGAAGGTATGGATTGAACTATGTAAACAATATGGTCAAGGATTATCATGGGAAGGTGTGGCTTCATTGGTTAAAGCAACACACCACAATGGAGATACCAATCTTACACAAAGGGAAGTCAATTTAGCACATGGTTTAAAAGATAAACATGCAAGCATATTAATAAGCCATATTATTTAATTATTTTCAATTATATTGATGTACAAGTTGATTTTTTTTTCTTTACATACTTTCCAAACATAAAATATTTACTTAATTATCAATTGATGATGTCATTTTTACGTTTTTGGCATATTGTAGGTAAAACACCATAAGGCTATGTGGTGCAACGGTCGTAAATTTCGCATAAAAAAGTTGGATGAAACGAAGAAAACATTTGATTTTGGGATAACTGCAACCTTTGAGGTGATGAATGTTTCCTCTAGAAGTGACATACATCCAGAATTGTCAGAAAATCGATACTATGGGTATTTGGAAGATATTATTGAGTGTGACTTTAAATCCTTAAAATTAGTTCTATTCATTGTCAAATGGTATAGATTATGATTGAATCAACGTGATCCTAATGGAATTGGTATTGAACATGCTAATGGATTTACCATGGTCAATACAAGGTCGGTTGAGCCAAGAACAAAGCCCTATGTTCTTCCAAGTCAATGTGAACATGTATTTTACTCAGAGGTTTTAGGTAGAGGGGGTTGGTCATTTGTTATTAGAAATGATCCAAGAGGAAGTTCGGTAAAGTATAATGTAGAGGAAGATCAAAAGGGTATTGAAAAAGAAGAAGATGATGTAGAGGATCAACATGAGTTAGATGATCATGTTTCAGAGGAAGATGTTGAAGAATTAGTTGAACCAAATGATGTAGGAGACAATGTTCATAAAGATGATATCGATGATGAATTTATCAAAACTGACATCGATGATGACGATGATGATATGGCCAATCCTTAGAATGTTGAATCTGGATCGGATGATACAAATGTGGAATTGGATAGAGAAGATGATCAATTACATTGGATGGAGACTTGTATTGGTATATTTTTTAAACTAGTGTTCAAGTTTAATTATGTCAATTTCTAGTATGTCAATATATGTTCTAGGAGACGTTTCTTAATTATGACAAAAAAGACATTCATTTATTTTCTAGAACATAGATTTTGTTGAGTTTTGGGGAATTGAGAGTGACATGCGGGAGAGCGGGGGGGTGCAAATGATCTTCCACCTTCACGTGGTTGGCCCCATTCAGTAGAGAATATTAAACAATTCTTGAAACTAAGAGAATATCGGCAAGGTTAATGCACAACTATGCTTATTAAATCTAATTCGTTATTATATAATATTCAATAACTCAAAAAACAAACACACTTGCTCATGTACTTGAAACCAGTGCATATAAATCATGACATGTGAATAGGGCCAATGTTGAAATTTTTTCAGTTTGTGGTTGTATGGACTAAAATTTCACATGGTTAGACTAGACGCATGCAATGACAGTATGGGAGGGTTTCCAAAATCAAACATGACTCCCACAAACAATTTCACAATCAAACAACAAGCCTATAGAATAATTAATGTGAAGGGTGACAAGGCTAATTTTTTGGGTGGCATTGTATGTTCATGTACTTGAAGCCGGCGCATATAAATCATGACATGTGAATGGGGCCAACGTTGAAATTTTTCAATTTGTGCTTGTATGGACTGGAATTTGACATGGTTAGACTAGACACATGCATTGATGGTATGTGAGGGTTTATGGACTCAAATATGACTCACACAAACAATTCGACAATCAAACAACAAGCCTATAGAATAATTAATTTGAATGGGGTCAATCTTGATTTTTTTTTTCAATTTGTGCTTGTATGGACTGAAATTTCATGACATGTTAGGACAACACACATGCATTGATGGTATGGGAGGGTTTCTGGACTCAAACATGACTCAAAAAAAGAATTCAACAATCAAATATTCTTTGGTTATTCTATCAAAACCTAAAAATAAGGTGTGTCTGCTCATGTACTTGACCCTCCTTATAAGTGACATGTGAATGGGGCCAACGTTGAATTTTTTTCAATTTGTGCTTGTATGGACTGAAATTTGACATGGTTAGACTAAACACATACAATGACAGTATGGGAGAGTTTCCATACTCAAACATGACTCACATAAACAATTTCACAATCAAACAATAAGCCTGTAGAATAATTAATGTGAAGGGATACAAGGCCAACTTTTTGGGTGGCATCCCCTTCTCATCATGTACTTGAAACCAATGCATATAAATCATGACATGTGAATGGGGCCAGCGTTGATTTATTTTTTCAATTTGTGCTTGCATGGATTGAAATTGGACATGGTTAGACTAGACACATGCATTGAAGGTATGGGAGGGTTTCCAGACTCAAACGTGATCACTCGCACAAAGAATTCGACAATCAAACAACAAGCCTATAGAATAATTAATGTGAATTGGCCAAAAAATATATATTAATTATATTAAATATAAAAAATAAAAAAAAAATATAAATCATATAACAAAACACTAAAACCAAACTCGTGCCCATTCCCAAACTAGCAGAGCACTAGAAAAACCATTGCACCCATTCCCAAGACTAGCAGAGCAACAAAACCCAACCGTGAACATAGAAAATCCCCTCGACAGTGACAGAGAGAGTCGAAGGAGGCCATATCCAGTGAATTTTGACAGTGATAGAGGCAGAGGAACCTTATCCAGCCAAACCCATCAGCGATCGTGGTGTGGAGACATTAGGTGTTGACATCATGCCACCAAAATCGATCATTTCTTAATTTCTGATTTTTCTTGGTTTAATCATGTGAAAACAATGCTCCTAAACTATTTTTTTCACCTCTCCCAACCGATCCTCACCAATGTGGTCTCTGAAAGAGAGCTCAATCGACAGGACCCTGATCAATAAGTTCTTTAGGTAGGCACTCTGTTAGGGCCACCCTTTAGGTGCTCAACCGATAGGACCTACACTCCATAAGGAAGGGAGAGGGCTTGCAAGGGTCTCTTCTAAATATCTGGAAGGGTCTCTTCTTCACCCCATTCAGGATAATCAATATGAAAGATGTCAAGAAATACTTCTCCATCTTTCCCAAATCCTCGTACAAATCATAGATAAATTTCATGTTGGCCTGCAGAGTCGAATCTATAGTAGCTAACTCAAAGAGCCCATTCACAATTCCCGTCATAACCACAATGGATCCAAACTTTTCCACTTTATCGTCACCATCAACGACAACATCATGACCTTGTTGTTGCTCTTATCTGCGCTTAATAAGTTTCTTCCCACTTTCTAGATGGCAATAAAACACATTATGCCTCACTCTACTAACCAAAGGATTATCAAGAGACTTAGCCAGAACATAATAAAGGGGCTCAAATACCAGACCAAAAGTCTCTATCCCAAGTGGTAGAAAACCAATAATTTCATTGAGATAAATATCCACAAAGCGATGAATCACGCTCTTTGCAGGGTACTTATCTTGGGCCAAAAGGGTTTCATCCCTCAAGTCCACCATGAACCCTTTAGTTAACTCAGAGCCCCACCCATGGTCATCTAGAAGGAGAAAAACATGATGAAGAAATCAACCGAGCATGAGATAGAACTTGTCTAAGCGTAGATCCAATACTTTGATAATATCATTTTCTGCTTAAATAGATAATAGATGGATTGATCATATTTGACAGTATCAAAACCAATATCATTACAATAACACCTTGAATTTATCCTTAGTTACAAAAATCACAGTCCAATTCCAAGTCATTCAATGCTAAGAAAATCACAGAGACCGATTAGAAACAATGCAACTGCTACAGTGATCCAACCCACATCATCCTATAACAATTACAACTCGACTGGATCCTCCAATTCTGAGCTGCTCTAATACAGTGTAAACAAAGACGTGAAAGAAGCTGACATTCATAAGGCAAGAAGTCTCAAAAGTCCACACATAACCAGGAATAACAGTGCTTCATTAAAGCTTTACAACCGGGAGCCTTGCTCAACCATTGATAATTACAAAATACAAAGACTGAGTCTATATACTCAGAAAAATTCGCCTAACAGAGGCGTGCTCAGTCATTCAAGGAGTGGTGACCCTTCAGTCAAACTCGTACTGATATTCTTCTTCAGGCATCAACTTATCTGCGCATGGCTCCTGCAAGGGGAGTAGCTGAGCCATTAAGTGCCGAGTTAGCGTGTGCAGACTTCTCTGGCTAGTCGAGGACTTCGGCATGGCTTCTTTGGAAAAATCGGTACACAGGACCCTCTCAGGCAGATAGCTTGCCAGATCCTCCATACCTTACACTTAATGAGGGAGGAGAGGTTTCAACCACTCCCTCTCACCTTCATTTACTCCAAGCGAGAAACAAGATTGAGATCGAATCCGATGGCACCTGGAGATCGTGATGATCCCCTCTGCGACTGAACTCGACGCCTTTGGCCCCTCTTGCACAACTCTTTTTATTTTCCAAGTGACCACGGGCTGTGACCCTGTGTTTATTCTCAAAAATGCTTTCGGCATTCATGAATAGGAAGGGGCTGATCCTTGCTCCTTACAGTCACGATGAGAAAAATGCCGAGATGGCTTAATTTGGCGCCACATGTCCCTCTTAGATCTGACGGTCCTGAGCTCACTCAACGATATTGTGGGCTCGGGTCTTGGACACTACTGGCACTTCACGTTTCGGGGATATGAAGGAGCTGCTCCTTGTGCATCGGAGTCGTGATGGGCCTAATCACGCACCATGTGTTCCTTTTGGATGGACGACTGAGGCTGTTGCGTGATACTGCGTGATCGCGCTAATCTTGGCGCAACTCTGCTAATTGTGATTTCCTGCCGACCGTCGATCTGCTCCTATGGATGAATCTGGATCGTCGACGATATAATTTCGCCCGCTTACTTGCTTGGAAGCCTGAAACGAGATTTTTCCATGCTGCGCTTGGGCGCTTCTCGTGCAACTTGCCGACCTGAATACTCTTGTGCCCAGGACAATAATTGTTACTAACAGAAGGAATGCTCCAAAGCTTACACAATTGCTCTCCCATTGGTGTCAAGATGGAAAGAGGTCATGCCAACAATAGAGGTCGTCATTCCTCTTGTCACCTGCCTCTCCCAAGGACTCACCAAGATGTTATCCAAGCAGCGGAAACATATTATGCCCAAACTCCTCCTTCAACTAGAGATGCCCTAGAGTCTTTGGAAGAAGAAGCACGTCTAGCCATACAAGAAACTCATGATAGTGAAATTGAAGTAGAGATGTTGGCATGGATTCCATATACAGGGTTGTCAAGAACAAGAGAGACGAAGTATTACCGAACTATAATTCTCTATTGGCACATAAAAGCTCTGCTAGACTGAGCCCTTACAGATAAACAAGTGGTTCTCAATGACCTCCTGATGCAGATGGAATATCTCTAGTTGCATATCAAGGTTATGGACAAAAATCTCACCATTCTGGCAGCAAGCACATGAATTCTCTTTGAAGAACCCAATGATGAAAACCTCCCAATGCCATAAGCTTATGTCGTCCCTCCTCCAACAAATATTCCATGATAAAAACTTCCTTTAGTTTTTCTTTGTATAAATTTTGTAGCCAACCTTCAAGGCATTTGGCACTCTACTCTCGAAGATACATGCATATTAACCCAAATATTAGCCATCCATTTTATAATACCAGACCAATTGGTCCCAATGCTCAACATTATCATTGTCACTGATGCCTCTTAGAAATAAGGCAGCCAATAAATCATTTGTAAAATTTTCCTTTGTAATTTTGTCTATATTTTTATAATACAATTAGATAGTTCACAAAACAATTTTTTTTTTAAAATATAAAGATACTTTTTATTAAAAGAAAAATGAAAGCATTTGTGTCAAAAGAGGGATTTGAAATCCATGCCCTTAATCAAAGACAAGAACTTGAATCTGGGCCTTAAATCACTTAGATATTTTAACAATGAAAAGGGAATTGAATTGTTCCCCATGTTTTCTTCATTAGCTCTCTTGAGGATTCCACTTGTAGTGTAGTTGGTTTCCAAGTCTCCTTTGGTCCACAAGACTTAGGGAGGTCGTGAATTCAAACCTACAAGTAGTGACCATTAATATATTGTGTGCCATTGAGGGGCATGTGATCTAACCAACCAATTATGATGAGTCTCAAACTTGATGACTAGTACAAAAGTAAAAAGCCTTCCAAGTGGCAATGGGTGGGTAATTTATCACTACCAGGGAGACTTAGACCAAAGAAGCTATGGAGGTCGAACCTCTACCTTGAAAGAACAAAAAAAAAGAGTGGGACTCGAACCCACATTCCAGTGCCTAAGCGAAAGTAACCATCTTTGGAAAAACAAAAAACAAAACCATAATATGTTTACCATAATAATAATGAATTTTAGTTTCTACAAATCTTTCATTTCCATTTATATTTCCATCAACCCACCTTCATCCACCTTCACTTTCATTTTCAATAGTAGATAAAAATAAATCAATATAAATCCATCTTAACCTCAAATCTATTAAGCATCGAAATGAATAAAAAAAAACCTTTTGTGGTAGTAAAATTCCTCAAACACAAAGAAGTTCAAAATTCATCAGCATTGCATCATATTAATCCAAATACATATATAATGAATGCATCTTGGAATTGTTTCTATGACATAAATACCTCTCTAAAAAACAAACAGAAAATCCCACATTGGTTGAGACATGTGGCCTAGAACAACATATAGGCTCCAATACACCATAATCCTTATGCAAATGAAGGTTTCCACAAGGGAGTGGTGCATCCTACTAACACGATGGTTGCTTAGTTTCCATGTGAATATGTTTGTTTCTCTACTTTCTCCCCCCTACCCCCACCTCCACCCCTCCCTCTATGCAAAAATGAAAAAATCTCTCACTTGCAATACTCTACAGTGCCCACAATTATTAAGAGATGTGGCCCACAACAACATATAAGCTCCAAGATACCATGATCCTTATGTCAATGGGTGAATCCACAAGGGAGTAGTGCCTCCTACTAACATAATGGTTGATTGTGGTGTGAATATGCTTGTTTCTACTCCACATGGCTCATCTTATCTTCCTTATTCTTATTAAGTCTTTAGAGGTCTTACACCAATTAAGGACCTTAAAGATGAAAGTAAGTATTAATGTAGAAGACAAGAAGCCATGGGCCAATGTTGTTAGGACCAAGCCAAAACTAGCATAAGATTAGCTTGTGTTGCCAATGATTCAATATATTTCTATGTTGAAAGAATAGGTATAATAATCTTTTCTTTTGGCATTGGGAGGTTTAGTAGCATAATGTTTGTATATACCATAAAATTATTACACATTTCCAGCTGCATCCTGGAGATATAGTGGATGGGATCGCTCTATTTGGGGTTTAAGTATGTTTGGAATAGACTAGTACAAGGCCATTGTAACTTGGATTTCTTGAGCATGAAGAAGGATAAGGAAAAACCCACTGGTAAAGCTCCCATCACTAAAAACATATGGTGTTAAGATGGCGCTATGCTACATTTTTTTCATGTTATAGTTGGCCTTTTAAAAATTAAAGATTAGAAGTAGGGCATTTTTTTTCATTTTAGTTTATCAACGTTACACTTGTGACACATGTGACACATGTGACACATATCTTCCACTGTGAGATGTGAGAGAGCCTTGCTTCTCTTGGTGCAATCACACACAAGCAAAGAACCAAAGTAATTTGAACCAAAATTTTCAATGACCAAAAATGATAATTGTATGATCATGATTTCAACAAGGCCAAATTATGATGCTAAACAAAATTTCCCCCTAAATATTGAATTTGATTGAGTGAATCAAGAAAGTGAGTCTATGATCTCCCATTTCCAACAATGGATAGAGTTGCAATTGGTTTTAGAGTAGGATCAAACTAGTGACCTCATAGGATAGACCCAAGTTGTGATGCAACAAATAATCATGAACTCTCACAAGTTTGAAACCTCTAAGTGGTTGCTCAATTACAACTAGCTAGAGGAACAAAAAAACATGCAAGGAAAGCTTAACAAAGACAAGAAAGTTTTAGCTTCTTACCCTAATAAAACTTCCCAGTATGAAATTTACAACCAAAGCAACAAATGAAGGAATTGACAATTGTAAATTGCAACTTCTTACACCATATCCAGCTATGATGATGCCTCATGATTTTTTCCAATGGTTAATTGCCATCTTTTGAAATAAAATAATCTTTGCATTTTCTTTAGGTTTTAAGGTCGACCCCCCCACACACAAGAATTTAGTGGACTCTGTCAATCAATTTGATTTCTAAAAAAATATTAATGAGGCATTTTCTTTAAGATATAAACATGAAACAAAGCAAATTGGAATTCAACAATCCATTTTCATCAATTCTACAATACCCCACCATAGGCCTTGTCATCAAAGGATTTTGCATGAAGTAGAACTAAAGCCCTCTCTATAAGTAGTGTTTGAATGAGATAGCTTATTGGTGTTACACTTCTGCATACATGGGTAGTATTCTAGAGTACAATAAAGATGCTAGCTTTATCCAAAAATCAAATTTGTCACATTCAAGAATGGGAATAATGAGATTAAGAACGTGGAAAGTTTTTCTACCAAATTTCTTTATAAAACATTCCACTGGAACATATTGGTCATTATTCTTGATTAAACCCTTTGTTCTCTCTCCCTTTCTTATAAATATAAATCCATGTATATAATTTACCACTTGTTGAAGCCCCAAGGGTTAGCTCAAGTGGTTATGGGCCGAATGTGAAGCTATCCCCAGTGGAGGAGGTCACGGGTTCAAATCTCTTGTCCCCCCTTGGAGTTAGGCCCCATAATTAGGGTCGACGGTTTACCCTGTTTACCATCCACAAAGTGGAGAAGTAATCGAGGGTTTCGCCACAAGGTATTATATCAGAAAACTTACCCCTTGTTTAGCCAACATTAGCATTTGGCTAAAAATCCCATCACACCCTTAGATTACGTATGATTTTGTGTATTTTGATGTAATTTGTTGTGTGTGTATGTTCTACACACTAGAATATCTTGAACTATTGTATATGTGCATATTTGGGGATTGACATGTGGAGCTAAATAGTGCATTATAGACTAATTGATCATGTATAAATACATTGTGATTACAAAGGAAAAGGTAATCAAGTAGGAGCACTTGTTTCATATGTAGTATATCTAGGTTGTAATAAGATATTTATTGGCTTCTTTACAACCATTTATATCAATATCTTGTGTATAGGGTTGTTTTTACACATTCATGGATTAACACAATGGTTTAGTTGTTATTTGACTTAGCACACATATTTTTTATGAGTTTAGTTTATGTTCTTGTTATCATGATGTGTAAGTTGATATTGATGCCTAAGATGTATTAATGCCCTAGTATATTCTAGTTATAATATTACCACTGACATAATTGGTCATGTTTCCTAATATCACTTATATCCCTATACGTGACGGTCATCACCCTTAACAATATGCACTCCATTCCCACCTTTAAAATGAAGGATGCACACATGTTGGAGGAACCTAGTCAACTAGACATTGTAATAGAATGAATAGTCGTGCCAAAATGTGGACAACTAGGTAGTTGGGTTGATAGAGTGTCTAGTCGGATCAACTAACCAAGGTAGTTATGGTAAAGTTGTAACTACCTCCATCTCCTGGATATTATAAATATACATGAATTTGGCTTGTAATGGTTGTTGTTGGCTACATATCGTAAAATAAAAGACTACTTGTTATTGATTCTATAATTTCTTATCATCTTTTGCTCATCCTGCTACATGTACATGCTTGTTTGTTGTTGTATATTGCAGTTTATTAACTACACTACCGTTGACTAGATTTACTATGCAGTCCCTTATATTACAACATTGTTTTGATTGCCAATAGTATTGATTCAAGACTATACATTAGTTGCATGCATGGATATATGCTAAGTGAGGAGGAGATTAGTGAGTGGTGGGAGAAAAAGCTAGAGAACTATTTGAATAATTATACCATGAGAAATCAACAGGCCTTTGCACAAGCTAGGACATTATTTTTCATAGAAAATCATGAGAAGTTTATTGAATCAATTCCTTGAGAGATAAAGAAGCTCATTGATATAATTTCTCATGAACAATGGAACATAAAGTTGAAAATTTGTTATAAAAATTTATTAGTGGAGGTCAGACAAATTGTATTACAAGATTGAAAATATTGCTGAATATTTTTGCAAAGAACAAGCAATTAAAGAATGCACATACCTTGATGACATAAAAAGGATATTCTAGGACAAATTACACGAGAGTTTCCTTTGCATTATACTAACCTTATTGCATAAATTCATTATTAACAAAGGATTCAAACACATTTTCGAAGCACAACCTCCTCTAGAAATCAAATATGCACCAACTAGAAGGAAAAAACAAGAGTGGGAGCACTTCTTAAGAAAATGAACACAACTACCATGATCGCCATCATCGACCAAGAGTAGACTCGGGGTTGGTGAATGGGGGGGTAACTGCTCATGAAATTCCTCCTCAGAGAAGAAAAACCCTATTAAACTCATGTTGAAGAAGAAGAAGAAGGAGACTAGCAAAGAATGCAAGCATGCCAAGACAAGGAAGGAAGGAAACATTGACTAGTAGACAAAGAGAATATGCATTGGATGAGGAAAAAACAAAAGCATTGAAACAATAATGGAAGGATCTAAACCCTTGATTGAATTGCAAAAAAATGAACAAGAGAAAAGACAAAGAAGAAGGTTTAAGATAAGAGAAGTTTTGAACCCTTGTTGAGCCAAAAGAAAAGAAGATATAGTGGAGCAATGGGTTGATAGAATAATAACCCTATTCGATTAGAGGAATGAGGGTTGGTGAGATGTGGAAGAGGAACCAATCACGATGGTTCCCTAATCTAGATGAAAATATGCAGATTTTGGAGGTGGGCTTGGGAACCCTGTAATTGTCAGAAAATGGTGAAAACATGGAGGTTGATGAGTTGGGACCAACAGTAATCGAAACACTTGATACATGAAGAGAAAGTCTCAATATAAACAAAGTCCTTCAGTAGTGCTTGCATAACAAACATGGTCTAGCATTAGTCTAGATTTGACTAAATGAAGATGGTCATGTCACTAATATAATTTGGATATGGGGTGACAGGTGTGGGTGGGATTCTCCTTGATCCCAGAGGAAAGCCAATGTTTCATTATGCATGGGAACTGGGGACTACAAAAAATAATATAGCAGAAGCTTATGCTGCTTAAGCAGGGTTTAAATTGGTTAAAGAACACAATGTCTCTCAACTCCTAGTCATGGCAGTTCTCAACATAAACTACATGGAGAACAATCTTTTAAGTGGCATCCTCTATCGAATTACCACCCTAATCAGGAAATTTGATGAAATCAACCTCTTCCATATCAAAAGAGGCCTAAACCCCCATGTTGATGTTTGGGAAAAAGAGGGTTCTAGGATGGCACAAGGTGAAATTAATTTAAATAATGAAAAGGGGGTTTTCCCCATCCCCTAAACCTTCCCTCATGACGCGACACATCCACATCCTTCCCCCCCACCACCTGTATAGCCCTCATACTTTGAGTTTCCTTCAAATGTGTGAAAGGTGATGGAGTGTGTACGAGTTTTAATGGATTTTGTGTCAGCTTTCCCCCGGGATCGAGTGATTCACACTCTTTAAGTGACTCATAGAGTCAAGGAATGACACTTATGACTGTGTTTTGGAAATCGTTTTCTCCTGGCTCAAAAGGGTTTATTATGTGTGGGGTTTAGAGTATCATTTTAGGAGAGAGAAGATGGTTTCACCAACGTTCTTCATTGCCTTCCTTTTCTTCACAGGATAGGGATTTGGGGATTCTGGCAAGGGCTTCCATCAACTTCTCCCCTTGGAATCTCCATCATACTTACAAGTTTATTTGTGTTCTTTAGTTAATGTCAAATCATCGTGGTGTTGTTCTTTTAATTCTCTTCATACCATGTTCTCCTTGTATGGTTTTCACATTGATATGGAGTAGTTTCAAGGTTAGCTCTCAGGGATTCCCTATGGATCCCTCGGAAAGTGACCTCAGGAAAATCCTCAGGTGCCATGAAGAATTTGGCCAAGCTAACAATACATCCATCCAATGGCTTATGGTTAAGCTCAGAGAATTTGAAGAAATGATGGAAGGAATCTCCCACCATATGGAAGAAAAGTTTGGGGAATTTGAGGTTGCCCTCTCTGCTCAGGCTCATCGAATGGATGAAAAGGAAGCTACCTTCCATCAATTTAGAGCCACGACCCCTCTTCAACACTCAACTTATAATTCAATGAACCCTAGAAGACCCTTCCTCCATAATGTTGCTACTAAGAACGAATTAGGAAACTCTGATCGAGGTAATGCACCAATGGATGTCGAAGATGGGCCTCTCCAACTCTCTTGGGCCTCATACATTCAAAATTTTTCCTCAAATATGTAGTTAATGTTTTTAAAAATCTGGTGGTGCCTTGGGAAATTTTGTAAGGATATTATGAGTCTGGAAAATCATAGGAATAACCCAAGAAGGATGTTAAACTATGTTGTTATTGTTTATATTTTAGTTACTCAAACTATTCGGTTGTACACCCTCTTATGTAGACTTTTTGATGTTGTTGCTTCGACACAACACTTTTAATATAAGTCCGTTCAATTTGTGTTAAAAAAAATAGAATTTGGATCCAAATGTTTTAGACTAAAGGCAATTCGATAAAAAAATACAAAAAGGTAGAAAATGCCCTACTTATAAGAATCGAGGATTTCATGGGGGTACCCCCCTACTAGGTTTAATAACTAAATAAGTTCAAATTTCATTGACTGAGGGTTGCAACAAAGAGATGTTACCAAGACGAAACAATGTAGCCAACTATAAAGACCAGGAGTGTCAGACAGAAGAAGTCGAGGAAGAACGTAGTAGTTGAAGTTGACTTGTTGGAGGTGCAAACAATAATAGTCAAAGGACATTAATCAAAAGTCCAAATCAATTGATTCCAAAATAACCATCAACATCACCACCAACCACATAGTCGAATCTAATGATAACAACAAACATGACCCACATCAATGTTGGAAACATCCCTTTATATGAGGGTGATGAATACCCAAAGAGGCACTGGCCTATTTGTGAAAACAATGGATGTTACAGATAAGACAAAGCAAATGGCATGATTTGTGGGTGTGTTGATGAATTTAATCAAAAATCATAATAAAACAAAGGTTAAGAGTAGCTTCCTATCATTTTTTAAGACCCGGGATGTTAATCATTTTGCAGCTCAAAAACTCAAAGGGATCAAACAAATGCCAAATGAGTCGGTTAGAGATTACGAAAAATATTCAAGGATTCCTTACACAATCAACAAAGAGATACTTGTGCAATGGTTTGTTGCTAGATTGCTATAGAAAATCAAGGCAGCCTTGAGAATGCATGAAGTTAATTCATGTGAAGAGGCACTTGAGAAATATCAACAAATAGGATCTAATGATGATTAGGTGACCTTGTTGAGTGATAAAATAATAGATGGAAAATTAGAAATGATGCAGAGATCATTTCCTAGCCTCTCAATGAGAAGATCAAAATTATTGTGCACAATATGTATGAATGAAGTTCATACAAAAAAAAAATTGCAAACACACAGAACTGACTAACAAACATCAAGATGTTAGAACAATTAAAATTGAATACTACTATGAGATTTGTGAAGTTATAGAAACCACACTACAAAAGACTAACCACACAATTTAAAGAATGTTAAACATAAGTGGTGTGCCATCTGTGAAGAACCCATCCACAACAAGTCAAAATGTTGTATAATGGTAAAAATAAGCCTAACTACCAAACCATATACCATGCCCAAGCCATAGATCCAAATCAGACTCCATAGGGAGGAAGAGGTGTTGGGATCTATCAAAGAAGAGGTGGTCAATATGGAGGTCGTGGTGTTTGACATGGAGATTGGGGAGGATATGCTAGAAAATGTTGTTATGTATGTTATAAAGAAGTTCACTTGAACTTTGACTTTCCTTTGAAGGATAAAACTGATTTGAAATTTTGTACTAAGTGTGGAGTAGGAGACCATTACTTTGAAGATTTCCCAATAACGCTAGAAAAGATAATAAACGGAAGGAATGTTAATCTTCTACAAAGCGTACCAAAGCATGAAGAATTAAATTCCAAGGATCTTAATGTGGTCACAGGGGTTGGTAATGCATAAATAAAGATAAGCGTGGATATATTTTATTAATGATATGATACACGTATATATATATATATATATATATATATATATATATATATATATATATATATATATATATATGATGTGACATTTGGATTCATTGTCCAATGTATATTGGACTCCCGATAACCATTACACGAACTTGAATTTTCACATCCCATGAAGTTTGTAACCCCAACGAATTGTGTTTCCAAAATCTCCCCCTTAATCCGAATGTGTGTATGTGAGTCCAAGGTGAGAGCTGATATCTGAAAGTGGGAACTTGAAATCTAGAAGTGTGCAGCTGCTCATGGATGAATGTGATTTTTTAATTTAGTGGTTTTGGGATGACCACAAATTGAACAATGATAGTGGTTTAAGGAAGACCAAAAAACAATATGGTGGTTTAAGGATGACCCCAAATTCTAGAACTCTTCTCTAGGCTCAATGGTTCCTGAAACATTTCTTAAGTTAACTAGAAGCTAAAGCTAGTGTCTTCTTCAAATTGGAAGTGTTCACGAATGTTGGTTTAGAGATGACCATAAATTGTTGTCTAGCAGAAGATGAAAGTCTTCTACTTAGTGGTGGTTTAAATGAAACCACAAACCAATCATGCTCATTTGTTATTGCTCGACTGATAGGACTTCAAAATGAGAACCCTGACTATCAATCGTTGATGTTGTTCCCCCTAGAAGGTACAAGGTGAGAAGATGCAAATCCTTTCACTGTAAGATGGTTCAATACTCAAGAGTGAATTCATCGGTATGACTAGCATATCTTCTTGGCTATTGATGACCATCGCCAATAAGTCATCTACCCATAGTGGTTCTTTACTCTTGCAATTGTCTTGTGTTTAAAACACCTATCTGAAGGATGATTGTGATGTCCACAATGCTTGCAAGGATGAAGATCAAAGCATTGATCTTCCATGTGGCCAACTCACCAACAATGTTAGTATATCGAAACCTGCTCTTGAACTAGAGTAGGTGAATGTGAACTTTCTCGAAGCAATCCAACACTGAAAGGTGACATCCTTTTCATATCTGATATTGGTTATATGCTTGTTATTCCTAATTTCTTCCCACAATTTGATGATCCACTTGGAAAGAGAAAGATGAATGTCATATGTACTTGAATCTGGAGGTGTTTCACCGAGTGGTTCTTGTGCTAGTTATTGATCTAAATCAACACCATCATCTTCTTTATCTTTGAAAAGAAGGTTCTGAATCAGAATGTTGTCGAATATTCTTTTGTTCAAGTGCGTCGTGAAGAAGACAAGTTTGAGTTTGCAGTAGTGCTGCTTTGCCTTGTGAAACTTGCAAGCATGTTACAACAAAATGCATAGTGGTTTTGTCAATGGTTAATGTACTTTCTAGAGAATAAAGGATTAGAGTGTTCAATAACTCTAACAATTCCTCAACTCTAGCCATTTTAAAGACATAAATAAACCTCACAGGGTTTCTTGCAACTCCACCTAGACTTTACAATGCAAAATCAACAAATAAGGACTGTTGTATTCTACCAAAAATGCACTCATTTATAGAAGAAACAAAAGTAAACTTAACAAAAGAATATTTGTGAGTTTACCTTGATTCTGGAGTTGTATAGACTCCTTGGCACCTTGCAATTGTGCAACAACGCTGAGATGTACCTGTACACACGATCTAGTGAAACCATTGTCAGGACAGTTATGGCAGAAAAATGAACTCCACACACTTGTCTCTAATGTCAACAAGGATGGGTACCCGAACAATAAAATTGGGCCCGTCAAGATCAGTGGCCAAGGCTTCTGACAGATTGTATGGCCATCAGACACACAATTTTAATAGGTTCCAAACATAAAACTGTGATTTTGAACCTTTTACAACTGATAGAAGATTATGTGACTTCGGAATAAATGATAATACTGAGATATACGTTAAGTACAATGACTTGTTAATGACCCAAACAAGACTATTTGTCTCTGGGTTCCAAAATGTGATAAGATCTCTCGCACTTGATCACTTCTTTCATTACTTATGATGTCAACTTCTCACCTATTGATCTATTTTATTTGCAACTAGTGGAGTCTGATATTAAACCAACAAAAATCATATTTACTCTTGGCCAGCGCTCGTTCTTTAATAGAGCATACATGCAGATGGGATTTGGAGAAGCAGAAAAAATAAAGTTTGTTGTTGATGAAAGAAACCCATCAATGAAGAAGATCGATGAGGTCTTACAACAACGACTCGTCTTGCGATGAAGATAATTGGAGCAACAAGGAAGAGAAGAGACGACCAAGGAATGGCAGGTTGTCAAAAAATACTTTGATGCATATTTTACTCAGGTCTCTCTACCTGCGTGAAAGGAGAATGAGTAGTTCAAAGGTTGGTGTTATTCACAAATCCGATCAGATACCACTGTTCGATGGGCGAGTGCAGCAAAAGTAATGCACTGGTGAAGAAACTAAGAGGCCGTGAGATTCGACAAAGACCAAGAGCCAAAAATTAGGGTTTACGTGGTACCACTAACAAAAGCCAGAGAGACATACAACAGAGATGGGTGTGTTTCTGTGCGTGGAGACAGACTTGCATGAAAATGATGGCAATCAAAGAATGTGTGCCTAAGACAAATTGGTATGCAGAAAGAAGGCAGCATATGGACACGCAGACTGGAAGGTAGAGGTAAGATGTGTT
>ML781134.1:789990-836644 GCA_009831015.1 Picea engelmannii | reverse complement strand
GTGTGCTCGAGGGTTTCTCATTGGCGATCAATAAGCAGCCTGCTGCAGAGTCTTTAAGAGTCTGCAGCAGGATGGATGGATCAATTTCCACAGCTCGTCGCTCGTCCCAGGTGAAAAACTCCAGCCCATTTCAAATTCAAAAAAGGGCGCGAAGGGAGTAATGTACAGCTCGTCGGAGGAGAAAAAATCCAGCTCATTTCAAATTCGAAAATGGACGCGGAGGGGCATTCGCGACACGGCATTGACTTCTCACAGCGTTTTGTGTTACTCCGTTTGGTTGAGTGAGCCACCGACAAGAGTCGGAAAAGTATCGGATGGGAGCATTGATGCGCGGTGGGGACGGGATGGATGCGAGAGGGTAGCATGGTGTTGAATGGCCATCTGGTATCCATAGCTATCATAAGGGCATATCCATCCACTGACAGAGTCTTAATGACTCTGCAGCAGGCTGGATATTGCTCGCCATGGAGAAGTGGTAGGATATCCGAATTCCATGAAACATCATCAGACCGTTTCCCTTTGACCTAGACTTAGTCAACTGCTCGTGGCATTTATTACTGTAACGTTCAATAGTGAACCTCTGTAGGAAATACAACGCCTATTTATTTATAAAAACCTAGAATGCTAGAAACATTCTAGCGACAATTTCCATAATAATTTAATTGTTTACTATCATTACAAATATTTGAAGTGTGGAGCTTAATTTTTTAAGATCAACAATAGTCACTCAATCTTGGTAAAAGAAAATGTTACATAACAATATTCTTCATCCAACTAAATTGTGGGATGGAGTGAAAAGAAAGGGTGATGGGAAATGTTATTGTCCTTATCGTCAATGTAGGGTATTTAATAAGAGAAGATTACAGATCTCAATAACTAAAATACATTGTAGGGAACATGGACACGTTGAGGGGGGCATGAATATTGTCCATTGGTAAGTTGTTCATTATATATGTTTTTATATTGATCGTTTTTGTAAATGTATGTATCATTTTTATATTTGTTATATATACACTAATATCTTTTGATGGTTTGTAATTATAAAGGAAAGGCTTCCTAGGGCATATCCACACATGGAGAATGTGGTTGCAGAACAAGCATCAGAGGAACATGGAGCTACAAATACTGAAGATCAAGTTAATGATCATATGAAAGACGGTAATCATGTTGATAACATATTTGAAGATGATGGTACAAATACATTGATCCATGATACATTTAATGTTAGAATGGATCATGACGATGATCATGAAAATGATGACTTTGATGATGTTCATGATTTACCTCCACTTGAGAAGGCATACGAACCCCTTTATGAAGGCTCCAACATAACTCTTCTCTCTGTTGTATTGTTGATAATGAACTTGAAAGTTATGAATGGTTTTTCAAACACATCAATCACACAGATGTTAAGGTATGTAATGTATTTCATCGATCTCTCTCTCTCTCTCTCTCTCTCTCTCTCACACACACACACACACACACACACACACACACACACATATATATGATCATGATAAAGGTTATCTTTGTTCCTCTAAAATTTTTATTGTTAGTTCATCAATAAAATTAATATGGATGAAATACTTGTCATTAATATTCTTGATATTATACTAACCAATTTTATTTTATTTTTGTACCAGCTTGATAGTTGAAAGATATTGGAATGGAGTAAATGGATATTGCTTGATCAAAAATCTCGTTAATCAAAAATTTTAGGAAATGACGTGTTTGATGAGTATATGCACTTCCTCTCTAAAAAGCATAGGTATCAAACTACTGAAAAACATATTTTCAATGGGAAATAAGAGACCGCATTAAAACCACAGAGAATGACACCTCACCTATGGAAGTTGCAATATAATAGAAATAGTCAAGGTACAGATCAAATTGTCTATCTATGATGATCATATATGAAATGTTTTTAAATTTACTTTTTTTTATAGTTTGTTTTGATAATTTACTGTAATTGACAACAATATTTGTAATTTCTTTAACTATGATTCATGATGGTCATGATCATCAAGGTCTTAATGGGATTCCACGAGGAATGAAAAGTTATCCCAAACAATTCAGTAGGTTTCCCTACTATGAACACCTACAAATTGGTCATTTGTTTGATACAATGCATATATGAAAGAATGTAGTTGAAACATTATGGCGAATATTGGATGGAAGGAGTGACAAAGAAAAAATTGTCAAAAATTGTAGTGACATTTAGGAAGCCAATCATGCAATGAAAGATGTCATTGAATCAAATAACAATGGAGACCAAATTAATATATTCTCTCTTCCATGGTTATTGACAAAGCAACAAAGCAATGTTGTAAAATAAGTCATACGAAAAATTAAATTTCCATGGGATTTTGTTCGAACATAAAGAATATCTTAACAAAGAAAGATGATTTTGGTGGGGTAAAAATGCATGATTGGCATGTTTTCGTTAAGGTAATTATTCAGGTTTATATATTGTTATATTTGTATACTACATGTTGTTGGTGTGCTTTTGGAAAAAATAATGAAACGATTTTATTGTTACAGTATGTTCTACCTCTATCTCTCCCAGACAACTTCGAAAACAATGTCAAACAAGTTATATATGATCTTGGAAAACACATTAGGTAAGTAGCAATATTTTGCATGCATAAAGTGTTTGTTTAATTAGTTGTATAACTTATATTAGACATTTGTTTTAGTAATTTTACTTATGTACTATATTGTTTATTTTCGTTAAATCTTGTGATTTGCTTGCATCGCTTGTAGATGGTTGTCATCTAAAGAAATCTGTAAAGAAGATATAAAGTATTGGAAGAGAGAAATTCCTCGTCTAATGTGTGAAATGAAGAAGTTTCTACCTTCGTCATTTTTCAATGCACAAGAACACTACGTCATACACCAAGTTGAGGAGATTGAATTGTGTGGACCTATACACACAAGGTCAATGTGGATCATTGAGAGGCTGTTGAAATTTTTGAAGGCTTTGGTTAGACAGAGAGCACGTCGTGAGGGTTATATGGTGGAGGGATATATGGTATACCAGACCATGGTGTATATTATTGAATATCTTCCAGGGTTAGCGTTTATTAAGATCATTTTAGATCGACGCATTGGTGATCCAAACTCCATTAACAAATTCGAAGGGGAGTACTTGATGGGGAAAGGTAGATCGAGGAAGGTGAAAGGTAATTATTAGATGGTGTAGATTAATTATAATACATTTGACTGTTGGTTTTTATGTATATATTGTACTTAATTATTTCATTTTTAATCTTCAATATGCATCAAGTATAAAGGTATATCGTGTTAAGTAATTATACATCTGTGAAATATTGTAATTTTATTCTCATGCAGTTGGTCGAGAGTGGGATGCACTACATTTATATGTTGCAAACAATCTTGATTGGATGAAGGTATGGATTGAACTATGTAAACAATATGGTCAAGGATTATCATGGGAAGGTGTGGCTTCATTGGTTAAAGCAATACACCGCAATGGAGATACCAATCTTACACAAAGGGAAGTCAATTTAGCACATGGTTTAAAAGATAAACATGCAAGCATATTAATAAGCCATATTATTTAATTATTTTCAATTATATTGATGTACAAGTTGATTTTTGTTTTCTTTACATACTTTCCAAACATAAAATATTTACTTAATTATCAATTGATGATGTCATTTTTACGTTTTTGGCATATTGTAGGTAAAACACCATAAGGCTATGTGGTGCAACGGTCGTAAATTTCGCATAAAAAAATTGGATGAAACGAAGAAAACATTTGATTCTAGGATAATTGCAACCTTTGAGGTGATGAATGTTTCCTCTAGAAGTGACATACATCCAAAATTGTTAGAAAATCGATACTATGGGTATTTGGAAGATATTATTGAGTGTGACTTAAAATCCTTAAAATTAGTTCTATTCATTGTCAAATTGTATAGATTATGATTGAATCAACGTGATCCTAATGGAATTGGTATTGAACATGCTAATGGATTTACCATGGTCAATACAAGGTCGGTTGAGCCAAGAACAAAGCCCTATGTTCTTCCAAGTCAATGTGAACATGTATTTTACTCAAAGGTTCTAGGTAGAGGGGGTTGGTCATTTGTTATTAAAAATGATCCAAGAGGAAGTTAGGTAAAGTATAATGTAGAGGAAGATCAAGAGGGTATTGAAGAAGAAGATGATGATGTAGAGGATCAACATGAGTTAGATGATCATGTTCCAAAGGAAGATGTTGAAGAATTAGTTGAACCAGATGATGTAGGAGACAATGTTCATAAAGATGATATCGATGATGAATTTATCAAAAATGACATCGACGATGACGATGATGATATGGCCAATCCTTACAATGTTGAATCTGGATCAGATGATACAAATGTGGACTTGGATGGAGAAGATGATCAATTACATTGGATGGAGACTTGTATTGGTATATTTTTTAAATTAGTGTTCAAGTTTAATTATGTCAATTTCTAGTATGTCAGTATATGTTGTAGGAGACGTTTCTTAATTATGACAAAAAAGACATTCATTTATTTTCTAGTACATAGATTTTGTTGAGTTTTGGGGAATTGAGAGTGACGTGCGGGAGAGCGGGGGGGTGCAAATGATCTTCCACCTTCACGTGGTTGGCCCCATTCAGTAGAGAATATTAAACAATTCTTGAAACTAAGAGAATATTGGCAAGGTTAATGCACAACTATGCTTATTAAATCTAATTCGTTATTATATAATATTTAATAACTCAAAAAATAGGCACACTTGCTCATGTACTTGAAACCGGTGCATATAAATCATGACATGTGAATGGGGCCAACGTTGAAATTTTTTCAATTTGTGGTTGTATGGACTAAAATTTCACATGGTTAGACTAGGCACATGCAATGACAGTATGGGAGGGTTTCCAAAATCAAACATGACTCCCACAAACAATTTCACAATCAAACAACAAGCCTATAGAATAATTAATGTGAGGGGTGACAAGGCCAATTTTTTGGGTGGCATTGCTTGCTCATGTACTTGAAGTCAGCCCATATAAATCATGACATGTGAATGGGGCCAACGTTGAAATTTTTCAATTTGTGCTTGTATGGACTGAAATTTGACATGGTTAGAATAGACACATGCATTGACGGCATGTGAGGGTTTCTGGACTCAAATATGACTCACACAAACAATTCGACAATCAAACAACAAGCCTATAGAATAATTAATTTGAATGGGGTCAATCTTGATTTATTTTTTTCAATTTGTGCTTGTATGGACTGAAATTTCATGACATGTTAGGACAACACACATGCATTGACGGTATGGGAGGGATTCTGGACTCAAACATGACTCAAAAAAAGAATTCAACAATCAAATATTCTTTGGTTATTCTATCAAAACCCAAAAATAAGGCGCGTCTGCTCATATACTTGACCCTGCTTATAAGTGACATGTGAATGGGGCCAACATTGAATTTTTTTCAATTTGTGTTTGTATGGACTGAAATTTGACACGGTTAGACTAAAAACATACAATGACAGTATGGAAGAGTTTCCAGACTCAAACATGACTCACATAAACAATTTCACAATCAAACAATAAGCCTATATAATAATTAATGTGAAGGGATACAAGGCCAACTTTTTGGGTGGCATCCCCTTCTCATCATGTACTTGAAACCAGTGCATATAAATCATGACATGTGAATGGGGCCAACGTTGATTTATTTTTTCAATTTGTGCTTGCATGGAATGAAATTTGACATGGTTAGACTAAACACATGCATTGAAGGTATGGGACGGGTTCCAGACTCAAACATGATCACTCGCACAAAGAATTTGACAATAAAACAACAAGCCTATAAAATAATTAATGTGAATTGGCCAAAAAATATATATTAATTATATTAAATAAAAAAAATAAAAAAACATATAAATCATATAAAAAAACACTAAAACCAAACTCGTGCCCATTCCCAAACTAGCAGAGCACTAGAAAAACCATTGCATCCATTCCCAAGACTAGCAGAGCAACAAAACCCAACCGTGAACATAGCAAACCCCCTCGACAGTGACAGAGAGAGTTGAAGGAGGCCCTATCCAGCGAATTTGGACAATGATGGAGGCAGAGGAACCTTATCCAGTCAAACCCGTCAGCGATCGTGGAGTGGAGAGATCAAGGGTTGACATCATGCCACCAAAATCGATCATTTCTTAATTTCTAATTTTTCTTGGTTTAATCATGTGAGAACAATGCTCCTAAACTATTTTGTTCACCTCTCCCAACCGATCCTCACCAATGTGGTCTCTGAAAGAGAGCTCAATCAACAGGACCCTGATCAATAGGTCCTTTAAGTAGGCACTCTGTTAGGGCCACCCTTTAGGTGCTCAACTGATAGGACCTACACTCCATAAGGAAGGGAGAGGGCTTGCAAGGGTCTCTTCTGAATATCTGGAAGGGTCTCTTCTTCACCCCATTCGAGACATACAATATGAAAGATGCCGAGAAATACTTCTTCATCTTTCCCAAATCCTTGTACAAATCATAGATAAATTTCATGTTGGCCTGCAAAGTCGAATCTATAGTAGCTAACTCAAAAATCCCATTCACAATTCACGTCATAGCTGCAATGGATCCAAAATTTTCCACTTTATCGTCACCATCAACGACAACATCATGACCTTGTCGTTGCTCTTATCTGCGCTTAATAAGTTTCTTCCCACTTTCCAGAAGGCAATCAAACACATTATGCCTCACTCTGCTAACCAACGGCTTATCAGGAGACTTAGCCAAAACAGAATAAAGGGGCTCAAATACCAGACCAAAAGTCTCTATCCCAAGTGGTAGAAAACCAACAATTTCATTGAGATAAATATCCACAAATCGATGAATCACGCTCTTTGCAGGGTACTTATCTTGGGCCAAAAGGGTTTCGTAAAACCAACAATTTCATTGAGATAAATATCCACAAATCGATGAATCACGCTCTTTGCAGGGTACTTATCTTGGGCCAAAAGGGTTTCGTCCCTCAAATCCACCATGAACCCTTTTGTTAACTCAGAGCCCCACCCATGGTCATCTAGAAGGAGGAAAACATGATGAAGAAATCAACCGAGCATGAGATAGAACTTGTCTAAGCGTAGATCCAATACTTTGATACTATCATTTTCTGCTTAAATAGATAATAGATGGATTGATCATATTTGACAGTATCAAAACCAATATCATTACAATAACACCTTGAATTTATCCTTAGTTACAAAAAAATCCCTTGAGTCCATTGTTCACTTGACATTGTCAAAACTCTTATTTATCCTTGGGATCCAACAATGCATAAACACACTTCTTGTTCCTAAAGCAAGGCACATACTCCAAGTCATCATTTGATATGATAATAAAATTTTACCCATGATTTCTAAGATCTTCCCACATGTTCAAGAATTTTATTGAAATTGCTACCATGTCCCATAGTCATTTATAGTTTTTTATGTCATGTTGGAAACATTATTACAATCAATCATTATTGCATTAGGTTCATTCTTGAACAAATCAAACCATGCACCATTTTCCCCAAATTTTGTCACTGCTTGGGTGAGTTTTAAATGTGACAATGCATGTCATCCGTACCATTAATGCATTCCATATTGACATCTTCCCCTCATGATAACCTTTCATTAGATTACATGCATTTATATTTTCCAATGAGCCCTCTTTTGTGCAATTTGGTCCACTATAGCCAAAGATATGGACATTAGAAAATAGAACTACAACAACCATCAATGACTAGAATGAGGGTCGACCTCTGCTTATAAGGGTGTGGAGAGGGCTCAAAAATAGAAACTTGTTTGCATGCAACTATGCAACTATGAAACTTATGCAACTATGTGCAACTATGTGCAACTTATGAAACTTTATGCAACTATGTGCAACTATGCAACTTTATGCAACTCAACTTTTACAACTTGACCTTTTACAACTTGAGTTTAACAACTCATTCAACTTGACTCTTATACATGGCAATTAAATTTCTTCATGGTGGATAGTGTTACATGTGGCAATGCACTAGATCAATACATTTACATCCTTTGCAATATCAGGAAGATTGTTTGTTTCTAGCTCATAGGAATTTTACGTTCAACCTAACTTTTGTTTGAGACTTGACTTGAGAATTCAGTTACAACTCGCCCTTGACTTGGCAATGCATGCGAACTAATTCAACATCCACATGACATGCATGCAACATGCAACTATGCAACTTATGCAACTTTATGCAACTATGTGAAACTATGCAACTTATGCAACTTTATGCAACTTTATGCAACCATGTGCAACTATTCAACTTTATGCAACTTGACCTTTTACAACTTGAGTTTAACAACTCATTCAACTTGACTCTTGTACATGGAAATTCAAATTTATTCATGGTGGATAGTGTTACACGTGCCAACACACTAGATCAATACATTTACATCATTTGCAATATCAGGAAGATTGTTTGTTTCTAGCTCATAGGAATTTTATGTTCAACCTAAATTTTTCTTGAGACTTCAATTACAACTCGCCCTTGACTTGGAAATGCATGCAAACTAACTTTGCATGCACATGACATGCATGCAACATGCAACTATGCAACTTTATGCAACTATGCAACTTTATGCAACTATGCAACTTTATGCAACTATGCAACTTATGCAATTTTATGCAACTATGTGCAACTATGCAACTTATGCAACTTTATCCAACTATGTAACTTATGCAACTTTGTGCAACTATGCAACTTGTTGGGGAGAGGTGTTCCACCCATACACATGACCTTTTCCTTTGTTAATATGACTTACTAATACATTCATGAATTGATCCAACACTAGCTTAAATATTTCAACTATTATCGTTGATGCTCTCCACATAACTAAGGTATCATCAACAAAATTTGAACAATTTATTTCTTTAAAGGAACTGATCTCTAAAATAAGACTTAAATTACTATTTCTTCTTCAACATCATCCATCAAGAACTTTCATGGCCATGTACCTCCACAAAGTGCTTAAATACTTTTCCCAAATGGATCCCATTATTTCAACTTTTGAATAAACAAGCCAATCCTCCCAAACTTTTTGTTTACCAATGCCATCTAGAATAGTCCCTTTTGTTTTTCTTATTGGAAGTTGAATAGCCCATGATTGTTACAATGAATTTCTTCTTGCCATATCTCTTCACAACAAGAACAAACAAACAAACCAAATTCCCTCGATAATCTATGATCGAGGGTTACATGCCATACTTCCTTGCTCAATTGTGGTGCATAGATCTATGTATAGACATAAATCAAATCTTGTAGTCACAATATGATTAGTGAAGAAATATTAAATATAGAGTAAGATGATTGAAAGGATGATGGATGGGTGGGTGTATACAAGGGTTTGTAAGTAGTGAATTTTGGTTACACACTGAGGAGAAATATGAGATGAGGTATTCATGGAAGAGTGAGAGGATTTCTTAATGAATCATATTTCTGAATCAAGAGACTGTTGTAGCCTTCTACAACTGTTTGTTAACTATTTATCTCATTCGATGGAGTGCAAGTACAATCAAACATGTATTTTTCAGATCTGTCCTCCTTGAGCGAGGGAAGTTTAGGAAGACTAGAGGATAGTGAGGCATCTAGTAAGCCTAAAAGAGGGAGATCAACTAGATGTCAAAAGATTAGAAGAAAATTCCATAAATGATTGGTTTTTTTTTTTCTCACGGAAGGGGGTTCATGTTCTTATGATGATGAGACCATAGGCGACATCGAGGTGCCGTTGAGGTACAAACATCTAGTGAAACAATGGGTACCCAAGGATTTTCCTCGCCTAAACACATATTTTTGTGTGAATGAGAGGATATTTCAGATTGCACCATCGTCATTACACGGTTTGGGGTTGTTTTGCATAGATAACATAAAGGTGGGTTATGACAGATGTAATGAATTGATGGAGTATGTTGGACCCTGCTACAATTACAGAGATTGGATGCGGCTGTTCCAATATACACGTAGTATGCGCATATATGGAGTGTCTGCAAGTTATTTATAGCTAAAAGACAATAATCAAAATAAAGGATTGAGTGTGTACATTGATGGAAAGCCAAAAGCATCATGGAATATTGCAGGGTTTATAAACAATACACAACCTAGGTTTACAAATAAACAACCCAATTGCGTATTTAAGGGGTGTGAAGGAAGCAATGTTTTCATGTGTGCCATAAAATCAATAGTTGCAAGGGAAGAGTTGTTGATCAATTACAATTTGAATCGAATAGATACAAACGTTGTTACTATGAGAGTGGTAAATATAACATTTCACCAAACCTGTAATTAATGAATCTAATAACTTATGTTTTTGTTAATTAATGTTTTTTGTTAATGTTTCATTTCCATATAAGCAATATAAGGAATATGTTTCATTAAATGACACCATCATCTAGGCAGCATGTATACCTCATTTTTATTTATGTTTTTTTCAAGAGTATATTGGTTTCATTTCGATATTTATGGTTTCAATATTTTTGTTGCAGGTTGTTGATCGGGGCAAGTCCCCGATGGATGAGATGACGCCATCATCAGGGCAACAGATATACCCCATTGTAAATTGTACAAATTAAATATAAGCAATGTCTTTTTTAATTATGTTTTTTCGATAGTCTATTGGTTTCATTTAGATATTAATGTTTTCAATATTTTGTTGTAGGTTGTGCCTAACTAGAGCAAGTCCTCGATAGATCAGAGGAAACCATCCTTGGCCCAACCAGTATAACCCATAATAATTCTACAAATTAAATATGTTGTATTATTACGGTTTTTTTTATGAGTCTATTGGTTTCATATATTTCTATATTGGTTTTTTCGATATTAATATTTTCTATATTTCTGTCGTGGGCTACGTATCTATTAGCAGAGAAATCCATAGAAATGTATGTGGATGAGATAATGTACGATGATGATATCGCATCATCGCTTAACCCCTTTCAGATGTTAAGGAAGTCCGTAAAAAAAAATGCGAAAAACCTTCATTTGGTATTCATTCAACCACAAATGCAGAAGATTAGAGAAAAGATTGATCGTTTGACAATGAGAGCTCAGTCGTTGAATGTAAGCTGCAGGATGTTTAATTAGAAGATAAATTCATTTATGGTTTTATATTTTGTACTCGTATATGTCATGAACTAAAATATGGTTTGTTTTTATAGGATTATTTGCATCCACATAATCCTAGTGAGGGGCATGTTGCTACTGATGACTCTTCACATCACATACATCTAACCCCACGTGCATCTAAAAAAATGTCATTTTTGTCGACTAAATAGTCGAAAACACATAGAAGGACACCCCAGAGGCAATATGTGGGTGCACCCTCTACTGCTCAATGCATGAAAAATCATGTAGAATAGGGTCAGGGGGTCGATGCATTAGAGAGGAGTATTGATATTACTCAAGCAACATTTCTTGGATCTTCTCATGTTATTAGCACATGAACAATACATACCACATTTTTGGTGGACGAAAATATCGTTCCCATAAAGATAGAGAAGATCCTAGGTATTACAAAAATGTTTTAACTGTTATATATAATTTAATTGAAATTTACTCATAGATTATTCTTTTTAAACTAATGATGACATGATCATTTTGCAGGAAATGATGTTCTTTTTAAACATCTAAATTATTGGTCACTGGAGATATTTGGGCCCACCATCCACATAGGGTGGGATAAACAAAGCAAAAATTTAAAAGATGAGCTAATTAATCACTTGATTAGGTTGTTCGGTGCTGAGACCTTCAACCAAGCGAAGTTCCTCAAGAAAGTCGACCAAGATATGAAGATTGTGAGGGACCAATATAGGGTTCATCTAGAAATGAAACCTAGATATGAGTGCCCTCCAATGATTCTAGTAAGTGAGTGGAAAGCCCTGTTAGATGATGGAAGGGAGAGAGCTTTAAGAAAACAGGGAAAGCTACCATCGGGCACAGGAAGGTATGCAATACTTTGAACAATGTAATTATATGTTTATTACTCTTTATTTTTACATGAAATTTTCAACATCTAACGCATTTCAAACTTTTCATAGGCTGCTAGACACATCAAAGGAAAAAAAGCATGGTCAGCACAAGCTTGGGCCTGGTGGTTATTCGAATCTGGTGGCATGAATTGTAAGTATCAATAACTTAAATATTGTATCCAAATAATAAATTGCATACAAATTTGTTTTTATTTCACCATAAAAGATAAATTGATGATCTTATGAAAAATTGCAGGTCGATCGGTTCAACGAAGTGCCAACAGAAGACGATTTGAGGCTTAGCTTCAAGCACGGTGTCGCTGTTGTTGAACGCCGAAAAATATTAGGCGTTGGGTCAACATAGTCTTCCAGTGTTCCACCTTACACGTAGGTAGTTAAAATCAACAAGTTTATTTAAGATTGATTACTTGTGCAATCTATTCATTTTTAATTTTGGCCATAAAATATTGAGCCTCTTGGTTTTAAGCAGGAAAGCCACAACACACATAATGCCCAAGATGGAGAACGATCGGCCAATGAAGGTCATGTTGTATAAGATGATAATGTAGAGGGTCATTATGTACAAGATCATCAAGAAACTAGACAAGGAGATGAAGTACATGATGTGGCCTCGTCAGGTAAAGAGCACCACTCTAATGTTGTTTTTATTAATGAAATACTTGTAATGATATAAACAAAACATCAATTTAACATTTCTTCATTATTGTAGTAGATCCTGATACCTTATAGCAGAATATTCCATGTCATGTGTACACGACCTGACAAACAATAAGACAAGCTACATAGGCGACCAAAAGAACTAATAAAGATGTTGTAGAAGATGATCAGTTGATTTCTGAATCTGTGAAAAGAAATAAGCCAAAACATAAGTGATTTCCACCTTCACGTGCTTGGCCATGTTCAATAGAGAATATTAAACTATTCTCGAAACAAAGAGAAGCTCAATAAGGTAATGCTCTTTATTCTTATGTATTATGCATTCGTGTAAATTTTGAAATGCATGTCTATTTCTTAAATTATTTATCATAAATTTAACATTTCATGGTTCGTTGATTTCTATAGGACTTCGCACTAGGAATTGCAAGTGATCACTAGCCTGTCTAGAGAGGCTGCATCAATTGTACAAAAAGGTACATAATTAATACTCATGAATTTGTCCTTTAATATGTTGTTTTATTTATTTACCTTTCATGTGCATTGTAGTGCTTTACTTCATTTATTATATGTAGTTGATTTCATTCATTCATGACTGTATGCATCTTTACCCTAAAAAACCTAATTCTCACTTTACCCTACCAACCCCTACCTTACCTTTCTCTCACCTTCGAACCCTAACTTGACATAACCCATCCTGATCATCTTACATACCCTATATTTTCTTACCCTACCAACTCAACCGAACCTAGCCTACCCTTAGTCTAAATAAACCTAAATTAACTGTGTGGTATATTGTACCCCATGGGCACCATTGATGGTGTGTACCATTTCATTCCAATAGGGAAGCTTTCATGGAATCAATTTGACATTTTTTTGTTTTGACCCATTTTTAACCTCAAAATTCCTCTAATGTAAGTGGTTCAAAGAAGTAACACTTTGATTACAAGTTAGGGAACCTTTTTTACTTTACATCCTTTAATGATAAAAATAATTTGGCACCTTGGAGTGGTGAGCCATTCATAGAGTAGGGCCAAAAGAGTTGTTGGCCCTAATCTTTTGTGCTACTTCACAAGGGGTTATGGCATTACCTACTCAATAAAACTCAATAAGTTGGATACAAGAAAACTAAAGATCTCATGTCACAAGGGGCTATGGAATTATCTTCTCAATAAAACTTGATAGGTTGGGTTCAAAGAAAAATAAATATCTCATGCACATACAATTGAATCTCCACTTTATCTCCATAAGATAAGAAGAGTATCATTTAGGGTCTTCGAAGGATTGGGTTGTGGATCATAAGAATCTTGAATTGGACACTACTTTGCCCAATTTTGATTTGGGTGAAGGTTCTTCTTCATTTGAAGTAGAGGCTTCTTCGGGTTCGACCCCACAAGGATATTCCAATGCCTCTCATGCACCTAATAGAAATTGTATATGATGATGTATAACTTGATGATCATTTTTTTAGAGAAATAAATTTCCCTCATCCTCCCATGTATTAAGCGTTCATAATAAGGACATCAATACCTTTCCAATTTCCAACAAATTCTCCCCTCTTCCTTGGATTTCCATATGGAGGACAATAATAACCACCAACCACAGTAGCTGTTGGTAAACCCCGAAGACTCAATGGCAATGTATTCCTTGGAGCTTATAACTTGATGATCTTGACACTTAGTGACCTTTACACTTGCAACTTCATTGTATTGCATACTTTATAAAGGTAAATTTTGGTACTGTACTCAATGTAGTTACCAAGGTTATTACATGTGGTATAACACAATAACTTATAGTGGCATTATTATTGCTTAATTTACTAGGACATCAAAAGTACAAATCTCAAGGTCATTCTGGGAAGTAGCTTGAGATTTTGTGTCATCATCAATACCCCTCAATTCATGGATCTAGATTTCCATATGTATATTTTTTCATTATTCACTACAGAACAATATGGATCAAGTGATTGTTTCAAGGAAGTTCCAAAGTTATGTTTGGAACTCTTAGATTTATTTTCCATTGCCCACCTCTTTCAATGTCATTGATTTTGGTGGTGATAGTATCCTTGTGTAAAGTTATGTTTGTTAGAATCAATGTTGTTTTGATTGGGTTTCTTTTGTATCCATATCTTGAGTTTATGCAAAAAATGGGCAAGGATTGTCAATAGTTCAGAGGTTCTAGTTCTACCAATTCATAGAGATTTAAAATCAAATAATTTCGAGAATGTTAATGATGCAAAGGTAATTTCATATTCATTTGGCTACACCAACTTTTTAAACCTATAAATATCATAATCACCTTTACTTGTTTCTTCAATCTAGAATTTTCATTGTCAACCCCTTAAAACTTTTACTTCAAAATCAATTAAGAAGAATCAACTAAGTGTATAATATTCTCAAAGGTATTGGAAAATTTAAAAAAAATTGTGATCCATTATCCCCTTAATTTATATCATCCACAATTCCCTGGCCACTATAACTAATGTTCTTAACATGTTAACATTACTTGGATTATCATCCAACTCCCCAAGGATTTCATGATGCCATAGAAGTTGCTATATGGACAGTTTAAATTTCTTTCCCTTCGAACTTTAAGTTGATGTAGAAGCGTTTACAACAATGGCCTTACCTTATACTCTTAGTGCTACACACTTTAGCAACCCCATATACATAACCAATTACCACATCTCCATAATAAAATTTGGATGGGTTGGGGAGGATAGGTCATCTACAAAACTAGTAAATTCAAAAGTGGATTTTTTGAAAAATGTCAAAAGCCTACTATTTACAAGCTTATCCACTATAAAGGTGGATTGGTTGATGTATCATTAAGGTGTTGATTTTTAGTAAGTAGGGGGTATTGGTCTCCTTGCAAGATTTGGAGGAAATAAGTCCCCTTACCAATCTTCTCAACAATCTGCTATGGTCCATTCCACAAAGGGTAAATTTTTGTGTGCTTCCCTTATGGTTCACAAGTTTTGTCCTACATTAAAAGTAAATATCTAGTTTCAAAATATTTGTAGAAGCACTTTTATCAAACCAATGTTTGATTAGTTTTGGTGGGATGTAAACTTTTATTTGGTTTTGTTTCTTTCCTCTTTGATTTTGAGTAAGGCAACGATTCTAGCTTGCATTTCTGTATTTCCATCTCCTAATGCTTTTTAAGAAAGTTGTAGGGAGGGTAAGAAAATGTTCGAAGGTAGCATTGTTTCTTCGCATTAAACTAAGAAATAGGGAGATATTCCTAAGGAAACCCTTGGGGCAAATTGGTTGTCCCATAATGCATTGAACAATCGATTGTGCCAGTTATGATGGTGATTAATGATTGTTTTCTTTATATTTAGAATCAATTTATTTTTTGTCAATATGGACAAACCATTTCCTTGTGAGTAATACTTTTATCATCAACACACATCGTTTTCTCAAGAAATTTCCATCTTTTAAATTTTGTCTTAGACCGTTTTTTCCTTGGAGGATGAGCTTGTGCATGGGGACAAGTGTCATGTAGATGTCCTATTTGGCGACAATTTGGTACCAGAATGTTGTATTCTCATAAATTAGAACTTGATTCCATCTAAAATATTTTCACTTGAGAAGAAATTTGTCCAAAATACCTTTACTAAGGTCCATCTCAACACAAATATGATCATATGTGGACAAACTCAATGTAGTGCCTCTCTTAATATCTATTTCCCTATAGCTACCTAAAGAGTTCCCAATATCCAACCTTACCTTGCTCTCACCTTCCAAACCTAACTTGACGTAACCTATCTTGATCATCTTACATACCCTATCTCATGTCAAAGAAAACTAAATATCTTATGTCACAAGGGGCTATGGCATTATTGATCCAGAATTGGATCTCGGGACCAAAATGGGTCCAGGAAGGCCTAAAAATCAAAGTTCTCATACTGGCTTCAAAACATACGTGTGTGTAGGCCTCATTGATACGAACCCAACACAACTTGAACGGGCTCAAGAAGATGTCGTATGCTCCAGATATTGTGATCTGTTCATTTTGCCAAACAGGCAAAAAGTCAATAGTCAATAGGTAAAATTCAACGCTGACATCATCATGATGACATGACAATGTTTGGAGGTGACACGTGGCAACTGACCATATAGTGACATGGACAAGTTGTTGATTAGGTAGGTACAGGTGGAACAATCCATGAGTGAGACATGTCACCACTGCAAGGGTGACACATGGCACACCCGTACGACTTACGTGGCAGGTACAGTGGCAGGTGTCTGGGATAAAACCTGGGAAGATAGGTGAACGAATGGGTGATTGATGCGTGGCATCAGATTGGGCAAATGGGAGGGTTCCACATGGCCCAGACATGGGCTGCCACGTGGCACCCATTTATTGGTCATTGGTTTTTTTTGGAAAAAGTTGTTTTGGAGTCCACCAAGTTCGAACCGTGGACCTCCATGGGTGCCAAGACTTCGTGTAGGCCAGGCTACCAACCCGCCTACCAAATGTCTTTAAGACTATACCTCTCCACTAATATTTGAAATTACCTAAGGTTCTTGGCGGAGGAGGTAAGGGCTGAGGTCTAGCCCCAACCCCGGTTCTATATGTGTCCACTCGATATGACCTTGCACCTCTTACCTTTCAGCGCATGTATTGGAATTATCCTCGGTCGTGTGGGCTTATGCAGATGACCCATCATTTTTTGTTGTGTTGGGTGCGCCCGTTTCATCCAGCCTCGGTTTTCAGTCACATATGTTTGCATATGACCACACCTATACACAAGGTGCTAGACCAGGGGCCAGGTTTCTAACAGTTTGTGCGTGGAAGAAACCCCGAGGTCACATGGCCAACTAAATTTCCAAGAGACAAACCCTCGGGGACCAACGCACTACCATATTAGCACCTAGCCACATGGGGCGCACAAATATGACTAGGAGCCACCGAATAGTGGGCTACACCCTATTTATTTGTAAAAAGTGTTTTTTAAAACATTATAATAGAGATTTTATTGATTTATTGAGCATTTTTAGAGATTTTGGGCCAATATTGGGGGATATTGAGCCCTTTTTGAGGCCAGTTATTGGGGGGAAGTTGGGATATGGTTACCAACTTCAGGCCTATATAAACCAAAGGCTCTTGAATCCATAAAGGAGGTTCAGAATGGGTTTATACTGAAGAATTTGCAAGCTAAAGCCATTTTTATGTAGAGAAGCCATTGAGGAGAACACCTTTGTGGGCCATTTCTGGGAGCTTTGTTCATCTAATTTCAGTGCCGTCAGTTTTGTTGGGTTCTAGAGATCTTCTAGAACAAGACCAGATCATTTTGTAACCTTTTTGGCACAGTCATGATGTACTTTTAAGGCTTCAAACAGAAATAAGAAAGCCTCACCCACTGAGACAAAGGATCGGAGACATGGGCGAGATTTTCGAACTCTGTTATCACTTTGGTGTTTTATGGTTTGTTGTTCTGATGCTTATGTTCAGATCTATACATTGCTTTATGGCTGTCATGTTTCCTTTATAATTCTTCCTCTTTCATTCAGTTCCTAAATGGTAATTTAATGCATGCATAATAACTCAACCATGATGGTTTAAAAGATCTTTTCAGATCAAGTGGTATCAGACCTAGTTGACGTTTGGTTTTTGAGTTTGCATGATTACCAGAGAAAATTTGAATCGTGGTGAAGGCGAGCTTGTTGAAGAGAATCCATTGATTTGAATGAGAAAGAGAACTTCTCAAAGCGATAATATGGCATCGGAAGAGGGACTTTCTCAGGATGAGAAAGAGTTTCGAAAAACTTTCTTGGCCATGTCGGAGATGATGAAGGTTTTGTATGAGGATTACTTGGAATGGAAGAGACTCAATCTGGGTGAATCTTCAAAGGTCAAAAGTGAAGAAGGAGAGGATCCTCCTCAAATTCCTCCTTCACCTCCTTCTTCTCCTTCTTCTTCAAGTTCAAGTTCTAAAAGCACCGCAACAAAACATGTCCATAAACATAAACAAGAAATGCCTTTACTAAAGCTTGATGTGAAATTTAAATTACCTATGTATGATGGTGAATTCAATGCCGAGAGACTTGATAATTGGGTCAGACAGATGGAGGTTTATTCCAGTGTGAAACAAATCAAGGATGAGGCAACTCAGATCAAGTTGGCATCACTTCAACTTGCAGGCACATCACTCATCTAGTGGCAAAGCAAGTTGCAAAATGGCACACAACAAGTGGGTAATGTATTTCCATCATGGCAAGTTTTTATTTCTGCACTTAGAAAGCAATTCTATCCTTTGGGTTATAAAGAGAAAGCGTTAATTGAATGACAAGCTCTTAAACTAAGAAAAGGAAAAACAATGCAAGAATACACATATGGATTTCATAAAATGGCATTGTTGTTAGATATTCCTTTACATACCCAAGAAACTCTTATGAAGTATATAAGAGGTTTACCTGCACATATTTGTAACATTGTATTTATGTTTGGACCTACTAATCTTGATGAGGTTTATGTTCAAGCAACATGCTTTGAAGCAGGGAAAACAAGGGTTGGTGTATCAGGGGAATCGTCTTCAAGGAAAGAGGATAAAAGAAAGTGGAATGGAAAAAAGGAAAATTCAGTGGCAAGAAAGGAAGAGAAGCCCTCTTGCAAGCCTTGTGAGAAAGAAGGGCATGATGAGGACCGTTGTTGG
Source organism: Picea engelmannii (assembly GCA_009831015.1). NCBI lineage: Eukaryota > Viridiplantae > Streptophyta > Pinopsida > Pinales > Pinaceae > Picea > Picea engelmannii. Next base: position 817,272 of record ML781134.1, on the reverse strand, counting down.
CAATTGCATCCCAAGAAGAGACTGAAGTGGTTCAAAGAAAGGAAAGGGAGGCAAATAGTTGCAACAACAACATGACCAACAGACTTGGGATCTGATTCAGGTGATGAATCTACAGTCTCATTAGTTGGTATTATAGGTAAAATTGGTGATGGAATTGATTCTAGAAGTAAATTGTTTCACATAAGGGTCATAATGAGACATACTAAGGTCGACACATTAATAGATTGTGGATCTTAATCTAACTTAATTTCAGAGGAATTGGTTAAACAATTGGGATTAAAAACACAGATGCATCATAAGCCTTACACACTTAAATGGATAAGCAACAATCATCAATTGCACATAACAAAGAAATGCACATTAAAGTTTGCAATTTCATCTAAGTTTTTGGACGAGGTAACATGTGATATGGTGCCACTAAGTGAATGTGGAATGGTCTTAGGCAGTCCTTACTTGTATGATCGTAAAACAATTTTCTACAGGGAAAAGAATCAATATCACTTAACCAAAGCAAGTCAAGAATATGTGGTTCATGCTCATCATTTAAAGGCAAATAAATCTCTTCAAACTATGGAACAATTAATAAAGGCAACTCATGCAAGCAACACACCTATAATTGTTTCAAATCAAGTAATTGATCTTAAGCAAGAACATGAGATGATTGTAGAATGGAAAGTCAATCACACTTTGCTTCAATATAAGCAATGTCGTGCAAGTATTACAAACATATTAGCTCATTTACAATCATATTTTTGATGCTATCATTAGTAATGTTGTCAACATGGATGATAGTGGCTTCAGTAAGATGTGATAGGGTACAAATTGCTAACAATATGATGTCAGTTATCATGATTGTTTTATAGTTGATCTTGATGAGACAGGTGCACAGAACAGAGTTCAAAGACAGAGAACAAGTCGGGTGGCCTATCCCGCACTTGATGACTGGTCAGTAACCTTTTGGGGACCAAAAGGTCTTTAGTGGGGAGGTGTGATCCAAAATTGGATCTCGGGACCAAAATGTGTCCACAAAGGCCTAAAAATAAAAGTTCTCATAATAGCTTCAAAACGGACATGTGTGTAGGCCTATTCGATACGAACCCAACTCAACTTGAACGGGCTCAAACGAACGTCATATGCTACAGATATCGTGATCTCTTCGTTTTGCCAAACATGCAAAACATCAACAGGCAAAAAGTCAACGCTAACGTCAGCATGACATCATGCTGACATGGCATCATCTAGAGGTAACACGTGGAAGTTGACCGTACAATGACGTGGAAAGGTTGTTGACTGGGTAGGTACAAGTGGACCAATCTGGGAGTGACACATGTCACCACTGCAAGAGTGACACATGGCACGCCCGTACGACTTACGTGGCAGGTATAGAGGCAGGTGATTGGGCTGAAAACTAGGCAGACAGGTGGATAAATGAGCGATTGACGTGTGGCATCGGATTAGGTGAATGGGAGGGTGCCATGTGGCACCCATTTATTGGTCATTGGTTGTTTTTGGCAAAAGTTGTTTTGGAGTCTACCGAGTTTGAATCATGGACCTCCATGGGTGCCAAGACTTTGCATAGGCTGGGCTACTAGCCCGCCTATCAAGTGTTTCTTAACACTATACCTCTCCACTAATATTTGAACTTACCTAAGGTTCCAGACGGAGGAGGTAAGGGTTGGGTCTATCCCTAGCCCTAGTTCTATATGTGTCCACCTGATATGACCCTACACCTCTTACCTTTCAGCTCGTGTATTGGAATTAGCCCCAATCGCATGGTCTTATGCACATGACCTGGCGTTGTTTGTTGTGTTGGGCATGCCCGTTCTAGCCAGCCCCGGTTTTTGGTCACATATGTTTGCATATGCCCACATCTATACAAAAGGCACTGGACCAGGGGCCAAGTTTCTAACAGTTTGTGCGTGGACAAAAGCCCGAGGCCACATGGCCAACCAGATGTCCAGAAGCCAAACCCTCGGGGGGGAAACGCACTACCAGATTAGCGTCTGACCACATCGGGAGCACCAATATGACCACGAGATAGCGAATAGGGGGTTGTGCCCTATTTATTTGATAAAGGGGGTTTTTAAAACATTATAATAGAGATTTTATTGATTTATTCAGCATTTTTAGAGATTCTTGGCCAATATTGGGGGATATTGGGCCCTTTTTGAGGCAAGATCTTGGGGGGGAGTTGGGAGATGGTTACCAACTTCAAGCCTATATAAACTAGAGGCTCTTGAATCCATAGAGGAGGTTTAGAACAGGTTTATGCTGAATAATTTCCAAGCCAAATCCATTTTTATGTAGGGAAGCCATTGAGGAGAGAACCTTTGCGGGCCATTTCTGGGAGCTTTGTTCATCCAATTTCAGTGTCATCAGTTTTGTTGGGTTCTAGAGATATGGTAGAAAAATACCAGATCAGTTTGTAACATTTTTGGCACATTCATGATGTGCTTTTAAATCTTTGAACAGAAATAAAAAAGCCTTACCCACTGAGACAAAGGCTCGGAGACGTAGGCGAGATTACCGAACTTTGTTATCACTTTGGTGTTTTATTCTTTGTTGTTCTCATGCTTATGTTTAGATATGTACATTGATTTATGGCTGTCATGTTTCCTTTATAATTCTTCCTCTTTCATTCAGTTCCTAAATGGTAATTTAATGCATGCATAATAACTCAACCATTATCGTTTAAAAGATCTTTTTGGATCAAGTGGTATTAGAGCTAGTTGATGCTTCGTTTTTGAGTTTGCATGATTACCAAAGAAAATTTGAATCATGGTGAAGGTGAGATTGTTGAAGAGAATCCATTGATTCGATTGAGAAAGATAACTTCTCAAAGTGAGAATATGTCATCGAAAGAGGGACTTTCTCAGGATCAGAAAGAGTTTCGAAAAACTTTCTTCGCCATGTCGGAGATGATGAAGGTTTAGTATGAGGGTTACTTGGAATGGAAGAGACTGAATTTGGGTGAATATTCAAAGGATAAAAGTGAAGAAGGAGAGGATCCTCCTCAAATTCCTCCTTCAACTCCTTTTTTTCCTTCTTCTTCAAGCTCAAGTTCTAAAAGCACCGCAAGAAAACATGTCCATAAACATAAACAAGAAATGCCTTTACTAAAGCTTGATCTGAAATTTGAATTACCTGATGGTAAATTCAATGCAGAGAGACTTGATAATTGGGTTAGATAGATGGAGGTTTATACCAGTGTGAAACAAATCAAGGATGAGGCAACTCAGATCAAGTTGGCATCACTTCGACTTGCAGGCACATCACTCATTTGGTGGAAAAGCAAGTTGCAAAATGGCACACAACAAGTGGGTAATGTATTTCCATCATGGCAAGTTTTTATTTCTGCACTTAGAAAGAAATTCTATCCTTTGGGTTATAAAGAGAAAGCGTTAATTGAATGACAAGCTCTTAAACTAAGAAAAGGACAAACAATGCAAGAATACACAGATCGATTTCGTAAAATGGCATTGATGTTAGATATTCCTTTACATACCCAAGAAACTCTTATGAAATATATAGGAGGTTTACCTGCACATATTTGTAACATTGTATTTATGTATGGACCTACTAATCTTGATGAGTTTTTTGTTCAAGCAACACACTTTGAAGCAGAGAAAACAAGGGTTGGTGTATTAGGGGAATCATCTTCAAGGAAAGAGGACAAAAGAAAGCGAAATGGAAAAAAGGCAAATTCAATGGCAAGAAAGGAAGAGAAGTCCTCTTGCAAGCATTGCAAGAAAGAAGGGCATGATGAGGACCATTGTTGGCAATTGCATACCGAGAAGAGACCGAAGTGGTTCAAAGAAAGGAAAGGGAGGCAAACAGTTGCAACATCAACACGACCAACAGACTTGGGATCTGATTCAGGTGATGAATCTAAAGTCTCATTGGTTGGTATGATAGGTAAAATTGGTGATGGAATTGATTATAGAAGTAAATTGTTTCACATAAGGGTCATAATGAGACATACTAAAGTAGACACATCGATAGATAGTGGATCTTAATCTAACTTAATTTCAGAGGAATTGGTTAAACAATCGAGATTAAAAACACATATGCATCATAAGCCTTACACACTTAAAGATAAGCTACAATCATCAATTGCACATAACAAAGCAATGCACATTAAAGTTTTCAATTTCATCTAAGTTTGTGGATTAGGTAACATGTGATGTGGTGCCACTAAGTGAATGTGGAATGGTCTTAGGCAGTCCTTACTTGTATGATCGTAAAGCAATTTTCTACAGGGAAAATAATCAATATCACTTAACCAAATCGGGTCAAGAATATGTGGTTCATGCTCATAATTTAAAGGCAAATAAATCTCTTCAAACTATGGAACAATTAAGAAAGGTGGCTCATGCAAGCAACATACCTATAATTGTTTCAAATCAAGTAATTGATCTTAAGCAAGAACATGAGATGATTGTAGAATGGAAAGTCAATTTCACTTTGCTTCAAGATAAGCTAATGTCGTGCAAGTACTACAAACATATTAGCTCATTTGCAGTCATATTTTTTATGCTATCATTAGTAATGTTGTCAACGTGAATGATAGTGGCTTCAATAAGATGTGACAGGGTACAAATGGCTAACAATATGTTGTCGGTTATCATGATTTTTTATAGTTGGTCTTAATGAGATAGGTGCACAGGATAGAGTTCAAAGACAGAGAACAAGTCGGGTGGCCTATCCCGTACTTGATGACTATTCAGTAATATTTTTGGGACCTAAAGGTATTTAGTGGGGAGGTCTGATCCAAAATTGGATCTCGGGACCAAAATGGGTCCAAGAAGGCCTAAAAATAAAATATCTCAGAATGGCTTCAAAACGGACGTGTGTGTAGGCCTCGTCGATATGAACCCAACTCAACTTGAATGGGCTCAAACATACGTCGTATGTGTTATATCCTCAAATAAATCAATCGAGTTATTTCATTTTAGGTGATAGGATGTCTTTTAAAAAAATACATTTTTAATTTTTTAAAACTCATTTTTGAGAGCTTTATGCATGTAATAAAGTTAGAATAAACTTTTGTTTAGTTTTCATTTGATCTAGTTCAAATCTTAGGTTTTGGTGGCTTAGGCAAACATTTCGATTGTTCATTAGCCACAGAAAGCCTTAGCTTTTGGCAGCTTAAAAAAAGGAATTCACGGGTATTTTAGCCACCAAAATCCTTAGCTTTCGGCAACTTAAACAAAGGAATTCACGACTATTTTAGCCACCAAAAGCCTTAGCTTTCGGCAGCTTAAACAAAGGAATTCATGGCTATTTTAGCCACCAAAATCGCAGGAGTGGGGAGGAGCAGCACATCCTTTCACATGTTTAAACCGTCGGGTTTGAAGTTTTATAATTGCAATTAGCCACCGAAAAGACAGGAGAACGAACCATTCATGACCGTGAGTTGATCTTTGTATGATATAGTGAATCTTTTCAGATCAATGTTTCATCAAACTACATGGTTACATACCTTCAGTCATCAACCATGATTGTTTCAAATCATGAGATGCTCTTTCACATCCCTTGTAGATATGAAACTCGCCTCATTTTTCTTGTCCTTGTCATAGTCTAGCCGAATCTCCCTAACTCTACGCTATGTAACTTTCCCTCGAAATCTGATTTTTCGATCGCAGGTGTACATAAGCATTGTGACAGATGAATAAAGGAGGATCAACTCTGAGGAAAGAGCTCGATGATATCAGTTACTTGGAATCACACTCGAAGGTATGCCAATTTTTCAGGGATGCGGGTTGTTATAATTTTAGTAAAAAATTACAAAGTTCTCACCAGCAGGTAGCAGAAGCCTTTGCCTTGAATTTCGATGGAAAGAAAGCAGTCATCGGTCGAGATGAATTTGAGGTAGATGAAGCCCTCATAGCCGAGGTGACAGAGCTTCCAAGGACTAGAGAAAAATGGTTTAAAACTACTGTCACTAAGAATGTTGAACTCAAATCTTATTTGAAACCAGAACACAGGGGTTTGATATGGAAGAAAGACATTCCTGTGTCTTTCCTTGAAGAGAAGTGGCAACAACTACTAAAAGCCATTATGGTCTATATAACTTGTAAAGGGAGATATAACAGAGTGATTATTTACCATTTCAAACTCATAAATCATTTTATTGGTAGAAACCCACTCAATATGCCGTATTTTCTCCACAGAAGCTTATCTAAAATGGATCATCAAGTCAAGGCCAAGCCCAATAAAGTTGCAGGTAGACTATCCCACCATAGTCTAATTAAACTCTTGGTTTGTGAGCTATTGCAGAGAAGAGGCAAAGAGTGGAATTACTTCTTGTTCTGAAATGATTTTCAAACTGATGTACAAGAGGGTAAAAAGATTCCTCATTCCAAGAAGTCTTCTACTCCCAGAAGTGGAAAGAGGAGGAGGAGAGCTATCTCTCCAGTTCCAGTTAATCAACCCTCTCCTTCCTCTAAGCTTAATAAAGCTAAGAAGAAATTTAACTTCAGGAGTGAAACAGATAAGGCCAAAGAACCCCCAGTGAGCAAAAGCATTCTTAATCTTCCTTACACAGACTCGGAGGATGAAGAGCACCAGATTGAAACAGGGCACGAAGATTCATTTACCACAAGGCCTGAAAATTCTGTTTTTGTAGACGTATTCACAACAAGTTATGAAGACCTTCCATCTCCTACACCCCAAGAAGAACAAGAATTAGAAGTTGCAGATGCCTCATCTAGCAAAAAAGGGAAGCAGAGTAAATCAAAGGAAATCAAGAAACTTAAGAAAAAGTTAGATCAACAAGAAGTGCTAGAGAGGGTAATCAAAACCAAGTATGAAACCCTGTCGAAGAATTTTGCAGAAAGCAACTCAGCCTTGGAAAGATTAGCACATCAAAGCATAAAAGAAAAGAAAACGAAGGACAAGATTGTAAAAGATTACAACAGCTTATGGAGAGTAGCTCATGGCTTGAAGAAAAAGGTCAGGGCTTTGAGGAAACAAGCTATGTCTTCAAAACACCAGGCTCAAACACATGCTACTCTTGAAACCCTAGTAGAGGTGGAAGTTCAGTGCAATGAACCAGAGGCAGCCAGTGATCCTACAGTCTTTGAGCAAGATGCAGAAGCCTTAAAAGATCATCCCTAAGGCGTTTTCGAGCTAAGACAAAAGGTAATTTTGATAATTTTGATAATTTCACTAAAACAGACCTTTTAGTGGCTTAGGCGAACATTGTGATTGTTCATTAGCCACTGAAAGCGGAGCTTTCGGTAGCTAATTGGCCTGAATTCTGTCTATTCTAGCTACCGAAAACACTGATAGGGAAGAAAGTTAATATTTTTGCACATATCCAAGTTTTCCTTGTCCAAAAGCCTCAAGAATGGTTCCAATCAATGGACAATAATTAATGACATCCTTATCAAGAGTTTGTTTTGATTTTGGAGATGCTGTACAAGACAAAAAGGTCCAAATCGGTTAGTTATTTTTAGGGATATAAAGTTGTTTGACTGTCAGCAGGTGTCATTTCGACTCCTCTCATATCACATAAAATCCAGCAGCCTCAGAAGGCTCACTACACCTGCCAAAGAATCTGAAGGACATAAAGATCATTCAAGGATATGAATTGACCTAGTTTATAGGATCTTTGCCTATTTTCTTGGGCCAGTTATTGATTCTCTATTTTAGGCAAAATTCAATCCAGTATTCTAGGATTTTTGAAACTGTTTGTAAAGGCTATAAAGCCTAGAACATTTGATGAACAAAAGGTTTGACTTTGAGTTCTAGACTCCACTGTTATTGTGAAAAGGACATTTTCTTTAATATATTCAGCCTGCAAGCTTCTTTCATTGTTATTGTCAGACTCTCTCTTTTCATTTCTATTCTATGCTTATGAGTTGAAATCCTTTCTTTGTCTCTGTTTAAATGTCCTATGGTGACTGCCATCTTACCTTTGATTATTAAACAAGAATCATAAGCATCCATTGCTAGTTTGTTAACCCATCATATATATTGTTTATGTATGTCCTAGTTAATTGATTGGTTTCTTATTCATTTGATCTATAAACCTATCTGATAAATAGCTCTTGAAGGCCTTGTACTGTATGAATATAACTAGACTGTCTTGAAGATCCAATCCAGTGATTTAGATTCTCATCTTGATCCAACCTCATACCCATTATTGAGAAAATAACTACAAAAGCATTTAAGTTACCAGGCATCTCTGAGATATAGCCTAGGAGAGTTTTTTGGAGTGATAACAGTATGCTCCAGATATCGCGATCTGTTTGTTTTTCCAAACAGGCAAAAAGTCAACAGTCAACAGGCAAAAAGTCAACCCTGACATCAACATGACGTCATGATGACATCATCATGCTGACATGGAAGCATCTGTAGGTGACATGTGGCAGTTGACCATACAGTGACATGGACAGGTTTTTGACTGGGCAGGTACAAGTGGACCAATCTGGGAGTGACACATGTCACCACTGCAAGAGTGACACGTGGCATGCCCATACGGCTTACGTGGTAGGTGACTGGGATGACAACTCGACAGACAGGTGGGTGAATGGGCGATTGACACATGGCATCAGATTGGGTGAATGGGAGTGTGACATGTGGCCTAGACATGGGCTTCCACGTGGCACCCATTTATTGTTCATTGGTTGTTTTTGGCAAAAGTTGTTTTGGAGTCCACCGGGTTCGAACCTTGGACCTCCATGGGCGCCAAGACTTCGTGTAGGTCGGGCTACCATCCCACCTACCAAGTGTTTCTTATAACTATACCTCTCCACTAATATTTGAACTTACCAAAGGTTCCGGGCAGAGGAGGTAAGGGTTGGGGTCTAGACCCAACCCCGGTTATATATATGTCCACCCGATATGACCCTGCACCTCTTACCTTTCAGTGCGTGTATTGGAATTAGCCCCGATCATGTGAGATTATGCACATGAACCGACTTTTTTGTTGTGTTGGGTACGCCCGTTCTAGCCACCCCCAGTTTTTGGTCACATATGTTCGCATATGCCCACACCTATACACAAGGTGCTAGACCAAGGGCCAGGTTTCTAACAATTTGTGCGTGGAGGAAAGCTCGAGGCCACATGGACAACCAGATGTCCAGGAGCCAAACCCTCGAGGGGCCAACACACTACCAGATTAGCGCCTAGCCACATGGGGCATGCCAATACAAACAGGAGCCAACGAATAGGGGGTTGCACCCTATTTATTTGTAGAAAGTGTTTTTTAAAACATTATAATAGAGATTTTATTGATTTATTCAACATTTTTAGAGATTTTTGGCCAATATTGGGGGATAATGGGGGGAAGTTGGGAGATGGTTACCAACTTCAGGCCTATATAAACCAGAGGATCTTGAATCCATAGAGGAGGTTCAGAACTAGTTTATTCTGAATAATTTCCAAGCCAAAGCCATTTTTATGCAGGGAAGCCATTGAGGAGAGCACCTTTGCAGGCCATTTCTGGGAGCTTCATTCATTCGATTTCAGTGCCGTCAATTTTGTTGGGTTCTAGAGATATGGTAGAACAAGAACATATCACTTTGTCACCTTTTTGGCATGGTAATTATGTACTTTTAAATCTTCTAATAGAAATAAGAAAGCCTCACCCACTGAGACAAAGGCCCGGAGACATAGGTGAGATTGTCGAACTCTGTTATCACTTTGGTGTTTTATGGTTTTTTGTTCTCATGCTTATGTTCAGATATGTACATTGCTTTATGGCTGTCATGTTTCCTTTATAATTCTTCCTCTTTCATTCAGTTCCTAAATGGTAATTTAATGCATGTATGATAACTCAACCATTGTCGTTTAAAAGATCTTTTCCGATCAAGTGGTATCAGAGCTAGTTGACGTTTGGTTTTTGAGTTTGCATGATTACCAGAGAAAAGTTGAATCATGGTGAAGGTGAGCTTGTTGAAGAGAATCCATTGATTGGATTGAGAAAGAAAACTTCTCAAAGCGAGAAGATGGCATCGGAAGAGGGACTTTCTCAGGATGAGAAAGAGTTTTGAAAAACTTTCTTCACCATGTCGGAGATGATGAAGGTTTTTTATGAGGATTACTTGGAATGGAAGAGACTCAATCTGGGTGAATCTTCAAAGGTCAAAAGTGAAGAAGGAGAGGATCCTCCTCAAATTCCTTTTTCACTTCCTTCTTCACCTCCTTCTTCTCCCTCTTCTTCAAGTTCAAGTTCTAAAAGCACCGCAAGAAAACATATCCATAAACATAAACAAGAAATGCCTTTACTAAAGCTTGTTGTCGAATTTGAATTACCTATGTATGATGGTGAATTCAATGCAGAGAGACTTGATAATTGGTTCAGAAAGATGGAGGTTTATTCCAGTGTGAAACAAATCAAGGATGAGGCAACTGAGATCAATTTGGAATCACTTCAACTTGCAGGCACATCACTCATCTGGTGGCAAAGCAAGTTGCAAAATGGCACACAACAAGTGGGTAATGTATTTCCATCATGGAAAGTTTTTATTTCTACACTTAGAAAGAAATTTTATCCTTTGGGTTATAAATATAAAACGTTAATTGAATGACAAGCTCTTAAACTAAGAAAAGGACAAACAATGCAAGAATACACAGATGGAGTTCGTAAAATGGCATTGATGTTAGATATTCTTTTACATACCCAAGAAACTCTTATGAAATATATAGGAGGTTTACCTACTAATATTTATGAGGTTTTTGTTCAAGCAACATACTTTGAAGTAGGGAAAACAAGGGTTGGTGTATCAGGGGAATCGTCTTCAAGGAAAGAGGACAAAAGAAAGTTAAATGGAAAAAAGGCAAATTCAATGGCAAGAAAGGAAGAGAAGCCCTCTTGCAAGCATTGCAAGAAAGAAGGGCATGATGAGGATTGTTGTTGGAAATTGCATCCCGAGAAGAGACCGAAGTGGTTCAAAGAAAGGAAAGGGAGGCAAACAATTGCAACAACAACACAACCAACAGACTTGGGATCTGATTCAGGTGATGAATCTAAAGTCTCATTGGTTGGTATGATAGGTAAAATTGGTGATGGAATTGATTCTAGAAGTAAATTGTTTCACATAAGGGTCATAATGAGACATACTAAGGTCGACACATTGATAGATAGTGGATCTTAATCTAACTTAATTTCAGAGGAATTGGTTAAACAATTGGGATTAAAAACATAGATGCATCATAATCCTTACACATTTAAATGGATAAGAAACAATCTTCAATTGCACATAACAAAGCAATGCACATTAAAGTTTGCAATTTCATCTAAGTTTGTGGATGAGGTAACATGTGATGTCGTGCCACTAATCAAATGTGGAATGGTCTTAGGTAGTCCTTACTTGTATGATTGTAAAGAGATTTTCTACAGGGAAAAGAATCAATATCACTTAACCAAAGCAGGTCAAGAGTATGTGGTTCATGCTCATCATTTAAAGGAAAATAAATCTCTTCAAAATATGGAACAATTAAGAAAGGTAGCTCATGCAAGCAACACACATATAATTGTTTCAAATCAAGTAATTGATCTTAAGCAAGAACACGAGATGATTGTAGAATGTAAAGTCAATAACACTTTGCTTCAAGATAAGATAATGTCGTGCAAGTATTACAAACATATTAGCTCATTTGCAGTCATATTTTTTATGCTATCATGAGTAATGTTGTCAACATGGATGATAGTGGCTTCAGTAAGATGTGACAAGGTACAAATGGCTAACAATATGTTATTAGTTATCATGATTGTTTTACAGTTGATGTTGATGAGACTTTTGCATAGGACAGAGTTCAAAGACATAGAATGAGTTGAGTGGCCTGTCCCGCACTTGATGACTGGTCAGTAACCTTTGGGGACCAAAAGGTATTTAGTGGGGAGGTGTGATCTAGAATTGGATCTCGTGACCAAAATGGGTCCAGGAAGGCCTAAAAATCAAAGTTCTTAGAATTGCTTCAAAACATATGTGTGCGTAGGCCTCATCGATACGAACCCAACTCAACTTGAATAGGCTCAAACGGACAATGTATGCTCCAGATATCGCAATCTATTCATTTTGTCAAACAGGAAAAAAGTCAACAGGCAAAAAGTCAACACTGATGTCATGATGACATGGCAGCGTCTGGAGGTGACACGTGGTAGTTGACCATACAGTGACATGGATAGGTTGCTGACTGGGCATGTATAGGTGGACCAATATGGGAGTGACACGTGTCACCACTGTAAGGGTGACACGTGGCACGCCCATACGACTTACGTGGCAAGTACAATGGTAGGTGACTGGGCTGACAACTGGGTAGACAGGTGGACAAATCAGCGATTGACTTGTGGCATCGAATTGGGAGAATGGGAGGGTTCCATGTGGCCCAGACATGGACTGCCACATGGCACCCATTTATTGGTCATTGGTTATTTTTGGAAAAAGTTGTTTTGGAGTCCATCGGATTCGAACCGCGAACCTCCATGGGTGCCAAGACTTCACGTAGGCCAGTCTACCAGCCCGTCTACCAAGTGTTTCTTAACACTATACCTCTTCACTAATATTTTAACTTACTTAAGGTTCCAGGCAGAGGAGGTAAGTTTTGGGGTATATCCCCAGCCTTGGTTCTATATGTGTCCACACGATATAACCATGCACCTCTTACCTTGCTGCGCATGTATTGGCATTAGCCACGGTCGCGTGGGATTATGAACATGACTCGGCATTGTTTGTTGTGTTGGACGCACCTATTCCAGCTAGCCCCAGTTTTCTGCCACATATGTTTGCATATGCCCACACCTATACACAAGGCGCTAGACTAGGGGCCATGTTTCTAACAGTTTGTGCATGGAGGAAAGCCCGAGGACACATGGCCAACCAAATGTCCAGGAGCCAAACCCTCGGGGGGGTAGGGCACTACCAGATTAGCACCTGGCCACATGGGGCGCTCCAATACAACCAGGAGCCAACGAATAGGGGGATGCGCCCTATTTATTTGCAGAAAGTGGTTTTTAAAACATTATAATAGAGATTTTATTGATTTATTCAGCATGTTTAGATATTTTTGGCCAATATTGAGCCCTTTTTGAGGAAAGATCTTGGGGGGGAGTTGGGAGATGGTTACCAAATGCATACCTATATAAATCAGAGGCTCTTGAAGCCATAGAGGAGTTTCAAAATAGGTTTATGTTGAAGAATTCCCAAGCCAAATCCATTTTTATGCAGGGAAGCCATTAAGGAGAGCACCTTTGCGGTCCATTTCTGGGAGCTTCGTTCATCTGATTTTAGTGCTGTCAGTTTTTTTGGGTTTTAGAGATCTGGTAGAACAAGACCAGATCAATTTGTAACCTTTTTGGCATAGTCATGATGTGCTTTTAAAGCTTCGAACATAAACAAGAAAGCCTCACCCACTGAGACAAAGGCCCGAAGACGTAGGCGAGATTGTCGAACTCTGTTTTCACTTTGGTGTTTTATGGTTTGTTGTTCTCATGCTTATGTTCAAATCTATAAATTGCTTTATGGCTTTCATGTTTCCTTTATAATTCTTCCTCTTTCATTCAGTTCCTAAATGGTAATTTAACACATGCATAATAACTCAACCATTGTTGTTTAAAAGATCTTTTTGGATCAATTATCTTCTGAATAAAACTTGATAGGTTGGGTTCAAAGAAAACTAAATATCTCATGTACATACATTTGAATCTCCACTTTATCTCCATAAGGTAAGAAAATTATTAGTTAGGGCCTTCGAAGGATTGGGTTGTGGATCATAAGAATCCTGACTTGGACACTACTTTGCCCAATTTTGATTTGGGTGAAGGTTCTTCTTCATTTGAAGTAGAGGCTTCTTTGGGTTCGACCCGACAAGGAGCTTCCAATGCCTCTCACGCACCTAAGAGAAATTGTATATGATGATGTACAACTTGATGATCATTTTTTTAGAGAAATAATTTTCCCTCATCCTCCCATATATTAAGCATTCATAACAAGGACATCAATAACAAGGGCTCTTTTTTTCACCTTGGCTCTCCCACCGATTTCTCTGAAGCTCCTAGGAAAGAGTCAGGAAAGAGCACATATATTCTACAAGCCTTGCATCCTCCATAGGCTTGAGGGCCTAGATGCATCATTAGTAAATTAGATAATTTTGCATTCATTTTTTCCAATAACATGATCTGCTTCAACTTAGAACCACCTTGCCATGTTTAATTCAGTGTTGTTCTAGGTTTAATGACATAGATCTAGTTTTTACGAGTTTTTTGCATTTGGTTTCTGTTATGATCTCCGTGGGGAAGGAAAAAGAGAAAGATGGTGTGCCCAGATTTATTTCCATCTTACATATGGAGACCAAGATTCTCATGCAGGAGAATGTGGTTATGGGTTTTCTTCTGATAGTGACCCTATTTTTACCCCGTGACATCCCCTTCAGTAAAAATCTCAACCCAACATTTCTCGAGAAAGATTCCAATCCTCGTAGATATAATATCCAAGTTAGAAAAATGGATCAGGTGAATCAGATGACGAACCCAAATAGTATTCATAACAGTAGCAAGAAAAACCCCACCACCAAAGCAATTGAGCAAGAAAACATCAACAAGCGGGTGTTTCATCAATATGGGAATGTTGCATACTTGTTTATCCAGATGGGAGCATACAAAGGAGGTCCAAACATGTTTGTTGTAGTTGGGATTGCTTCCAATCCTATCCATTTTTTCGGGAAGCCACGATTTGAATGGAAATGGATCCCCAAGAATTCGTTTGCTGGAAGAATGAAGGGAAAGGTCTACAAAATTCTCCCAGATTGGGGCTATGTTTGAGTTTACACAGTCATGGTTGTCAACTGCATGTTTTCTCATAGTGTGGGCACCGATGGAAATGGTAGAGACCTCATTATTCATGCATTCAGTGGAAATGACTCTGGGAAACCAGAGAGGATCGTTTCTCTCAGTGAAGAAGAGGGTATTTACAATGCCTCGATTTAAATCTGGTTAGCAATTTCTAAATTGGCGGAATGATAAAAAGTTGGCAGAGGTGCTAAAAGTGGCAAAGAATCAGGGTAAATTCATGAATATGGGTAAAACTTTCGTGACAATCGGGTCTCAAAAATTCCTAGCGGCAATTTTTCAGCCGAAAAACTATTGCTAGGAATTTTTTCAACTGAAAATTTGCACGTCAAATTGAACGACACCCTCGAAATTCGTGTACAATGTTTTTCAGATGAATTATTTTCATGTGGTAAGAATATTTCGGCTGAAAGAATTTTCGGTCGAAATGTTTATTTTTAACGGATTTCGTTAAAAACTAGGTTTCGGTCGAAAGAATATTTTGACCGAAAACCTGAAAATGGGATTGTTTGCAGGAAACTGCAAATTCTCTCCATATGACTAATCTTTGGAGGTAGCAGACTCCCACAAATACTCAGAATTTAGTTTCAGAATTGATACCAACATTTTTAAAATTGAATCTACTTTCATTGGATATAATTTGTTTTCATTTTCATTGTTTTTATCTAATTTTATTTAATTTTATAAAAAAATCACTACATAATATTTTTAGGTGAGATTACGATTCGGTGAAATGAAAAATCCATATCTCTAAAAACTCATAGTGAAAAATTATGGAAAATTTATATTCATAATACTTAAATTGTTCTCTTCAAAAGGGTATTTTTAGATTTTACTTTTAAGTAAAAATTAAGATAGATACACGGTGGTGGAAAACATGTGTTTAAAATATGTAACGTTTTCAGATTGGTCAACTTCAAAAAATTCTAGAAATTATAATATTCATCTGTTAGATTCAAAACTATAGTCATCACAAAATAGAGTCTCTATAGATTGTTGCAATATATTTCATCTATCAAAAACAAAGGTTTAATAATGGATACATTGTTGTGGGAAAAAATAACTCATTATCTTTCCCTTTATTTTCAAAGAACATAGTTTCAAACAATTGCCAAATTGACATATCAAATCTCAATAAAAAAAAAAAAATTGAAAAATAGTCAGTAGAAAGATAACATAATTCTTGACAAGTTTTGTTTTTACAGTAAAGTAAAAATCTAAATAAAAAAAATACTTTTGTTTATCAGAAGTTGAAGAACCTGTTAAAATAAAAATAAAAATTCTCATAAAACAAACAAAAGTGTTACCCATCTTCATGATTTTACCCATTAGAGAAATGTGGTGGGTCCACTCAGATCAAGAGTCTTAGATCTCATCAATGGTTGATATTAATTGTAGAGGTTGAAAGTGATCGGGGATTAATTACTGAAGTGGGTTTTGCAATGAAAACTGTGGTATAGTCATTGGGGTACGTGTCGATACAAGGTTCATTGCGGAGGTCAAGGCAGTGTAGATGAAAAGAATTGTCGAAAAAATCCACAATCACACTTTATTTAAATAAATTGAAGGGTTTATATGTATATTATTTTCCGAAGCGCCAACGTGAGAACTACTGAAATATATTGTTGCTATCTCTCCACTACAAATTCGAAGACTACATGTATTTATAAAGTGCTCTCAATGCCATGGAACAAACTAAAATTTCAACTGCACCTTACCAGAACCCTGAAAATAAAGAATATTTAATTATTGATAGGGATTCTAATGTGTTCAACCTTGTGTTGTCTGTAATGTTGTCACTGAGTCTAGAAGTAGGTTAAGTGTGTTACGAGTCTAAAATACACCTTTATATATGTTGTTAAATTGTCAATTTTCCCTATTGTCTCGAACAGTCATATCAATTCCTGGAATTCGTTAATTAGTGTGCCACCCATTATTCGCATACTGAAAGGGTCGTTGTGGATACAAATGGGTCTGAAAGTTTATGTAGGGTTGATACATTGTCAGTTAGAGAGTCGTTAGGGTTACACAAGGATTTTTTACAAGGTTCTGAGTCATTTAATGAGACAAAAGTGATTAGGGTTTACAGGGAATGTGAATTGGAATTAAAAACCATTTTTTCTGTCATATTGTCAAACCAGATCAACCCATTGCAAATCTGTCATTGCCTTATAATGTAAATATCTTCATAGAAGAAGTGTAGTTGGTTTGTTCACTTCTAAGTCAAATATTAGGGTTAGATAATGATTAACATGTTGTTGAAGTCGTGCTAGGTTTTCTTCTGAGAATCTTCAAGTTTGGGTCAAGTAAGTCAGTATGCCTTAATTTTGATTAATTGCTAGCTGAGACAATCCATTCCAAGCTAGTGAACTTCCACTCTTTGAGACATTTCAAGTATCAAACTTATTTGCTGAGAATGCTTCTAGTTTGAAATCATGAAGAACTAAAGAAGATGGTCCCATATTTATCATTTGTATCAACAGAAACAAATAAAATCACCATGTTTACTTTCATAAACAAAATCATGTTGAAAATCTACAGGTTAATCTGTAATGCAGTTTTTCCCAGAGTCTTGGAGGAGATGAAGAACAAATTGCAATTTGACCAGCATAACAGGGTTGGAGATTGGTTCCTATACAGTAGTTCTATAGTTATTAGAATTTATGGATTTCATGAAGCACCCTATATTCTACCTACTTTTCTTACTCCCAGAATTTTTGCATTGGAATTTGTTAAACAAAGGTTGGTAACATAATCAAAACATTTCAATATGTTGCACAACGCAACATATATCAAGTTTCCATTTAATATAGGCCCTTTTGTTGTAAAAAAAAAGAGAGTATTTCCTTCCATCAGTAGAAGAGATGTTGAAAGTCCTGAGTTTCCCAGAAGTAGAAAATATAAGGTATGATCCTCATCAAATTATATCTAACAGAAGACAACAAAATAAAAATGCTCCATATGATCACCAAACAGTAAAAGGGATAGATAAAATAGCCAATTTGGAGAGTTTCAAAGAAGGTGAAAAGTCGACTAAGATGCAAGAGGATACAAGGTAGGTCAGTTCTCACACAACTACTATCCAAACCCCCGTTAAAGTTGAATTATTGAATAAAAGAGGTTTTTTAGAGACAATAGATATGGAGGTAGATGAGGAATAGTCTGTCAGCAAAAGGATGAAGATTACTCATGTAAACAATATTATTGATTTAGAGGAAGAAGCATAGGCAAAATATCAGGGAGGTTATGCTCTTGTTGAAAGGGAGAAAGGTGAACCAAAAAGTAAAGATACTTCATTTGTTTTCCACAATCAAAGGCATGTATTTGTAGATGTTCAAGAAGCTCCATATAAATCAAAAGAAGATATCATTAAGCAGTATACAGAGAAGAAGACACTGGCATTAAAAGAATCTCATACATGATTCCTTGAAGTCGGAAAAATATCTCAAAAGACAGCTTCACTAATTATTGTTAGGGATCATGAGAAGAATAATTTGAACATTGCAGTGGCAGATGAAGACAAGGTGTCATAGGTAAAGATCATATATGACTAGATCAATGAACCAGACAAGATACAATTTCATATGCAAACCAGTGATATGATTTATGCATATTTGTTGCAACTGACATTGAAGAAATCTAAGTTGACATCGTTGGTGTATAAGCTTGAGAGTCAATTGAAACAAGAAAAAGTAGCTAACAAAGCTTGGTAGGTTCAAATCAAAATATTTGAAACAATTTTTTTAGCTTGTGGGGAAGATCCAAAAAATGCTCAAGGAATGAAGAAGCTTTTGATGAAAAAGATAATATTATTCAGACTCTCAAGAAGAAGATAAAAAATCCAACATCAGAGCATGTACAAACTCCAGAGCTTACAACAATTGAGCAAGAAAATGAATCACTATAGCAAGAGGTGATAAGTTATAAAGCCAAAATGGTGCAGTTGGAGAAGGAAAAAGGGGATTGGCTCAAAGAAAAAGAAGAAGTAATGGCAATAATTTCCTTTGTAGTCTCCAATCATGAAAATAATGTGGCTACAGAGGACGATGACCTAGTAAAATCCATGTCACAAATTAGCTTGAAAGATGGGGAAATAAAGGGGTTAAAAGAAGAAAATCAAAAGTTGAAGAAGGAAGTTGCTCAAAGGAGTGAAAAGAGTGAGCAAGTCCAAAAAGAGAACGATTTTTTGCAGGAAACGATTTCCAAGTTAAATTCAAGGATAAAAGGAAAAGGTCCATTGCAAGGAGCCAAACATGTTCTCTGGGATTCTTTAGCAGCATATATCACTAAGTTTAGGTAGTATCTGAATTTTGTTGATGACAAGAATATTCAACAATTACAGCTCGTCATAAATGTGCAGTTGTAAATGAAACATTGTTGAAAATACCATTAGATTGGGCTCAAAATGCAATCAATCTACTAAATTCAGTTTCTAATGTAGATTTGCAGACCATTGGGTTCAAGTATAGGACTGCTATTATAATTTGGGCCAGAAAAATCATTGGCAAACATAATCATATAAAGAATGTGTAGACAAAGGATAAGTAGATGGAACAGATTGTGCAAGACTTCAAGGACCTATTTAGTCAGTTCTTTAACAAAGGTATCCCTTCTTTTTGGGATGGCAGAGGTAACCTGATTTCACAAGAAGAATATAATGTATTGTTGACTGAAGTTCGAATGGATCATTCAAAGTTTGAAGACCTAGAAGAGGGGTTAATAAGGGTTACAATAGTTGATAAATTGATGAATGATTTCGAAGTTTTAAGCCAATTCAGGACAATCAGATCATGTCTTCCCACTATTTTCTATGCATCTTGCATAGAATTATAAATTTTTGTTAAGGAAATGGTTGATTATGACATTTCTTCTTAAATTCAATGGAAATAAATTGTAATATTAGGAAAAACAAAATACAAAATACCTGCTTCCAATTGACCTTAAAGGTTTATTCAAGTGGTGTAGTACAATTCGAAGGAAAGTCAACAAATCATTCAAAGATATCCCAAAGATAAAGGAGATCTCAGCTAGCAGCAAAGTGTTAACAAATCCTAGATATTTTGCAGGGAATATCTATTTTTGCAAAAGTCTGTTAAGACTAGCCCATTGAGCATTTTGTATATATTTTATAATTTTCGATGTAATGGGGGTTCAAGAGGGAGGAAAAGGACTGATTTATATTGTAATATTTTCCCAAACTTAATGAAATTATCACGCAGAAGTCTTGAATGTTCTTACCAGAGATTCATGTGTCAATGCTTCTTGGTGTGTGTTTTTCCGTGTGAATGTGTATTTTTTTGAGTTTTTCCATTTAAATGTAATGTATTCAGTATTTGAATGAACTTATATATTGTTGGGAAGTTGTTAAATGACGAAAAAAGAAAAAATATTGTTCAAGGGTTCCATGAAAATGAAGCACTCCTCACAATAGGTTATTTGAAATGTCGATTTCAATGTTAGCTTAGTGAGAGAAGGGAACGACACCTCAAGGGAAGTTAGGGTTTAGAGAAGTTAGTGTGTCATTGCATTTTTTCATGTTGGTTTCATTCTCCATTTATATTTTCAATCCCATGAAGCATTTGTTCATATAGTGTCTCCATCCAATAACCATATTTTGTCTATTGGATCCATATTCTTAGTGAGCATAACAATGTGGAGTTGGAATATTGAGTTGTGTTATCTTCTGTAGTAAGCCAATTTGCTTGATTTGGACAATATGTGACCTTTAATATGAATTTGTCTCCTAGAGATCCCTATAGGTCATAGAGGGTTTGCATGCCTATAAATGTATACATTTGTGTATACAAAGACACAAATGGAAGGTACGAATATTTTTCACCTAAGCTATATTTTTTTACAAATCAAAGAGTATTCCAAGCGACAAGTGCCCATTTCTTAGCTGAGTTGGTGCCCTACCAAATAAAATTGCACTACAGAGCCTTGATAACTTTTATTATTCTTTTAGGAGCTACCAAAGATGAAAAGAGATAGATCGTGATGGCTTGAAGGACTGATTTTAGGAGAATGAGATGACCAACAATGTTGAGGGAGGGAAAAGTCCAATTGGTGAGATTTTTGTTGAGACGGGAGAGAAGGTCTTCCCAAGATCAATTGCAAACAACAGTCTCCAAGAGAGAGGCACCAAGATATTTGGGTAGAAGGGAGATCCTAGTAGAATGAATATATAGAGAGAAGGGGGGGGGGGTGACTCAGCAACAGACCATGTGGCCAATCTTGGCATCCAATATTTTTTTTTTTTTAAACAATATAGTCTCGTTAGATATATGACCCCTTGAGGTTGTCATCCGATATCCGACGGGTCCAGTGATAGGATGATATGAATCCATGAAGTTTTCATCTGACAGCCCCGTCATAGGTTCGATGCCCCTGTGGAGTCATATATTCGACACTTATGGGGAAGGATGATCAACTTCCTAGCCATTGATCCGACGATTGTGGAAGTCAGATAATCGACAACTATAGGGACAACATGATTGGTAGTGCAGCCTCCGACGACTATGGAAGTCGGATAACTGACTACTGGTATTGTGTGTCGATGAACCAATGATGTCCCACTGATACTTAAACAAAAATAATTCCATCAAATTTTAGACGCGTAACTGTCGAATTTCAGACAAATTAGTCATCGGATTTTGGGTACAAATGTAGTTGTGAATAAATATAAGTGTGGATGAATTTTATTAATGATATGATGCAGGTATATATACATTATGTAACCTTTGGATTCATCATCCAAGGTCTCTTGGACTCTAGAAAACCGTTACATGAACTTGACTCTTCACATTCCATGAAGTTCTTAACCCTAACAGATTATGTTTCCAACAAGAAGGCTAGGAGAAAGGAAGGGGAAGATGCACTGCTACAGAGAACCGATTGAATTAATCTTGGAATGAGATATAAAGGTATGTGCCTAGATACACAAAGGAAAAAAGAAATTATTAATGAATCCATGGGCATGTTCAAAACCATGGCTAAACAAGAATAACCACAAGACCTAAGACCCAAAATATATCAACAAGAGATATATGTTACGATGGAAGAATTTTTAGACCTCTTGAATGAAGAAGAGTTAATAGCATAATTGTTGGGAATAATGAAAATATTGAAGAACTACAAACATGTACACAAAGATATTAAAAATATGTGTGAACTAAACCGAGAAGTGAGGTTGGTCAACGACTATGACCTCAATTTATATACAGATTATTTTTGTTCCCTCGGGTCGTAGTTGACTTTAGATCTCAAGTGAATATTATGGATCAAATTGGGGAGACCTAACTTGGTTAGGCTAGGTAACTTTCTAAAATTGGAAAACCAGAGATTTTTTGAACCAATTGGGTTGCTAAAGGTGCAAAAATGAACACAATGGGAATAACAATTGTCATCAATTTTGAATTCATCGACCTAGTTGAAGGCACTGTAACATATGTGGTATTAGTCGAAAGACTATGGGGCAGAAAAATGAAAGCAACAATATCTTTGGAGAAAGACAAAATAAGGGAATTTATAGAAGGATGATCATACCTCTAGACCCCAACGAAGGAAAGCCTAGTCAAAACCTTGGGATGAGGAAGGCAACACAATATACCTTTAACAAGTAATGAAAGGAAGAGGAGAAAATGTCTACTCAAATTCCACAAGTGAATTATATTTAGGATCACCCTTGTTTATGGGACAAACTATGATACTGAATTATATAAGTGGAAAATGGAGAACTACGAATTGAGAGCAAGAGACTATTGGACTATTGAATTTGTACCTAGGGATATTCTTGAAAATTGATTCTCAATAAGACCAATATCAATTGTCTAAGAGAAAAAATCAAATAGTACCCCAAATTGATATTCACAAAATTGGATTCAACTACATTTCCCCGACTGAGGTTCAAAGAATGAGAGTCCCCCTTTATACATGTTAATGATGTATCAAAAGTTGTTGGAGAGTAGGGTTGACTTCAATGTTTGGTGTAATTATTTATAGGACAAGACACTCATTGGTGGAGTACTCATGCCCCTCAACTGCAGAATTGGACTATGAATACAACATAGTTTGTCGAAAATATTTGTGGGGGGGGGGGCGAACGGAGGAGGATAAAGTGTCAGAACAAAATAATTTGGCCATGTATGTTCTTGAACATGTTGGAAGACTTACCCTATAAGTGGTACAAGACTGAAGAAGATAGAATAAATACATAGAGTTGGAAAAGTCTAAGAGAAAAATTTATAAAAGACTTATCCTTTGTGCCAACAAAGGTAAAGCTAGAAGAAGCAGTGTAAAAAATACAAGAATTCGTAGAAAAATTGACCACTAGGAATACAAAAGACAAAGGCAAGTTGAAGGTTGACTTATGGTCATCATCAACTTATAACAAGATAACATGCCAATAAAAAGAGAAAAAAGTTCAAACAACATGAAGAATTGAAATGGAAAATAGATATTTTGGGGAAAATTTTTAGGTGGATAAAAGTTCATCCAAAGGTTCTGAAAGAAGTTTAGTCTATTATAAAAGTAATAAAGCAAGCTAACCCAAAAAAAATAAGAGGGGGAGAAAATCAACTATCCACCTACATAAAATGAAGTTAAGGAATGAGAAAGAAAGTTGGATGAATAAAAGGTGTTGGAGTGGATGGATGTAAAACTAAAAACAAAGAAGTTGATATTTCAAATGACACTTGTTGACGAGGATAAATCCCCTATGACTTGCATTAAAAGTTGCAACAAATATGATGCCCAAAGAACTAACTTGAAATTGAAAATAAAATCAAGAAGTATAACTAACTACTAGGAATGAATAACCACCTACCTGAACCTCAAAGTTCAAAGAAAAGTATTCTCGTAAGTCCCCACTCCAATCCCTCACTCCAGCATTCTCCTTGCAAACATGTACACAAAGGAAGGTAATATTGCAATAATAGTAGTTATGTAACTAACTTATAACAACCAATACAAGATAAGATCAGTTATTTAGGCAACTAACCAATAGATGCAATCAATCATAATTAGAAAAAATTAACAAAAGACATCATATTGGATGGGAAAGGAGTTATCATTTGTATTAACATCAATTAGTATGTACATATAACACTTGATCCTATTGCAGCACTGACTAGAACCATATCTAGATTCCTCCACCCAGGCCACTGAAGATAGGTTGACCTCCTGTTTTTTTGCTCCAAATGAGTGAAGGGAATAAAATGAGATTCCTCCTCTCAACAAGACAAGAAAGGTAAATATGACTAGAAATAAGGGTTTCCAAATAGTGGAGACAGATCTCAAAAAACCAGGATGAAAGGGACTTGCAAACTCAACGAGATTTTGCTAGAATAATTGTGCTTCAATGAATGCTTCATCTCATATACCCAATGACATGTATTTATACTTCAAAAAATCAGTTGTAGTAGTTATACACATGCTAGAGGAGGTAATGAACCAGAGAAACCCATGAACTCCATCTGAAAATTCACATTATATATATTTTTTGTGTCAAATAAATGCATATTTGTGTTTCTGATGGGTAAAGGGTGTATATAAAGTTGCATATACTCGTTATCAAATCAAAAGTAGTGTATGAATAGCCAAAGGGAGTTTTTTTAAAGATTCAAAGGAGAAACTTTGGGGGATTTTGGTCTGCAAAAGGAAAATGGATTTGAGAATTAGGCCATTAAGTGCATATATGCATATGATGTGGCAAAAGATGTTATAACAAATGCACCTTGTTGTGTGAGGTCATAAGGGAAGCTGGTGGCTGAAATACATTATAAAATATAGGATGAATCATTGTAGTGGGCTCGGGAAAAGTTCATCAAACATCAGAAGAGAACAATACATGCAAAAGAAATCAAGTATGAGATTACTCTCTTCTCAAGGCGGGCATACCCATTCTCAGGAGTGTTGAAAGCATGGATTCAAAATCAAGTACACTCTGGATCCATGAAGTATGTATATAAGAAATTATCATGGCCATAAAAAATGAGTACAAGATGGATACATGTCAAAAGAGATCATAGCCACAAACAGAGACACAATGGATCTATGTCTCAAAATCAAAGGAGAATAACTAGAGTCAAATAGATGAAAATATTGATCCTCCTGAGGTACTAATGTCATGTAAAGGAGTGGTAATGTCCAATGAAACTTGGACATGAGCTTAAACGAGGTGACACTAATAAAGAACTAAGGTCTTCAAGACAAATCATCAAGGGCATGAGTATACACCATGTGAATATATAAACTAAATTCAAACATAGTGAGACACCATTTTATTATCGTTCATTGATGTATACCGTTAACAAATGTGAGACAAGCCATCGATAATGATAATGGGTGTCAAGGTACCTAGTACATTCTAACAAGTGTGAATGAATGAGATGACATCAAACACTTGTAGAATGTATCCATCAGGGGACATTGATGTAGTCCCACTGTCAATAACAAGGGAACCTGCCACTGATCACTACAAGCCCAAAGGTACTAAAAAGACTCTAGATCTCGATCTCAGAGCAAATGAGTCGAAATCAATGGGAAGAGATCTGCTAGAAGGAGGGCATTAAGTCATCCCCCATCATCCAACACAAGAAAAAACATAAGGCCAAAGATTTTGAAGGACTCAAATGAAATATTGGACTGGCACACCACCGAGTACGTCTCTCACATGCATTTGATGGAATAACACACAAAAGAGACCCTATAAGTAATGGCCAATAATGAAAAGCACTAACAGAGGTGAGGAATTCCACCAATGAGTAAAATGGAACCCAAGGTACTACACAAATCCCAAAGTGTGAATAAAGGTCTTAACGTTGAAAAAATGGGAAATTTCTTAGTCCGCAACCAATGATGGATTATCATTTGTTGAGCGCAAAGTAACCTATCAATGATGAAAATAATCTAGGGTGCTACTCTAGGTCAAACTTTCAGAGCAATGTGTCGTAGTCAATAAGAGTTGACCCGCTAGAAATAGGTCAATGGGGACGTTCCATACTAGCACAAGTATAAGACATAGATTCTTGTTTATTCTGAGAAGTACTTGACACGGGAAGGTCGAGATGAAAATTCAGGAATTTCTAGGAATGACCAACACAGGTTAAAACTTCCCTTGAACAAAAGCACGACACAAAAAATGACTTGGGTAACATAGACTCAAGAATGAACAATGACATAATTCTATGACACAGGAGGTATCAACAG
The DNA here is from genome assembly GCA_009831015.1 of Picea engelmannii. Lineage (NCBI taxonomy): Eukaryota > Viridiplantae > Streptophyta > Pinopsida > Pinales > Pinaceae > Picea > Picea engelmannii. The sequence continues at coordinate 791,267 of ML781134.1, read as the reverse complement.
AATCTCTATAATGACTAGAAGAACAACCAGTCAAATGAGTAAGGACTCAATGAACAAGTTTCAACTTCCTAAAGATGTATTAAAACCCAATATATTGAGGGAGAGACTTAAAACTAGTGTTTTTTTCAAAGGTAACATGACTGTTGTCAAACACATACTGAGAACTTAACTCTTTCCCAACCTCTTTTTTATTTTTATTTGATTTTTTTTGTATTTTCATGTTATAAAATCCTGAAAAAGAATAAAATAATGATATAATACAGTGGAGGAAACGAGTGTTCCAGACAAGCAAACTAGTTCCAAGCGCAAGGAACATACATATGCTCAATGCAAGGAACGTGTGCGGGATATGGAGACTCAAGGGAATGTTTCCTCCAAGGATACAAGTGTCAAGTCACAAAGGAAATAAACACAAAGGTTGAAAACTAAAGAGAATGCATAAGCAACAAACAACAAGTTGAAGCTGGCATTGGGATTAAGAGCGCAAGCAGGAAAATGCAATGCAATATTACAACTTAACGCATAAATATGGGAGTCTTGGGGGTATTGGCCAGAAAAATATTGATAAGAAGTTATGAGGCTTCATCGCAAAGTCATGGCAGGACTAAAGAGGGTGCTCGAGCCTACAGAGAACTTCGGCATGGCCGTCAAATGGCTAGCAAGGCACTAACTAGGGCACCCATGAAAAAGGAAGTCTCTACCACATAAAATATGAAATTGGTAATCAACGAGGAAGGTTTTTGTCACAAATTAGTGGGATTGACCCTAAGGTAGATATGAAAATGACATTGATAAGGAAAAGTTCAAGGCGAAAAATGCCCTATCCTTTATGCCAGTGATTGAAAACAATACCTTCCAAAGAGTTAAAATACAGACCAACATGGTGAAAAAATGATTAAAGTCGTCGATGTTTTTCATCAAACCTGAAAATTTTCACAACCAAACCTCCTCTATGACTTGAGTATTAGTCCATTAGGTTCAATAAAACAATGGGGACTCCAAACTATATAAAAGTGGATAAAAAATTGTTTAAATAGTAAAAAATGAACTTTTTACCATACCATTTGTGATTTTACCCAAAAATAGTGCTTTAGTGTTGGAAAAACCCTCAAAATTCGATGGATGATTTTTGGAGCTACGTTCATCAAAATCAGAAACCGTTGTGACCAGGTAAGAGGTCTCTTCCTTCTCTTCATTTTTCACCATTTTGTTTCTTGATTTAGTCAAAATTTGATCAGTATAGTCAGTTTTTAAAAGTAGGGGGGGGGGGGGGGGGG
>ML781134.1:778149-789857 GCA_009831015.1 Picea engelmannii | reverse complement strand
GGGGGGGGGGGGGGGGGGGGGGGGGGGGGGGGGTGCGCACATACGCACTTTCTTTTCACACGGGGATCATATGGGTTACCCTATACACTCTTGTGGCTATAGTAGACCATGTATATACATGACTATCTACTCTATAAGGTGCATATGAGGTCATTTAAAGGAAAAATGCATATTAACCACTCCCTTTGACTGAATGATGTAGGATGATAAATGTTTGGAGAGAGAGGGAACACGAAGAAATTAATAATCATGTTCTAAATCTGGAGGAAGTGGTTGTGCTCTGAAATTGTTATTTATGGAAAATTTACACTATGGGAAACATGAGGGCACAAAAATAATTGTTGCAGGTGCTAATAGGGTATTGGAGCCCAAATGATGATGCTTCCATGCTAGATGGCCAACCTCCAAAAATAGAGGTTGAGGAAATATATTTTATAGCATGCCTCTCCCAGTGAGGGGAGACATTAAACTTGACAGCTCAAGGCAGTGGAAACATGACAATTGAAGAGTATATCGTCACATAGTGTGCCCCTGGTACCCAAAAGGTGGGTATGCAAATACCAATAAGAAGTGTTGAAATCTTGGGGCTAAATATAATCCTATTTACAATTTCTTATATTACAGGTTCAACATCATTACACCAGGCATCACACCCGAAGATGTTCTACGATGTGGAGTGATTGCTTCCTACAATGTTTGATTGGCACACCTCACTTCTAGCATCAATGAAGATTCAACTTATAGACAACAATTTAGGTAAGATGAAGAATTTCGATTACAAGAGTATCTGTGATCCTTATTTTTCGAGAGAGTTTCAACATTGAGTCTGTGAGTGAGACTTGGCCCAATGAACTTCCGAGAACCTTGAATGGGTTGTTGGTCAAATCTTGTGAAAGTTTTGGAGGTGGGCATGCCACTAGCATGTATGACGACGAATTATTCACATGGTGGTCTTGGCGGATCATCTCTATCAACGACTATCCCTATGCAAAGATGGAATTTTGTAGAGATCCATACATGTCACTTCCTCCCAATGTTGCCTTCAGTGAGATAGGTAAAATATTTTTAAATTTGAAAGTTATTTAATTTTAATGTGATTTTCTTTTAATAAACAACTCAAGAGACAACCAAAAATAAATGTTTTTAGTGTGGACCATAACCTTACAAAAAAATTTGAATCAATATGTGTGGGATTGGTAAGGCCAACAGGATATCCAAGGCACAAACAATGAGGAAGGGGTGAATACCATTCTAGAGGAGATGCAAAGAGAGTATCACAACATGTCCAAAGAAACTTGGATGGATTCACTTTCCAAGTTCCCATGATACAAATTGAAGACCTACCGAAGCATATGTAGTGACAGGCGGTCAGGATACCACGAGCTTGGGTCAAGCCTAGACATATATATTATGTTGTACTGATCATATATATATATATATATATATGTGTGTGTGTGTGTGTGTGTGTGTGTGTGTGTGTGTGTGTGTGTATAAAAGGGGCTAAAAACTTGATTTTGTAAAGATAATCCACATTTGTGTACTTGATAAATATTGAAATAATATATGCATATTTTGATCGGCTTTTACTTATATTTATGTGATTATGAAATGCATTTCTTTTATGTACATGTATGCTTTTGATTTATGAATGAAACAGATGCCAATATAACACATAATTAACTAATACATCAGTAATGAGATTATGACTCCTAGGAATGTGCATGTAAGTAATGAAATAAAAAGAACGGTCCAAAAGATGTACATGTAGGAATCGTTAGAGAAGAGTAGGGTCACAGACACGATACTGTCCATTTAACTGGGACACTGCCAGTTGGGATTGTAGGTGAACTTCCGCAAACTAAATTCCATGTAAGATCATGTACATAAGGAGTTCGATCACGGTTCTACATTCTGCCACATTATTGGTTGCGGACTTGAGACAAGTGCCTCCTGAAGTCACCAACTAGCCCAAGGGAAAATAAATCACCCAAGCGGCAGAAGCAAGTTTTTGAGTGTGATTCCTAGCACTTTCCACAAATCCTATAAAGACCATTGATTCCATTGACATGTACCAACCAAGAAGAATCATCATAAGCAAAATACCAAGGAAAATAAAACTAAACTAGTCCTAAACACTATTAATATACAACAACTACAAAGGGGGAAATGCCTAGGCATTGTTGCTCAGACGTAGTACCTCTTGAGTTAGATCCAACTTATGGGATCCGCTAACACATTCCGCTCATAATATTCAAGTTCGTAAGAACCTTTCTTTAGGACATGCCTCACAATGTAAATCCCATGCCACGTCAGATTAAACGTAATGTTGATGGGTCCAAAAGGCCCATTTAATCAGGTAAAGGATAACACCCAATGGCCAGTCCTAATTAGACTCACTCTCATTTGGGATGGCATTTCCAACTAGTATATTGGCCTATTTGCGAAACTAAATCTGTTATCTAAATATGAATATGAGAACCGCGGGTTCTCAAATGAATTAAAATCTGAAATTAAACTAAGTGATGCTATCTATAGTTATTCTAAGATGCAATTCTAAACTAAACTGATCATATCCTCGTTAGGATATGTCTAAAGGATATTGAATATAGATAAGAATAATCACCCTTTGAATTAGAAATAATTCATAAATTCAAATGGTGTGTAAGCACACTAATATCATTAAGAAGACAATAGCAAATAAGTGTTATTGTATACAACAACATTGTATTTGCATTCAATAACTGAAATTGTGACAATATGATCATATATGAACATTATAGAAAAAAAAATCATACACATGAACATGAAGTGCTCAAATTAAACAAATGCATTAAGAATATTCAAAAATACATTCACGACAATCACAATTTCATAAACACATATTTCTCTTTATCATAAGGAGTAATAGTACACCCAGGGGAGGCAGGCGCGGGGGGGATTCTTTATGATCCCAGGGGGGAAATGAAGTTTAGGTACCACTGGAATCTAGGGACGGATACCATCAAAAAAGCTGAGGCATACGCTCTTCTCAAGGGAATACAATTGGCCCATTCTAAGGGAATAAGAAATCTTGTTGTCCTCGATGACTCTCTCACCATAATAAGATTAATGGTCAAGAGAAAAAACCCCAAAGATCCCAGCTTAAAATAGATACTAGACAGAACCAGGATGGCCTCCTAAGAAATCAAGACTACCTTCTTTCACATCCTTCGAGGCAATAATAGCGAAGCCGATAAGATGGCTAATGTAGCCATCGGGACAAATCCCGACACTCTCAGCATCGATGGAGTTGTAACCCCAACCACTCTATATTAATGAGCCTCCAAGAGTGAATTATGGACAACAAAAGGAGTCCCCCCCCCCATGGGTCTTAAGCATCCCTCACGATCACATGGCTAGGCACAAGGACAGCTCCACCCAAGTGTGGAAAAAAGGAAACACCCTCAACCTCTTCAGTCGGGATCCACCACGCACCCGTAAGGACAGCCACAACAAGGCTAGGTGGACACTTCCAGTCATCCACATGACAACCTGCCGTCACACCATATGGCATGTGTCATACGCGGACTCTCTCCCTCGAGCATACAAGACGATCTCCTCTCCAAGCAGTGTGAAATCTCCTTCTCGCATGTGAAATATGGTGTACCCCGCTTGCCTGTGTGGACATGATGGCCAGGCCTCTCCTCTCCCTTGTTGATTCAGCTCCCCTAATTTCATCCACCCCTCCATGGTGACGCTCAGTACGGTGTACATGACTCTTCCCAAAAACTCGTGGGTTCGTTCGTCATTCCCCTCCTCAGCAAACTTGCAGTCGTCCTTGTTTTGCACTTGTCCCTCGTGGGAATTACAATCCACTCGCTCACCCCTCTAGACCTTCCTGGTTCTTATTGTGGCCTCCTCGCCACCTGGTATTCATTTTTGTTTTCTTCAGAGAGTTCCCTGGGTTGTTCGATGTTGTGAACTACTCATTTACAGAAATTGGATCCTTCATCCTACCTTATTCTTGCCGCCTTATTCCTGCCCCCCCTTCCTCTTCCTACTCCTGAGTCTCTAAGTCATCCCCACTCGCGCTTGCCTCTCCACCTGGGTCCTATGCAGAACCCACAAGAACAGGCCAATTCTGGCCTCTCCTCTGGTGACAGCGAAATGCAACAGGAGACTACAGTGCAGGAAGACTCGGACACCTAGCCAGAAGATAATTGGGAACCTGAATGTGGAGGATGCAGCAACCTTTGAGAGCAATTGGGAGCGTTGAGTGCTAACAGGGCTTTCGAGATGGAAACTCTTTCCCAACACCATTTTTTGATCAGCAAACTTTAGGATGAAAGCGAGGCACAGAGAATTCAAATTGCTACCAACCGGGTGCAGACAGACAATCTTCAGCTCAGGATGGACCAATTGGATGACATGCAGCCCCCAACAAGCAATACGAGAACTCAGCAAGGATATTCGAGGAATGTCCAGTCCAATTCGATTAATCAGGTACCAGATTTGAATGTGTCCCTCTCTGAGTTCCGAAGAAACGAGCAACATCCCAAAGTGGAGAAAAATGCCTAAACTAGTCGTTCTTGCTCTCAAACAGTTCTATGTTTTGTCGTATAGTGTATTTAAGTGTCTCCTTCTGCAGAACATATGTAGGAAATTCTCCACACAGTACTTTTTGTAAGCAAAGGGGATATATGAACACCCCAAATTTTGTAATTGTCCTCATAGAGAAGAACTTAGACACAACCTTTCATGGCTGCTTTTCTCTTTTGTAACCTCAGTGGATTTATTCACACCGATTAATATATTTTTACCAGTTCTTGTTAAAAAAAAAAAAAAAAAAAAGGAGTAATAGTACACCCTGCAATACCAAGCACAAAAGTCCTTCTTCATTTACATTCATCTCTTTTATAGAATATGAAGAGCTACGGTTTGAATTCTATAATTGTCAAAGGATTAACTAACAGTTATAACTCTTCGGTTCTCATTCCTGATTGGGATATTACAATGATTACAAAATGATTATGATGCAGTATTAAGTTACAATGATCAAGTGGATTTCAACGACTGCACTTTGTCGATGAAGATTTTCCATAGCGTGAATTTCTCGAGGATGGCATCTATTCTATTTAACTGAATCTTTTCCAGTTCTAGTTCCCCGTCACAAATCAGACTTATGACTTTTGTCTTCAACATTTCTTATGTTTGTTGTATGGAAGTTTCAATTAATAGTATCAATCGATTTGGCTTCACTATTCTCTTATCGAGTATTTCTTGATCAATTTATTTTGTGGCTTCAATAGCCTTCATGCTCATATTCCTTCTGGTCTCAACATCTTCTATCATTGTATGATCCAACCCTATTTTCTCCAGATCTACTCTATTTTCCATCATGAACTGTTCTAGTATCTCTTCGGCTGCTCTCGATATCTTCCTACTAGCTTGATCCACCTTCATCTGAGTATTCTCCATGTTATTGAGGATGGATTTCCTCGTGTTGAGTAAAATTTGAGCTTTAATATTCTGCTTATCTCTATACATTGGCAAGTTTCTCAGAGGATTATCACAAATATCTTGCCATTGGACGATATGGTCATATGCTTTTTGAACTTTCTGATATTTGTATTTCATGGCATTCATTTGTTGAACTACTTTCATGTGTTCTGACCAATTCTTTTGAAGGTTGTGCAGTAAGAGAAATAATTTTTTGCGCATATCTCTAAGTGTTTCATTTGCCTTGATGGCCTCTTCTCTAATTACTTCTAGGGCCACTATTTTTGTCTTGCTTTCTTCTACAGTCCTTTCCAGAAGATGATTGTCTTGTTGCAATTTTTGGACTTGTTCTTCTATCTTTTCATTATATGCACTAATTTCTAATTGTTCCCCCTTGAGACTTGAAACTTATTGATCCTACATGGCTTTAAGTTTTTTTGTTTCTTCCTAATGCATCATTTGGTTTAGATTGATATTTTTCTCAACTTTTATTGTTAAGTCCCTTTCTTGAATCCTCAATTGCCTTTCTAGTTATTATATGTGTGATTGTTCTACTTTCATGGCTTCTTTCTTGAATTCGCTGGCTACATTATTCTTAATTGTATCAATGGCAACTTCAAGCTCCACTATTCTTTCTTTTGTTCTATCCAAGGTTGTTGTCACTCCATAGATCAACATAACATTTTCACCATCAAAGGCATTGAGTGTCAAGGATGATTTTAGTGCATTGTCTTTGGGATCTGGTCTTGCTTTCCATTTGATAACTCGTTCAATTGTTCCATGACTTGTATCATCTCCTTCTATCTTCCTCTTGGTCGTATTTTTTTCAATGGCTTTGGTTTTGTGGCTATAGTAATAGTCACATACAGCAACAACTACACCTTCAATTCCAAGACATGTAGATGTGACTGAAAGACTTACTGGGATGGATGCCAAGGGAGTGCACTCCTCCAGTGGAACATTGAGTATGCTTGTGGTAGGATCTATTGTCACAACCGTGTTATCTTGCTCAAAACCCTTCTCCTAGGATTTGCAAACATTTTTTTTCTCTTTTCTTTCTTCCTCTGCTTGGGTTGTACATGTTTCTTCTTTCTTATTAAGCTTTGTTTTAGCTGACTTTTCCCCATTATTTCCTTCAGAGGATGGCTCTTTTCCTTTTTTCTCTTCTAACTCATTTTCTTATTTCTCAGCCTCAGCCTTCTTTCTTTATTGATATCCCTTTTCAACTTCCTTAGCTTTCCTTTCTCTTTATTCTTCTTTTTGTTTCTTTTCACGTTCTTGAGCCTCCAGTCCTTCTTTGTCTTCCGGAGCAAAGTTTTGAATTGTTCTATCCTCAAGATCATGTCTTCTTCTTCCTCTTTCTGAATATTTTCTCAAGTTGTTTCAGTTGTGAGTCTCTCTATTACCTCTTCAAAATATAAGGCTCCCCTGAAGATATCTTCAACAAAATTGACTTCATGTAGTACTTGTTAACTTGATAGCCCTCATATGGCCAGACACAATATTTTGAGGATCATGCCCTTTTTGGTTTGTAACACATAGACATAATTCTTTAAGGGTTTCAACCTCCTTTTCAACTTGTTTCTTGTTCAACATAGATTATGGGTCACTATGAAGAGGGAAAACGGGCCAGTATTTTTTGTTCTTCTCTGACAAGTAGGCAGTGGCTCCTTTTTCTACTGTCTAGTATGGAATCTCTCTTGCCAACAATTTATCGGGAACATATTTGGGTAACAAATGCGGTTGTCCTTGTTTAATTTTTAATGATTGCTCAAGAACATGTTGTTTCTTTTCAATTTAGCATGAATTTGAACCATAAACAATGCAACAACATAATAGTTGCAGTAACCAAGATCACAAGAAGAATAACCATGCACAAGACACAAGAATTTATCCTAGGAAAACCATTCTCAAACAAGGGAAAAAACCAACAATCCTTTGTTATAGAATCAATATAAGATCACCTTTACACCATAAACCCTAGTGCACACAAGAAGGTGCTATATGACCAAGAAATCTAGCGCATAAGAAGAAGTGTGCACTAAATTTCAGATCTCCACAATGTGTTGTGAGTGAATGAGATATGATCCACAATGGGGATGTATATCTATTATAAATTCATGACTTAACTCATCAAATAGATGTGTCTATTGGCACAATAGGGCCGACTTGTACAACTCAATAATATAATTAATCTTTTACACAATATTAATTATCTTTACACAGTAGGGCCGACTTGTACCCTTCACAATACAAATTACGGTTTCAAAATAATCTTACTCTTAGACAATATAGAAAGGGATATCCCAAACATACTCTACTTCTTTGCCACTAGGGACAAGTCCAGATGTGCTCAACCACAAGGGACATCACCCTCAACAGATCAATTCAACTAAATCCATAGGAGTACCAACTAGAGATCCATCTCAAGTCGTCTCAACTAAGTCCATAGGAGCACGATAGGAGACCATCTCAAGTCATCTCAACTCAGTCTAGAGGAGCATGACATGAGACCAACACAGGTCATCTCAAATTATTCCAAAGGAGTATGACTCACCTATCACATAGGCGTTCTCACAGATCATCTCAACTCAATCCAGAGGAGTACGATCTGAATTATGTCTCATGAAGTTGCAATCATCAACACTCCCTCTTAGCTAGGGAGGCATTCTCCACTAGGCCAAGTCTCTCACAGAAGTACTTGAACTTCATCCTGGCAAGTGGTTTGGTGAATACATCTACAACTTGCTTGTGTGTAGAAAGGTACTACACATGTATTTCTTTCCTCTGCACCATATATTTGATGTAATGGTATTTGATCTCAATGTGTTTCGATTTATCGTGAAACACGATATTCTCTAAAAGCTTCACACACTCTGTTTATCACAATGGATAACGGTGGAATCCATCTCATGTCTAAATAAGTATGCAAGGATCTTGCGACACCACACTACTTCGTAGACTTCCACACATAATGCAATGTACTCTGCTTCTGCGGTACTCAAAGCCACAGAGGTTTATTTCCTGTTGCACCAGGAAACCATGGCGGATCACAAAGTAAAACAAAAATCGGAGGTGCTCTTCCAATCCACTGCGCTCCCTACCCAATCTTCATTGGCATATCCCTGTAATCTCATGTCTAAACCAGAGGCATATCTCAGTCCATAACCAATTGTACCTCGTAAATATCTCAACACATGCTTCGTTGTCATCTAGTGTGTCTGTCTCGGCTGACTCACAAACTGATTGAGTACAACCACGACATAACATATATCAGGTCTGGTGTTAACCAGATACATCAATGATCCAATCAACTGTCTGCAAATATGTGGATCAATATTGCTTGAATCGGAAGAAGTCTCGCTCTGTTTCTTCAGATTCATCACCATCGGTGTAACCATGGGCTTGCAGTCTGTCATCCCAATTTTTTCCAATATCTCCACTATGTATTTCCCCTGACTCAGGAGCATATCATCAGTCCTATGCCACACTTATAGTCCCAAGAAGTAGTGCATCATACCAAGGTCCTTCATCTCTAATTCAGAATCCAATGCACACTTGCATTCAACAATAAGGCTTTCTGAACCAGTGAGGAATAAGTCATCAACATATAGGACCAAAATCAGGCACTCATCACCAACAATTTTGTAGTATAGGTTGGGATCAATAACACTCTTGTTGAGGTCGAAACTCATCAAGTATCCATCAATCTTATCATACCATGCACGAGGTGCCTGCTTTAGTCCATACAAGGATTTTTTCAACCTGCACACATGATAATCCTTCTCATGTATCACGAATCCATCTAGTTGCTCGATGTAAACTTCTTATGCAATATCCCCATTGAGAAAGGTTGTATTCACATCCATCCAATGTAGTCTCCAACCCATGGATGAAGCAAGGGAAATAATCGTATGGATGGAAGTGTATATGGAAATAGGAGAAAATGTCTCCTCATAATCTATTCCCTCCACCGAAGAGAATCCTCTAGCCACAAATATTTCTTTGTACTTCTTGACACTTCCATCAGGTGCATGTTTGATCTTATAGATCCACTTGGAAGTCACTACAGACTTCCCTTTTGGTATCGGAACAATATCCCACACATCATTCTTCATGATGGACTAATACACTTCAATCATGGAATCTTGCCAAACCTATTGACCTGATGCTTCTCTATGACAAGAAGACATAGTATCAATGATGTGGCTCATAATTGAAACATAGCTCGAAAATATCTATGGTCTCTTGTTGTCTCAGAATGTGCCATGAAGAGCTGCATGACCCTCTGCCTCATGTAGAGTCTATCAAGCCCATGCATTCCTCTTCTGGACTACTATATTCTATCTGGGAACATCAACTGGAGCTATGGGATCAACTGGATCAGTAACTGTCTCCCTCTGAACTAATGAAGGTGGAGAACGAATTGTCTCTTCTTTCTTCTCGTTGTCAATCTACATCTGAGATTCTCTGGATCTTTGAAAGGTTGTCTCTTCCTCAAAGGTGACATCTCTGCTAACTTTGATTTGTCTCTAACCAAGGATGTAGATCCGGTATTCCTTCAAAGATTCATTGCACCCAAAAAATGTACCCTTTCTTCCTGAAGGGTCTAGCTTGGTCCTCCTTTCCTTGGGTACATGAATGTATACTAGACACCCAAATTGTTGATTAAGGTTGGTTGTCATTGATGTCAACCCTTGAAGAAAGTCCCACAACACAAAGGTTTGGGTAATGGACCCAAGATTGTTTGATGTAAATATGACTCATTATTTTCCTTTCATGGTTGATAATAAGTAAAGATGGATGAACTCCAAAGTGGTCCCCTTATGGTGAAAGCCCTCACGGGAAGACGCTTTGCAGAGTAAGAGAACCCATGCTTAATTGTGGAATAATGAGATGAAGGACATTGAATTTTTCAGGGAAAATATCCTAGATGTATAGTGCTTGTCATGCCATTTCCGGTGGTATGTAGAACGTCACATAAATCCTCACGGTTAGAGAGTTATGGCCATGAGAAGTTGGAGACCCCAGGTTTGGGTAATGGACCCAAGTTTGTTTGATGGGTAACGGTATGATTTATGATATATTTTTAGCCAATACTATTCTATATGGATAGTACATGTCATGCCATTTTGGGTGGTATGTGGAACGTCACATAACTCCTCACGGTTTGAGATTTAAGGCCTTACGAAGTTGGAGGACCCTCACATGTCATCTAGAAGCCCCAAAAGGTCAAAGTAGTCAAAGTGGTTTAAGGGATTTTAAAAGGTAAATAATAAAGTAAAGTGTCGAGTGTACTATAATTCAAATTGAATACAAAATAAATTATTTAAATAATAAATTTAATGAAGAAATTAGAAGTGGGTTAACCCTAAAATAAAGAAAGTGGGGCCAAGTGACCTAGAAGATGTTTTTAAGGAAGCTACTTGGAGAGTATAAATAAGAGGGAAGAATCTCTCATTTTAATCACACTTGAGCATATTGAATATCTATATGTGTCTGAGGTAACCAAGGATATCTAAGCCGAAATTCTGAGGAAAGGTGAAGAAAAGAAGGCCGAAATGCAAGGAAGGATAAATTCTTTTGATGGTGCTTTCTAAGATATGTTATTTACAGGTCATCTCACCATTTTCGCTATAACTTTTTTTCTATAATGATTCAAGCTGTGAAATTTCTATGCCATTGAGAAAACATATTCAAGTATCTGTTTTAAAACATTCAACTTATGGGTCATTTTATTTTTGGAGTTACACTTCGTGGAAAATAGGGTTTGTGGCTAGTCCTGAAACTAATCAAAAATAGGTGTTTCGGGTAAAAACGTCATACTTCTTCATACCAGATCCAAATCCAATGAAACAAAATGTGTTGGTTAGGGTACAGTCTATAGTATGTTGTGTAATAGTTTTGGATCATTTAAACAAATATTTTGTGCGGGGCATGCTCTACAAGGTCGCTCTCTAGAATAAGCCAGAATTCAGCAAGGTATGTCATTTTTTCTATAACTCCTTTTATGAGAGGTTCCAAGTAGTGACACTTGGAGGAATTGCACAAAACACACTGAAGAACATTGTGTATCAATTTCAGATATTTATACATTACAAGTACAAAGTTATGATTACTTCAAGTTAGGGTTGTTGACTAATCCAAAACTAGGCATGTGAGACTAAAGAAAAGTTTGATGAAAATGATAGTCTCTTGTTGTTAAAGTTAAGGAAGGTTTGCAGGAATGT
>ML781134.1:721576-778099 GCA_009831015.1 Picea engelmannii | reverse complement strand
AGCTACAAATCATATTTGGATGATGAAATTGATGAGGGCTTTTGGTTGAGGTACATGTTAAGTACATGGTTGAGACAAGTAGTTGATGAGTTGGCACATACATGAGGTGTATAGTTGATGATGTTGGTACATATTGATGAGTCATAGTTGATTATATGTTGACACATGATTGGTACATACTTGGTACATGGTTGGATGCACTTGTTTATGGTACAGGTTGATTATAGGTTATTTGGTACAGGTTGGTGCATGGTTGATGCACTTGTTTATAGTACAGGTTGAGGTACAGGTTGATGCATGGTTGATGCATGGTTGATATTTATTGGTACAGGTTTACAATGGTATATCTCACAGTGACAGGTTGACAGTGGTTTCATCATTCTACTTCTACTTCAGGGTGGCAGGACGGGGCAAGGACAGGTGGTTGTAGCCACCTTTCGGTTGTAGCCGAAGAACATAGGGGGTTGTAGCCTCCTTCTGGTTGTAGCCAGAGAATTGGGGATTTGGATCTTCCCTTAGGTTGTAGCCTGAGAATATAGGGGGTTGGAGCCTCCTTCTAATTGCAGTTGGAAAACAAAGGAAGTTGGTGCTTCCAATGAATGTAATTCTTCAAGACATATAAGAAAAAAAATTCCATGTTTTTCTCCCGATTTGGGTTTCCATGTAAAACACTGGTGTACTGTGTATGTGTGTGATTGTTCTTTTCTTATTGCTCATTATTGGATAATAATACTACTTTGATATAACACTTGGATCAATTTGGATAAAAAGGATTATAATTGCACTATTACTGATTCACCCCCCCCTCTCAGTAATCCAACAATTGGTATCAGAGCAGGTTCCTTCAGAAATCAGTTTAACCACTGAAAGGTAGATCATGGAGAGTACCAACTCATATAAAAATGGAATACCACAATTTGATGGACAGAAGTATGCTTTTTGGAGCATAAGGATGAGGACATATATACAGGCACAGGGATTTCAAGTTTGACAATCAATTGTAGATGGATACACAACACCAATAGTTCCACCAACAAATGACAAAGCAACAAAACTCGGTGAGAATAATTCCAAATCCACAAATGCACTTTTGAATGGTCTTAGTGATACGGTATTCACCAAAGTTGCACACTGTAAATCCGCTAAAGAGATTTGGGACAAGCTTCAAAATATTTATGAAGGAGATACAAAAGTCAAAGCAGCAAAGCTTCAGACTTACAGAGGTCAGTTCGAACAACTAAAAATGAATGAAGATGAAGATATCACAGCCTACTTCTTACTTCTTACGAGTCGATGAAACAATGAATGCAATCATAGGATTGGGAGAAGAAATTGAAGAATCTGTAATTGTTCAAAAGATACTAAGATCTCTTCCTATGAGATTCAACCCTAGGATATCAGCACTAGAAGAAAGATCAGATCTAGACTCAATAAGCATGGACGAACTGCATGGAATCTTCACAGCATATGAAATGGGAACTGAGCAGGAAAATCCAGATGTAAAAGAAACAGTCTTCAAGGAATCCAAAAGATCAAATCAAAAGAAAAAGGCACAAGAAGAATATAGCAACATTAGTGACGCCTCGGAAGATGATGAAGAAGTGGCCAACTTCGTCAAAAGACTCAATAAGGGAACCAATGGTAGGTATAGAGGTAAGTTCCCTTTAATTTGTTTTAATTGTGATGGTATTGGTCATTTTGCTAACAAATGTCCTCATAAGAAAAAGAGAAATGATGAAGGTTACTCAAAAGGAAAACACACATATAAAGGAAAAAGAACTACAAATAAAATTTTCAAGAAAAGCTTATACACCAAAGAATACATCTCATCATCAGATGAAGATGAAGTCAATGACAATGAGATAGGAAGAGTTCTATTCATGGCAGTAAAAGACTCTGACAAAGAAGACTCCGAAGAAGAATATGAGGAAGTCGAAGAAGAAATTGAAGAGGCAAAATTTGATTATCAAGAAGAATTAATGTGTGTCATAGAAGTTATCAGAAGAGAAAAGAAGAAAAACAAGAAACTACAAGCAGAACTAGAGAAGAAAAAGGGCACTCGAGAACTAGAACAAATGATCACAAAATTGAAGGTTCAAATAGAAGAAGATAAAAGAATTGAAGAAGCACTCAAAGAACAACTAGAAGAAAAGAACAAGATCATTGGAAACTTGGAAGCAGAGGTTGTCACACTAAGAAAGGATATTCAAAAGAAAAATATGCAGAATAGCTCAAAAGTTCTGGATGACATTATCATCAGTCAAAAATCTCATCTTGACAAGTCCGAACTTGGATACAATCAGACAGAAAATGGATCAAGCTCCAAAACAATAGAGCAAGAAACAAATCCAAAGAGCTATGCAGAAACAATCAAAGAGGATAGGAAGCTATGCACGGAAGATTATAGTGACACTCCTCTACCAAGAAGATTCAGATTTCAGAATCAACAATAGACAAATAAGCCTGAAGAAGAAGAAGGATTCATAAGAGCACCTCCTTTCAGAAGATCTTCAACTCCCAAGTATCAAACTATATTTTTTAGTTTATGTTATGCATTTAATAATTTTGGACATAAAGCTATGAATTGCAGAGCTAACAACAGGAATAGTAACAACTTTGAGAGTTATACACAAAGGGATTATTCAATAAGACCTAGTGAAACACAAAGAAGAAGTTACAACAGGTTTGAATCTTTGAGCACTGAAGTGGAATGTTACAAATGTAACAATTTTGGACACATGGCCAAGGATTGAAGAATGACAGTCCCTCCTAAATAACCTCAACAGAATAACAACAGTCACAGACAAGAACTTCAGAAAACGACATGGATAAGAAAGCAAGATCAATATAACAATGAAGAATGCTCGGTCGCTCTACAAGCTAAGCATAAGAAACATGGTTGGTATGTTGACAGTGGATGTTCAAAACACATGACACGTGATAAAGACAAATTTCTTACATTAAAAAAAAATGGATCAGTCTCCTTCGGAAATGATCATTCATCCAAAATCATTGGAGAAGGCACCGTCTGAATTGGGAACAAGAATGAAAAGGAACAAAATGTTCTACTGGTAGAAGATATGAAACATAATCTTCTAAGTGTGATTCAAATGTGTGACCAAGGTCATAAACTTACTTTCTATTTAGAAAAGTGTGATATAAGAAAAGAAGGTTCAGGGAAATTGGTCGGTATAGCTGCAAGAACTTCAAACAACATATATGTGTTAAGTGAAATTGGAAATGAAAAGTGTTGTCTAGGAAAGGAAGATGAAAGTTGGCTATGGCACAGAAGAATAGGTCACATGCATTTTGATAACCTTATCAAAGTCAGCAAAAGAGAAGCATTCAGATAAATTCCTCAGATCACGAAACCAACCAACACGTTATGCAAGCATTGTCAACAAGGAAAGCAAACAAAGACCAGGTTCAAATCAAAGGAATATTCAATAACAAGACCACTAGAAATTGTGCACATTGATCTAGTTGGACCAACTACAACAAAGGGATTAAAAGGTGAAAAATATTTTATGTTATTAGTTGATGATTATACAAGAATGACTACAGTTTGATTTCTCAAGAACAAGTCAGAAGCTTTTGAAAACTTCAAGATCTACAAGGAAATGGTTGAAAATGAGATGGATTCAAGAATCAAATGCTTGAGATCTGATAATGGAGGAGAGTTCACTTCAAAGGAATTTATGGACTATTGTAGCAGTCATGGAATAAAAAAGAAATTCTTCATTGCTAGGACACCTCAACAGAATGGAGTTGTTGAAAGAAAGAACATGACAGTACAAGAAATGGCTCGAACAATGCTAATGAATTCCAAATTGACAGATATATTTTGGACACAGGTAGTGCATACAACAGTTCACATTCAAAACAAAGTAATGCTCAGAAACAACACTGATAAAACTCCCTACGAGCTATGGAAAGGAAGACCAGCAAATGTGAAGCACTTCAGAGTTTCTGGAAGCAAATGCTACATCAAAAGAGAAAATGGAAGAATGGGAAAGTTTGACTCTCGTGTGGACAAAGGAATACTTGTTGGTTACTCAAGTACAAGGAAAGCATACAAGTGTTACAATCTAATATTGAAAAAAGTTGTGGAAAGCATCAACGTAACAATTGATGAAACAGGTAGACCACAATCAAAGAAAGAAGAATACAAATCAATGGAACAACTTTTCGAAGAAGAAGATGAAAAAGAAGTAGAAGAGGAAGATGAAGATGAAGAGAATATGATAGAAGCAGAAGAGCAAGTTCAACAAGTATCTCCAAAGACACCTAGCAAACGAGTATAGAAGAATCATCATTCGGATCAGATTATTGGAAACAAAGATGCAGGAGCTGAGACTAGAAGAAAAATTCGTTCACTAGAACAAACACACCTAGCACTCTTATCTACAATTAAACCAAACTGTTTTGAAGAAGCCAGTAAGGATGGATTTTGGAATAAGGCCATGGATGAAGAATTGGATCAAATAGAGAAAAATGACACTTGGGAATTGGTTCCAAGAAGAAAGAATAAGAATGTGATCGGCACAAAATGGGTTTTCAGGAATAAATTGAATGAATATGGACACATTACAAGGAACAAAGCTAGATTGGTATGTAAAGGATATGCACAGATTGAAGGAATCGACTTTAAAGAGACATTTTCCCCAGTTGCCAGAATGGAAGCAATCTGTTTACTTTTATCTTATGCATGCTCCAAAAATGTTAAAGTATATCAGATGGACGTAAAATCATCTTTTTTGAATGGGGAACTTGAAGAAGAAGTATACATTGACCAACCAGAAGGATTTCAGTTGTCAGAGAATACATACTATGTATGTAAATTAAAGAAGGCCTTGTATGGTCTAAAACATGCTCCTAAAGCATGGTACTCCAGACTGGATAAGTATCTGCAGCAGGCAGGGTTCATAAAAGGAAGTGTAGACAACAACCTCCACATCAAGGTAAGTCAAGGTAATATTTTATTAATTGAAGTTTATGTTGATGATATTATTTTTGGTAGTGATGATGACAAGTTAAACCAGAAATTTGCAAAAGACATGCAAAATGAATTTGAAATGTCGTTACTTGGAGAACTATCCCTCTTTCTGGGACTTCAGATACGTCAAAGCAACCAAGGAATTTTTATTTCTCAAACCAAGTATATCAGAGAAATGCTAAAGAGGTTCGGAATGGAAGATTGCAAACCAGTTATCACTCCCATGCAAACCAGTTGTAAGTTGAGCAAAGATGATGATTCGAAGTTTACAGATCAGAGGCAAAACAGGTCAATGATTGGAAGTCTACTATATGTGACAACATCCAGACCATATGTAATGCAAGCAGTTGGACAGGTGGCACGATTTCAAGCAGCACCAAAGGAACCACATGTATTAGCAGTAAAGAGGATTTTCAGATATCTCAAAGGAACAAAAGAGTTTGGATTATGGTATCCAAAAGGAAAAGATCTATCACTTATTGCCTACACATATGTAGATTGGGAAGGTTGTATTGATGACTGACGAAGCACCAGTGGAGCAAAATTATACTTAGGTGAGTGTTTGGTATCATGGCTAAGTAAGAAACAATCATCAGTATCTTTATCTACAGCAAAGGCAGATTATATTGTAGCAGCAACATGTTGTACACATGTTCTTTGGATGAAACAAACTTTGACAGATATACAGGTTGAGTATGATGAGCACATTCCAATATATTGTGATAATACAAGTGCCATCAGTATCTCAAAAAATCCGGTGATGCACTCCAAGACGAAGCACATTCCAATGAAGTATCACTTTCTACTGGAACAAGTTGCAGAAAAGAACATCAGAGTTGAGTACATGGGCATAAAAGAACAAGTGGAAGACATCTTTACAAAACCATTTCCATGGGAAGCCTTTGGATATCTTCGCCAAAGACTTGGAGTTATTTCTGCTCCAAAATGAATGCTTTTTGAATGCTTATCTTATATGTCTTAGATGTAAACGAGGAAGCACCATAAGAGGACAGTTCAGTCAGGGGGAGCAGCCCTGGATGGAAAGATACCTTTGCCATTGATGACAAAGGGGGAGAGGGTTCCAGGGGAGCATGAGTGATATAATTTCAATATTGCATCAGAGTGTTGCCATCAATGCCAAAGGGGGAGATTGTTGATTAAGGTTGGTTGTCATTGATGTCAACCCTTGAAGAAAGCCCCGCTACATAAAGGTTTGGGTAATGGACCCAATATTGTTTGATGTAAAGATGACTCATTATTTTCTTGTCATGGTTGATAATAAGTAAATATGGATGAACTCCAAAGTGGTCCCCTTGTGGTGAAATCCCTCACGGGAAGACGCTTTGCGGAGTAAGAGAACCCATGCTTAATTGTGGAATAATGAGATGAAGGACATTGAATTTCTTAGGGAAACTATGCTAGATGTATAGTGATTGTCATGCCATTTTTGGTGGTATGTAGAACGTCACATAAATCATCACGGTTAGAGAGTTATGGCCTTGAGAAGTTGGAGAACCCAGGTTTGGGTAATGGACCCAAGTTTGTTTGACGGGTAACGGTATGAGTTATGATATATTTTCAGACAATAATATTCTATATGGATAGTACATGTCATTCGATTTCTGGTGGTATGTGGAACGTCACATAACTCCTCACGGTTTGAGAGTTATGGACTTACGAAGTTGGAGGACCCCCCACATGTCATCTAGAAGCCCATAAAGGTCAAAGTAGTCAAAGTGGTTTAAGGGATTTTAAAAGGTAAATAATAAAGTGAAGTGATGAGTGTACTATAATTCAAATTGAATACAAAATAAATTATTTAAATAATAAATTTAATGGAGAAATTAGAAGTGGGTTAACCCTAAAATAAGGAAAGTGGGGCCAAGTGACCTAGAAGATGTTTTTAAGGAAGCTACTTGGAGAGTATAAATAAGAGGCAAGGCTCTCTCATTTTAATCACACTTGAGAATATTGAATATCTATATGTTTCGGAGGTAACCAAGGATATATAAGCCAAAATTCTGAGGAAATGTGAAGAAAAGAAGGCCGAAATACAAGGAAGGATAAATTATTTTGATGGTGCTTTCTAAGGTATGTTATTTACAGGTCATCTCACCATTTTCGCTATAACTCCTTTTCTGAGAGGTTCCAAGTAGTGACACTTGGAGGAATTGCATAAACCAAAATGAATAACATTGTGTATCAGTTTCAAATATTTATACATTACAAGTATAAATTTATGATTACTTCAAGTTAGGGTTGTTGACTAATCCAAACTAGGCATGTGAAACTAAAGAAAAGTTTTATGAAAATGCTAGTCTCTTGTTGTTAAAGTTAAGGAAGTTTTGCAGGAATGTGATCATATACACCAGGTCTATTACAGAGCTACAAATCATATTTGGATGATGAAATTGATGAGGGATTTTGGTTGAGGTACATGTTAAGTACATGGTTGAGACAAGTAGTTTATGAGTTGGCACGTACATGAAGTGTATAGTTGATGATTTTGGTACATATTGATGATTCATAGTTGATGAGAAGTTGAGACATGATTGGTACATACTTGATACATGGTTGGATGCACTTGTTTATGGTACAAGTTGATTACAGGTTATTTGGTACAGGTTGGTGCATGGTTGATGCACTTGTTTATGGTACAGGTTGAGGTATGGGTTGATGCATGGTTCAGATTTATTGGTGTAGGTTTACAGTGGTATATCTCACAATGACAGGTTGACAGTGGTTCCATCATTCTACTTCTACTTCAGGGTAGCAGGACGGGGCAAGGACATGTGGTTGTAGCCACCTTTCGGTTGTAGACGGAGAACATACGGGGTTGTAGCCTCCTTCTGGTTGTAGCCAGAGAATTGAGGAGTTGGAGCTTCCCTCAGGTTGTAGCCTGAGAATCTAGGGGGTTGGAGCATCCTTCCAGTTGCATCTAGAAAACAAAGGAAGTTGGTGCTTCCAATGAATGTAATTCTTCAAGACATATAAGAAAAAGCATTATGTGGTTTTCTCCTGATTTGGGTTTCCACGTAAAACATTGGTGTATTGTGTATGTGTGTGATTGTTCTTTTCTTAATGTTCATTATTGGATAATAATACTACTTTGATATAACACTTGGATCAATTTGGATAAAAAGGATTATAATTTCACTATTACTGATTCACCACCCCCTCTCAGTAATCCAACACAACTATCCTGATGTGTTCAACCTTAGGCTTCACTTCGGTGAAAGCTTCTTCGGAAGTCATGTTCTTCAAAATATTATGAGGACTCATGTTATGAACGTACACCATGTTGAGCACTCAACACACCCTAAAAGTCTATGTTCATTTGTTTTTTTAACTTTTGGGTACCACTTGATCCTTTACACTGTCTGTTATGCCTTCAGTATGAAACTAATTTTTTGTGCCTATTTTCTTTTTGTTCATTCTGAAGCATGCCTGAGCATACAACAAAGAATCATCTTAACCGTTAAAGGGTCCTTAATAAACTACTTAGGGAATCAATACACCAAAGCTCTCCCCATGCAATTACGAGTTTAGGATCGGTAGACATTAAAGGTCTTGAAAATCATTTGAGAAATTTTTAAATTAGCCGAACACCGATCCTCATTGGCGTCGGCAGTTGAAATTCTTCCTTTTTTACGATTCAACTTTGACATAGGTATCTCCGAAGACCGACCCGACCGGTTTTGGTGGGGAAACGAAAAGGTAAGCGTCACGCAAAGGAAGAGTGGCATCATCGATTTTCGATACCCGACATGATTTCGACGTCGGAGAATTACAAAATAAAATACACATTGATTTTGCATTTTAAAAGTGTCGATTCCCGACCTCCACATCGGAGAGATTCGACGTGATGAGATGTTTTATCCACGGATACGCTAGGTACGACGCATTTAAAGTGTGAATGAGATTATGAATCACGCATTAGTTGTTAATCCGTGCGTGAATCAAAGGAACCCATTTTTACTTGTCGATACAGTGCATCTGCCTCCGCGCCTCCACCATCAAACAGTTAGGATTTAATTGCGGAGAACCGGCGGTAGTTTCATTTTGAATTAAATTTATTAGTCATATTAACTGCTTGATACGACAGATAGAGTCTCTCCGGTTATATGTTGTCGAAGTCGTTTTTCATGATCTTAATTTGCACGGCGAAGATTTCAGAATAAACAGAGGAGCAAGTCTGGAAACCCGGATAAGCCATCCAAATTTCAGTAAGCATTAAATAACCTTCTTAGCAAGCATTATAGGTATGTATCCACTCTGGAATTTTATGCTTTAGTTTATGAGTTCACAACCGGGCACTACTTTGTACACATGTTTAAAGGTTGTTTAATTTCAGGAACGATTCCTCCAAAGAAACCCTCCACCAGGAACTCCCCAAGAGCGCCAAAGCCGCAAGAACCGGAAGTAGGAGAAGGATCATCCCCACCAATTGCAAGAGAATTAGAATTCACCCCAAGACCAGTTCCTATTATTAAGACAACTTCCAAGGAGGCCTTCGTCCAACCCTCGGCCTTTGGAGACATAGAGGCAAACATTGGAGCCAAAACGACATTTCCTCAATGGCATGAATTGTTTAAGAAAATAAAGAAAGAGGAACCCCTCGAGTATACCTCGAACAACGATCCTGATACAAGGAGGCTCTATGATGATGTCCTCCCAAACATCTGCAGAACTTATCTACACATGGTAGCAAACCAAACGTCGGTGTTTCCTTGCATTGAGCTCATAAAGTGGCTCATTGACCACATCGATGCGCATAAATGTTTAATCAATGATGGTAATGGTGGATGCATCGGGGTTTTCTTGCCATCAAAAGTTGAGAGTTACTACAAGCTCGGGGAGTCGGAAGAAAAGCTAAGCATTGATTTTGTTCTGAGTTTCTATGCTTCACATGATACCAGCAAAATCATGGCGTCATGGTGGAGGGAGGACAAAATTTCACAAACCGGACCATCGGCTCGTACCCAACGACCAATCTAAGGGAACCATACATATACTTGATGGATATTCTCTGCAGGTTACATGGGGAAAAGGATTGCTCCTGGTTTTCAGAGGCTTGGATGCCCCTAGCTTATATAGTGGTCATTTCAGGCACAGGTTTCAATTGGGGTGCCATCATCTCCAAACAGCTTAGCACCTACATAAGACAGGACCAGACGCCAAAAGAGGGAGAAACCCCCTCCTTCTACATGGCCTCATACCTGTTAGACATCATCTGTGCCAGGAACATTTTCTTTGGAATGAACTTGAACTGGCACTCTTCAGAGCTCCTGGTTCATGTATACTTCAACAGTTTATGGGATAACAGGTACAAAAAATCCTATACCCTCATCTGTGACCAGTTCATTGCGCATATCTATTTTTTGTTGTTCAGGACGGAATGCCCTAGGCTGTCAAAAGAAGCAAAAGGGGTTATATCCAGAATGGGTCACTAGTATCTAGATGAGCGCAAGACCTACAGCAGGGTTTTCATAGCTACAGGGGCACCCCACTTGTTACCCATATATGTTTCCGACCAACTAGTGCTAGGGGAAATTTTCTACTAGACCATTCTACAAGGATACAACGCCACCTTAGTAAAGGAAAAAAAGTGGGCTTTCATACCATATGGGTTTCATATTGGTTTCTATATGGTCAAAGACACTACACATGCTAAGCAAGAAAGCTTAATTCAATTGGAATTCTGGTTCCAAACTGATCGATTTCGCAAACATGACCCCAAGGGACTGGTCTCCCAACATGCATCCCAGGTATCATCGTGTTGGACCTATGCCCATGATCGATTCAAAGATGAAATATTCACCAAAAACTCTCAAGATTGGGATGAGGTGACGTCAAGAAGGGTTGATCCTTGAACGACCAGATTCAAATCCATGAGTTTGGAAGAATAAGTGACATCTTTGGAGCAGATAGCTCAAGAAATTCTTAGGGCTTAAGAAGGAGCTGTAGCACCTGAACCTGCAAGAAAATGGAGCGATGGTATGAAAGGGCACAGCAAGCAGTAGAAAGACTCGAGTACATTGAGGTGGTCCAGCAAGGCTAAGATAAGGAAAAACATGGAATTCAGATGATAGGAAAAAGCAGTCTTAATCGTATGAAGCGATCAACTGAGTACTGGGCCAAGATGTCTCGGGACCCACATCAAGAGATCCAAGAACAATGGACCAGATGTAATAAGCACTGGGATAAAAAATTAACAAAATAATGAAGGACATCGGGCTCCCCGAGTTTGGCACCCTCGATAATTTCATTGATCTAATCTATGTGGTCAAGCTACATGCCGAACAAGATGCACTATGGACTGAAGAGTTAGCAAAAATAGTCGATGCAAAGCCAAGGCAAGTGCAACAATTCGTAGAACAGCCGATCAAAGCCCCAACCATGCTACAACAACTGAACTCCATCTTAGTAAAGTACCAGGTGCATGCAGCAGAAGTCAGGGGAATATACGTGGTCCCGATGGAACAACATAGATTTTCATGGGCCCAAACATGAAAAAGATTGTTTATTAGCTGGACTGAATACGAAAGCAGCCATCATTTCCAAGAAGCATCTCGGGATGACTGTTAAAGAAGCACTTAGTAGATGACGCCACGTGGCGATCTTTGTTTTGATTAAACTACAATTAGTCGTTAGTTTCGGTTAGAACTCTATGTTATAAATAAAGACATCAACCAATGAGCAAAGGGTCGATGGTTGTTGTAAGAACTCTTTCTTTTTTGCTGTGGAGAATTATTTTGACACTGCTATGAATTTAGAAGTCCTTATGGACCAGACACAAACTATTTCCATCAGATGCATGTGATTGGGCTTGGAGAAGAACTACTTCTTATCCTGTTTCATGAATGATGCAGTAATGAGTAAGAGAAATTAATTATGTTGTCAAGTTATTTGGTGCAATGTCTTGATGTTCTTTGCTTTCATGATGGAGATAAATCGTTGTGTTATTATGTGATTCATGGTTATGGTAGATGAATTATTTTTCTTTCCATTATCTTATTACATATGTTCTTTCTTTCTGATAGTTAGTTTATCATACAGTAATTGGATGCTCACATGGTTAATGTATTAGTATTAGGCCTGTGGTATAGAGTAATTGTATGCATGTTGAGCAATGGGTTATCCCAAGATTAACCTCTTCCTCGTAGTTAACACTTAATCTTGTTGATTGTCAAGTTGGTTTATGCTGGCTTGCATCTCTCATATCAGTCCCACCCAAGAGAAAATATAGAAGAAAATAGTCCTAACTGAAGGAAGAGCCTTCACAAAGAAACACAAATCCCATCGATAAATCGGTCGGATAGCAAGATCTGGAGAACCATTCCATTTTAAACGTTGCAGAGTCTAATTGGGCCTCGGAGGCGGGTTTGGTTCCTACTGTTGAGTCAATATATTTAGGTCCCATCAACAGAACTGGTGCTAGAAGGAGGGCTTGAGAATGAATGGCTAAATATATATTTTATCTATCATTTCAAACAACCTACAGATTCGTAACAGCCCACATGCATGGCTAGTCCATCACAAGATAGCCTGCACATGTTGAGTATTCCCAAAACGGATAACTCATCCCATCCCGAGGAAGAACATTTTCACCATGAAATACCTTACGCCCTTCCTCACGAGGAAGTGAATCAATTCAGAAGAATCACTAGAGCCTATGCCCAACAGATCGGTGTGTTGTCCTTAACTCCCATCCTCCCTCAAAGAAAACAACAAAGTAGACCAGTGGTCATCACTCCCGACGAAGTTTTCATACAATCTGTAGAAGACTTAATAGATTTTGCGATCACTGAAATCCAAGAACCTCTCGATCTGATACCCTAAACACCAGACGCCGACATCTCCGAGCCAAACTAATTTTCAGAAGAAGAAGAGTTTGACTCGAACTCTAAAGATATGGAGGATAATAATAACCATGAAGAAGAAAGGGAAATCCCGCTTCAGAACAATCAGCCTTGGTTGGCTGGAGACGTCGTGGTCATCCGTGGACGAGTACATAATCTTCCCCGGCATCCGGAGAAACTAATTCCTAAGTACGACCCCGAAACTTCAGGATTACCTGAATATCACATCAAGAAATTCATACTCACGATCAAACTTATGAACGTTCAACATGAAGACGTAGTCTACAGACACTTTCCCTACACGTTTGAAAATGGCGCTTCCACGTGGTATTTCAACTTGTCAGTAGGATCGATAACCAGCTGGACTAAGTTCCAAAAAGACTTTCTAGATAAATTTGGATAGAAAACCACTACGGAAGCCCTTATGGCTGAGTTATTCGTAGTCACCATGAGTCTGTAAGAGAGGGTCAAAGATTTCAACCATAGGTTCACAACCATCTTAAATAAATTCCAGCCCGCGGAAAATCCAACTCAAGAGTTGCAAATCTAGGTTTATGCCAACGCACTCCCAACTTCTATTTCTATGTTTGTAAAGAGAGCCACTAAGAAAACCCTGGCGGAAAATGTTGAAGAGGGCAAAACGATAGAATTCCAGATGAAAGGATGTAAAGAATGTCAGGCCTCTCTGGTAAAGAAAGAAACCCAGCCGCCTCCCAGGAGAGGACTCCTTTTAACTAGACCATCGGGAAAACAGGTTGACCAAACTCCCAACAAGGGTAATGGAGATATAGAAGATTTACAACACATGGTTAAAAAATTATCAAACGAAATTATAGACATGAAGAGAAGTGCGGGAGAGGGAAACCAGGGATAAAGAAATGCACGGAGATATCGTAGATATTCAATAATATAACAGAAATGTATCAGAGATGCAACCATAAACACAGATATACAGTAATACACAATTTCTATTAATGAAAGAAATGTACAGAGACTGTAAAAGTACAGAGTGAAAGACTCGCTAGAATGGTGGTAGCTTATCTTTGAGAAGAGATATGACGGCTACTTGCATTCGCAAGAAGATGATTATTACAATGAGTCTCTAAGGGCCTTTTTAACATAAGTAAAATCCAAAACCCTAACCCCGGAAGATGAAAAGCCAAAAGGTTTGTGGGCCCCGATGGGGGTAGTTGATACGTCAACTTCCCAGGGGCGTAACTTTGGCATACGATCTTTGTTTAGGGCGCATGATAGCTCGTTGGAAAGATCTATTCCGAGAACTACAACTTTTGGGTGAGAAGCATTGATCTATGATCCATGTTGCTCCCCATTTTCTCAAAAAACATCGTTTAGGGCTTCAAAATGGCCCAGGAAGTTAAAAACTGCTAAAAATAGTAAATTGCCAAAATTGCCAGAAACCTGTTTTGAGCCAGTTGGAAAAGGTGGGTGGCCACCAATATCCACCTAGATCATCTAAAGACCTGTTTGAGCCAAAGAAGTCTCAGCGATACAGACACGCAGTAAGGTTTCGCCTGGGTTGAAAGATGTCGATGTCGCTCAGGCCTCAAAGAGTGAGG
Source organism: Picea engelmannii (assembly GCA_009831015.1). NCBI lineage: Eukaryota > Viridiplantae > Streptophyta > Pinopsida > Pinales > Pinaceae > Picea > Picea engelmannii. Next base: position 763,664 of record ML781134.1, on the reverse strand, counting down.
CAACTCTCGATCCCCTGAAAATACCCTTCTCTCTCACTAAGAAACCTATAAGCATTCATACCCGGGAATCACCTAAACTAGATTACAACGTTGTCGAAGACGTGAAGAAGTTAATGGCTAATATATCCATCATGGACATATGTAGGATTCCTCAACATAAGGACTTTCTGCTACAGGCTTTGAGCCCAGAGAAAAAAGGGGTTGTGGTGAGTGGCCCGGAAAGAAATCTATCATCCACCGACCAGGTGGGTAAGCCAACTGTGAATGCCTATTTGGGAGATAGAAAAGAAAAAGCATTTGTCCCTCCGTTCCTCCTAACGTTTTAAATCCTCAATAGGAACATCCACAACTATTTAGTAGATTCTGGAGCATCCTCCAACGTCATGCCCTTGTTTGTTTGCATGAAACTGAATGTCGTTCCTCTCAAGATGGATAAACATGTCATACAATGGGATAGGACCCAGGTTAAAGTCATAGGAGAACTTAAAGACGTGATGATCAGGATATCGACGCACCCCACGTTTTTGCAAGTGGTCGACATTATTGTAGTAGATATCCCAGAGGCATATGGGCTATTACTGAGCCGAGATTGGTCTGAAAATCTAAATGGTTATTTCAGTACCAACTGGGCGCACCTTTGGCTACCGCTGAAGGGACACAAGAACATGATCAAAATAGACAAGGAGAGATATCTGAAACATACGGTCACTGATCTAGAAACACCCAACGAACCCTCATCTACAGATTTCCCCATACTGGGCAATTATTCCTGTGACTCCTACTTTGGGAACTCCACTCCCCTCTTATCCGATGTTCCTCTTACTCAAAATTTTGAACTTTCAAGACAAATTGTCGATACCGACAGGAGACATCTTCTTCTGCCAAAACTCGGTGCTAGAACTTGTGAAACGGGAGGTCAAGGAACAAGAAACTGATAAGGGAAATGAAAATAGCGATCCCCGCTCACAAATTTGGGCCCTCTATTTTGATGGATATAAATCTCAAGTAGGGTCTGGAGTAGGATGCATCCTCACCAATCCCATTGGTAAACGCCATTTCTTGTCCTGTAGACTAGAATTTGAATGTACCAAGAACACTATCGAATATGAAGCTCTGGTACAGGGGTTAAAGAAAGCCATATATTTGGATATCAAAGGATTTAAAGTTTTTGAGGACTCTGAAATTATTGTTAGGAAAATAAGAAATACTATACATTTCAATTCTCCTCATATGAAGAACTATCAGCAGGAGGTGCATAGGTTAATAGATCATTTGAAGATTTTAATATCACTGTGGTTCCCAAGACAAAGAATATTCTCGTTGACTCCTTGGCTACTGTCGCCTTTAGAAGATTATGAAGCCTCCTGATTCACTATGGAACTGCTCTACAAACCGTCAGTACCTAATAACATTTCCAATTGGAAAGTCTTCGAAGGAGATGAAAAAATCATAAACTTCTTGAGTAACCAAGACGATTTCAAAGACTGCACTATTGACGATGAACAATTCCAAGAGCTATCCACAGGAACCGATCCTCAAGCGAGACGATCTATGGATAAATCAAAGGGTCACACGATCCCAAAAGGGATATCTAATCTAGAAAATATTTTTGATCTCAGGGAGCGATTTAAGGGACCCAAAAACGCAAAGACAGGTAGCTCCTGCCCCCTGCATGAAACTGTGAATATTGGGACCCCAGAGAGTCCAAAGAAAGAGAATCTGGGCAAGACCATGTCTAAGGAGGAGAGGAAAGCTTACCTCAAATTGTTCAGACAATACTAGGATGTCTTTGTGTGGTCCTATAAGGATTTGAAAACGTATGATACCTGCATCATTCAACACACCATCTCTTTAAAACCTGAATCAAAACCTTTTCAACAGAAGCTTTGAAAGTATCACCCATCCCTAGAGCCTCTTATGTATCAGGATTTAAAGAAGCCTTTAGATGCCAAGATCATTTGTCCCGGTGAGGAAGAAGTCAGGAGAAATCCGCCTATGCGTGGATTTTAGAAACCTCAGCAGGGCTTCAAAAAAATACAATTACCCAATCCCGTCGATGGAACAACTCCTGCAGATCGTGTCTGGCTCAGATATCTTCTCTCTACTCGACGGTTTCTCAGGTTATAACCGAGTCCTTGTTTTAGAGGAAGATCGTTTGAAAACCACTTTCTGAACCAAATGGGGAACCTTCGCTTATAAGCGCATGCCTTTCAGGTTAATTAACGCAAGAGAAACCTTCCAAGGAGCCATGGATGTGGATTTCTAGGGACTGATCAATAAATTTGTGGTTGTGTATCTGGACGATGTAACAGTGTATTCGAAGAACAGAGAAGAACATATCCAATACTTAACTCAGATTTTTGAGAGATGTAGGAAACATGGTATATCCTTAAATCCTAAGAAAACTATCTTCGGTGTTGAGGAAGGTAAAATGTTAGGTCACATTATATCTCAAGTAGGGATTCGCATAGACCCCGAAAGGATCAAAACCATCGTTCAACTTTCCTTACCCCATAATAAGAAAGCTATGCAGTCCTTTTTCGGGCAAATCAATTTTATGAGGAAGTTCACTCCCAACTTCGTGGAAATCATCAAACCCTTACAAAAGATGATTCACAAAGATGTTGAATTTAAGTGGGATGATGAGCGAAAAGATGCCTTCGACAATATCAAAGCTGCCATTTCCCAGGCCCCGGTGTTGGGAAGTCCTGATTTCAATAAGGATTTTTTTCTTTATACTTTTTCCTCCGATCAATCGCTAGCTACAGTATTGACTTAGAAGGATAATGACAACAATGAAGCCCTGATGTCATTTATGAGTACTAATCTTCAAGGGGTTGAGCTCAATTATCCTGCAGTCGACAAACAAGCCTATGCAGTTTATAAGGTGGTAAAACATTTTCGATCTTACATCCTCAAGAATCACACTAAAGTAATTGTGCCTCACCCTGTTGTTCGATCCTTGTTTACCCATCAAGAAATGGAGGAAAGAAGAGGAAACTGGATGGCGGTAGTCCAATAATTTGACCTAGAAATAAAGCCTGCAAAACTAGTACAAGGGCAGGGGTTGTGTAAGCTCGCAGACGAGGCCCAAGATCAGGTAAACAAAGATCTCGGATGGGAGAATGAGATGGCACTATGGTGTGGTGAAGTAGCATACATCTCCCTAGGATGAGATTCTTGGTATAAATATTTAACTTATCTTCTACATCAAGGGGCTTGTCTCGAAAACCTCAATCCCAGAGAAAGGAGAGCCCTAAGATTAAAATCTGTGCAATATCGTCTTATAAATTTGATTCTCTTCCGAATTAATTAAGATGGGGTACTGTTAAGGTGTCTCAAACAAGGAGACATAAATTAAGTCCTGAATGAACTCTGTGACAACCCTTCCAGGGGACATTTCGCAGGAAACACTATCGCTCATAAAATTCTGAGAGCCGGCTATTATTGGCCCACCTAGTTCAAAGACACTCATACTTATGCTAGAAAATGTAAGACTTGTCAAATGAGCGTTGGAAAGGAGAAAAGAGCAGCGGTTCCACTCCAACATGTCACTGTCTCTCATCCTTTCGAGTAGTGGGAGTTGGATATCATAGGATAAATTACACCTAGCTCCTCGATACTACACAAGTACATTCTTACTACCACCTCTTTTCTGGTCTTTGATAACACAACCTACTTTTCTTCAACCCTATTGACAGAGTTTTCTCTGGACAAAGGAATTGTGATCAAGTACTCTGCAAATTACTACCCCCAGGGAAATGGTGTGGCTCAATCAACTAATAAAAACCTGGTAAGGATATTAAAGAAGACGGTCATAGACAACCAGATAAATTGGCATAATCTACTCTATAATTCTCTATGGGACGATAGGGTCACACCTAAGGAATCCATAGGAAATTCCCCATATTTTCTGGTCTATGGGAAAGAAGCCATCCTCCCGAACGAACTTTATCTCTCGTCCCTTCGGCTGGCCCAATATGCCAACGAAGAACCCTCATCTACCATACAACAAAGGATTAACACTCTACTCATGCTCGAAGAAGAGAGAGAAAAGGCTGAGTCAAAATTCCTAGCTCACCAACAAATAGTGAAAAGATGGTTCAACAAGCATAAGGCTAAAGAAAAGAATTTAGAAGTAGGAGACTTAGTCCTGAAGTGGGACAGAGCAAATGAACCTAAAGGGAATCATTCTAAGTTTCAGAGTCTATGGCTTGGACCTTTCCAGGTAGCTGAGAAGATTGGGGTAGGCACTTATCGATTACAGAGTCTAAGGGGAGAAATTGATTCCCTCCCAGTAAATGGCCAAGCTCTGAAACAATATTTCCAATAAATAATAAAAAATTAAATTAAATTAAATAAATAAAATAATATATATATATATATATATATATATATATATATATATATATATATATATATATATATATATATATATATATATATATATATATATATCGAGTCATGATTCAAGGTCATAGGAAACAAAGAAGGAACAAATATCCTACTTTCGCCCAATGAATCGCCATTTGTTGAGCACTCAACACACCCTAAAAGTCTATGTTCATTTATTTTTTTACTTTTGGGTACCACTTGATCCTTTACACTGTTTGTTATGCCTTCAGTATGAAACTGTTTTTCTGCACCTATTTTCTTTTTGTTCATTCTGAAGCATGCCTGAGCATACAACAAAGAATCATCTTAACCATTAAATGTATATCTTACACCAACCTCCAAAATAGACCATTCCTCATGTTAACCACAATCAGAAATTGTTGTTCGGCGAGGCGGGCTAGTCTTCTTGAGTAACCCTCAAGAAGAGAGACTGCCCTAGACCACTCCCCATGTTAACCACAATGGGAAGTCGATGTCTATGGTACATCAGAAATCTGGACCATTGTTCGAACTGGAAAATGTTTGTCCATCATAAATCTCAATCCACTTTCCGAACTGGAAAGAATATGCTCATCCTGGACCATTTTTCGAACTAAAAAATGACTATCCATCAATCAATAATACATCAGTGCTCCCTCCCTACCTGGGAGTCATCTCTTCCTTTTTCAATAAGGAAGTTGTCTCCATGAGCTCCAGCTTGAGTACACAAACTCTTTCATCTTGAACAGAAGCTTTATCAAAATGTCTGCTTATATGCTCATCTGTGGAGATATGTATTGGAGAACCACTTTATCCTTTCTGGACTTCATCACGGATAATGTAATTCTTGATTTCAAATGTACTTCGGTTTGGGACACTGGTATTCTTTGAAGGCTTCATGTAGCTCTAATCAATAAAGTTTATCATTGTTGGAAAACTAGAACATATCCATGTGGCACTTCTCGATCTTTTGAGTAATCATCTTGATACAATATATTTGTTATAGAAAATCTTCACCATGCTTTTGTTGTGCATTGGAGGTTCTCCAACAAGTTATCTTATTCTATCTGCATACAAGGGTCTCTTTTTGGTATGTCTCAAAGTCTTGAGGTTTCTCTTCATATTCTCTTTGTTCAATTGCTCTGGACAACATTCTTTGCATTCATCTGATGTAGAACTCCAACCCATGGATATTGCGGATGATATAAAGACTCATGTAGAGGTATGTTTGGTTTACTGGAACAAGTAATCATCATAGTCTTCTCCCTCCATCTGGGAGAACCTCTAGTTCTGGATCTTGCAATGCTTGCATGTATACATTGTTCTTCATCACAACTTTTAGTTCCTCTGCTTGATTGCTTTTAGTGAGTTCATATCATGCTAGTAAACTTGTGATTCTTAATGACTGGTTCTTCTGGCTTATCTTTCTTTCTTGGAATCTTCATGTTGTTCCTAATGTTTTTCTTTAACTCTTGGGTCCATGGAGTTTCTTATAGATTCCATGCCCTAAAGATTTCATTTATTTCTTTCATCATAGGATCACGGATGTGGATGGACAACCAGAGATACTTTGAGGCTTTTCTTCGAAGAAGTCTTCTTCTGCGGTTGAACTAAACACGTATTGTCTTTCATGGTTGCTACCATGGATATATACTTCATCATCTTCAATGGATCATAGGATGAGCTCCCTCCTAATCCTTGCTTCATGTATGAGTGCATATAATCGTCTCCCTCTGTCTAACAGAGTCCACGCTTCTGTGTGCATCCTTATTGTCTTTTGCAATATATAATTGGCTCCCTCCATCTAACAGAGTTCACGCTTCCATCTTATTGTCTTCTACAGAACGTCATAAGTATTTCTCCAATTTTCTCTTGATTGTTGACTTCTTTCTGTCATTGCTTCTTCTAAGTCTCTTCATGATTGATTCTGATTTCGGATTATCTTGTAATAGCTTCCACAAGATTTGTTTCATGTATTTCATCCTTTCATGTGTATTATCTGACTTGTATAATGATAGCAATATTTATCTTGTTGTTCTTCCATAAGTGTAGTTCTTCTTGGAACATATTGTCTTCTAAGAGATAGATATACAAGATATGTACAGAGACTATGCAAACAAGATATGTACAAGAAATAAGAAGAGTATTGTTACCTTCAGAAGAAGAAGTCTCTTTCATCCTGCTTAGTCTTCTTTGTAGGTTCCTTTTCTTCGGCAATTGATGCTTTGTGTTTCTCCTTCCTTTTCTTTAGCTCGGAATAATGATTCTTGTAGTGACCATACTTTCGACAATTGAAGCATTATATTTCTGAAATATCTTTCTCTTGATTTGTCTTCCTCTTTGAACCAAACTTCCTTTTGTTCCTGAAATTCTTGAATCTTGTTGTGAAGGCTTGATCATCGTTATTCTTTTGGGTTTTCTCTTTTGCACTGATCCTGGATTCTTCTTGAGAACAACAAGTCCAAAGTTCTTCAAATGTAGGATACTCCTTCCTTATGTTCATGCTTGCAAAAAATGCATCCCACATCTTGGGAAGACCATTGAGTACTATGTTTACCAATTCCTTCTCTAAAATGATTTCTTCAATAGCTTGTAGTTGATCTATTAACTAAGAGATTCTCACAAAGTATTATGTTTTGTTGTCATCATCATTCATGTTCATGTCATGGAGCTCATTCTTCAGACTCATTATTTGTCTAATGTTTCTGACTGAGAAGAGGTTTGTTAGGACATCGTACATCTTCTTTGATGAGTCAAGATGGGAGATGTAGGGTATCAAGTGGTCTTTTATAGATTCCACTATGATACTCATAGCATTGATGTCAGCATCTTTGAACTTCTCCATAACTGCAACGTTCTGTGATTCCTTCTCTTTTCCTTCTTCAAACTCTGGTTTCATGATCTTTCCTTCCACGATATCCAACACTTTATTCTTGGCAAGGATGAGGTCAATCCGTGTCTTCCATGCTTTGAAGTTATAAGCTCCATCTAACTTGTTTTCTGACTTCATAGAGTAAGTCATGGCTTCTTTGACTTGGTCAACCCTAGATCTTACCAAAAACTCAAACTTGACGTCTTGGCTTGCTGAGAGTACCAGGAGATGCACTAGGCTAGGGTGCACTGATTTATCCAGAAATTAGATCAATCCCTTCACTTAAGGTGCCTCAATGAGAGGATTAGGGTTTCTACAACTGCACCTGCTAGTAACCCTAACGACAGTGATTTGGTGACTACTCCTGCTAGAAACCCTAGCGGCAGTGCTTTGGTGACTACTCCTGCTAGAAACCCTAGCGGCAATTCTTCAACGAGCTTAATATCCTTCTGGCTATGTTTCCTTCCAGCGGTTAGACTGAATGAAGGAGGTGTGGGCCCATAACCTGTTAGAATATAATGTATGTGCTCATTTTACCATCGACAATATCACTATTGTCACCCAACCATAGGTTGAAGCCACCCTCCGAGCACCTTAACCTTGACAAAGAATCATTCTGGAAGCAAACCCTAGGCTAGATAGCCAAATAAAGGGTAGCACACCTTTCCCCAAGGATATCGCATCAAACAAGAGCTGATCAGATAGTCCAAACCCTAACCAAGAGACAGTCCAAGCCAAAACCGCAATCTGCTAACTGCAGCAACTGCAACATCAGCTCTCCTCCAAACCTGCACAGAAATTGGGCAACTGCAGTACGCACAAGTGCTGCTCTGCAATTCTGAGACTGCCTGCCAGAATGAAGACTAGCCTCCTGTATTTATAGTAATTATGGCTAACTGCCTGGGCCGACTTCTCATTCTGGGTATAAATATATATTATTTCTTCTGGCCGACTTCTTCTCTTCGAGGCTAATAACCTAATACAAGTTATCTTCTTGAGCCGACAAGTCTTCTAGGGTTATTATCCAACTCATTAGGGTTTCTTCTTTCTTCCCAGAATATCCTATTCTCGTCAGGTTTACACGTGGAGGTAAATACCTCCCGCAACTATCATAATATCAACATATACCCTGCACAACAATCTTGATACAAGGAGGTTTGATGATGATGTCCTCCCAAACATTCGTAGAGCTTATCTACACATGGTAGCAAGTCGAACGCAGGTGTTTCCTTGCATCGAGCTCATAAAGTAGCTCATTGACCACACCGACGTGCATAAATGTTTAATCAACGATGATAATGGTGGATGCACTGAGGTTTTCTTGCCAACAGAAGTTGAGAGTTACTACAAGATCAGGGAGTCGAAAGAAAAGCTAAGCACTGATGTCATTTTGAATTTCTATGCTTCACATGATAACAACAAAATCATGGCGTCGTGGTGGAGGGAGGACAAAAAATTCACAAACCGGGTTGTCGACTGGTACCCAACGACCAATCTAAGGGAACCATACATATACTTGATGGCTCTTCTCTGCAGATTACATGGGGAGAATTATTGCTCCCGATTTTTAGAGGCTTGGATTCCCCTAGCTTATACGGTGGCCATTTCAGGCACAGGTTTCAATTGGGGTGCCATCATCTCCAAACAGCTGATCACCTGCATAGGACAAACCCAGATGCCAAAAGAGGGAGAAACCCCCTCCTTCTACATGGCCTCATACCTATTAGACATCATCTACGCCAGGAACGTTTTCTCTGGAATGAACTTGAATCGACACTCTTCGGAGCTCTCGGTTCATGTATACTTTAGCATTTTATGGGATAACATGTACAAAAAATCCTATACCCTCATCTGTGACCAATTCATTGCACGTATCTATTTTTTGTTGTTCGGGAAGGAATGCCCTAAGCTGTCAAAAGAAGCAAAAGGGGTTATATCCAGAATGGGTCACTAGTATATAGACGAGCACGAGACCTATATAAGGGTTTTCGGAGCTACAGGGGCACCCCACTTGTTACCCATATATGTTCCCGACCGACTAGTGCTAGGGTAAATTTATTACCAGACCATTATGCAAGGATACAACACCACCTTAGTAAAGGACAAAAAGCAGGCTTTCATACCGTATGGGTTTCATATTGGTTTCTATATGGTCAAAGACACCACACATGATAATCAAGAAGGGTTAAGTCAATTGGAATTCCGGTTCCAAACTGGCTGATTTTGCAAACATGATCCCAAGGGACTGGTCTCGCAACATGCATCACAGGTATCATAATGTTGGCCCTATGCCCATGATCGGTTCGAAGATGAAATATTCACCGAAAACGCTCAAGATTGGGATGAGGTGACATCAAGAAGGGTTGATCCTCGAACGACCAGATTCAAAGCCATGAGTTTGGAAGAATAAGCGACAACTTTGGAGCAGACAGCTCAAGAAATTCTTAGGGCTTAAGAAGGAGCTAAATCATCTGAACCTGCAAGGAAATGGAGCGATGGTATGAAAGGGTGTAGCAAGCGGTAGAAATATTCGAGTAGTGAGGCGGTCCAACAAGGTCCAGATAAGGAAAAAAATGGCATTCAAGTGATAGGGAAAAGTATTCTTAATCACATGAAGTGATCAACCGAGTACTGGGCCAATATATCTCGAGACCCACATCAAGAGATCCAAGAACAATGGACTAGATGTAATAAGAACTGGGATAAAATTAAAAAAATAATGAAGGACGTCGGGCTCCTTGAGTTCGGCACCCCTGATTTTCATTGATCTAAGCTATGTGGTCAAGCTACATGCCGAACAAGATGCACTATGGACCTAAGAGTTAGAAACAATAGTCGATGCGAAGCCAGGGCAAGTGCAACAATTCGCAAAACATTCAATCAAATCATGAGCCATGCTATAGCAACTAAACTCCAGCTTAGTAAAGTATCGGGCGCATGTAGCAGACATCAGGGGAATATACGCGGCCCCAATGGAACAACATAGATTTCCATGGGCCCAAACTTGCAAAAGACTTTTTATCAGTTGGACTGAATATGAAAGCAATCATCCTTTCCAAGAAGCATCTCGGGACGACTGTTAAAGAAGCTATTAGTAGATGACGCCACGTGGCGATCTTTGTTTTGATTAAGCTACAATTAGTCGTTAGTTTCAGTTAGAAATATATGTTATAAATAAAGACATCGACCAATGAGCAAAGGGTCGATGGTTGTTGTAAGAACTCTTTATTTTTGGCTGTGGAGAATTATTTTGAGACTGTTATGAATTTAGAAGTCCTTCTGGACCAGAGACAAACTATTTCCATCACATGCATGTGATTGGGATTGGAGAAGAACTATTTCCTATCCTGTTTCATGAATGATGCAGTAATGAGTAAGAGCAATTAATTATGTTGTCAAGTTATCTGGTGCAATGTCTTGATGTTATTTGCTTTCATGATGGAGATAAATCATTGTGTTATTATGTGATTCATGGTTATGGTAGATGATTTATTTTGCTTGCAATTATCTTATTACATATGTGCTTTCTTTCTAACAGTTAGTTTCTCAGACAGTAATTGGATGCTCACATGGTTAATGTATTAGTACTAGGACTGTGGTATAGAGTAATTGTCTGCATGTTGAGCAGTGGGTTATCCCAAGCTTAACCTCTTCCTGGTAGTTAAAACTTAATCCTGTTGATTTTCAAGTTGGTTTATGTTGGCTTGCATCTCTCATATCAGCCCCACCCAAGAGAAAATACAGAAGAAAATGGTCCTAACTAAACGAAGAGCCTTCACAAAGAAACACAAAGCCCATTGATAAATCGGTCGGATCGCAAGATCTGAGAACCATTCCATTTTAAACGTTGCAGAGTCTAATTGGGCCTCGGTGGCGAGTTTGGTTCCTACTATTGAGTCAAGGGATTTAGGTCCCATTAACACATCGTTGTCATGGATGCCTCTTCCCACATAATCATAGGTAGATTTTGATCATGTATCATTGTTTTGGTTGCCTTAACAATGGATCCGTTCTTCCTCTCTGCAACCCCATTCTATTGAGGGTTATAAGGAACAATGTACTCCCTCTTGATCCCTACCTCAATACAGAAATCACTGAAATACTTGGAGGTGTACTCTCCTCCATTATCTAATCTCAGCACTTTGATCTTCCTCCCAGTCGGGTTCTCAACCTGAGCTCTAAACTCTTTAAATCTCACAAGGACTCCATCCTTGGTCTTCAAGATATAAATCCATGTATTTCAAGAGTGATCATCGATGAAGAGCACATAGTAAAAATATCCGCTCAAGGAGGAAACAAACATAGGTCCACAAAAATCTGTATATATCAAGTCCAACATCCCCTTACATCTATTGTCACTTCTCGAAAAGGACCCCTTGACATTATTTCAAAGAGCACAACCTCTGAAAACGCCATCATGCTCGATATGTATCTCTAGAAGGCCTGTCACTATATTCCCCAGAGTGGGAAGGGACATATAATGTAAATGAGAAAGTATCTTATGTCATTGCTCACTCAAGCTGATAGTATCATGTAACAAGGCCTAGACTGGTCGGGCAGTCAATAGGTACAAACTATTTTCTCGAACACCAATCACCCGGGAAGAATCCATGCATGAGTTCTTGTGCCATGCAAGAAATTTTCCTTTAGAGAAATTAACCTTGTATCCTTTATCATTTAAGGAAGAAACAAAGACAAGGTTCCTCTTCATCCCAGGTACATATAGTACCTCACTTAATTGAAGAGGTATGCCAGAATATAGTTGGAAGGAAGAAGATCCAACTCCCTTCACACTATATTTGGCATTATCGCCAAGTACAATATGCAGACGAGACTCTTTCTCTACAACATATGTAAGATGTTCTCTATACCAGTCATCTATCTGGAGGCACCACTGTCAATCAACCAAATATCACTATCAGTAAGAACTGTACATGAGAGTGTTGAAATGAAGAAGAACACCTCATCCTTTATGTTTTCATCTCTCTGAGGTGGTTCTGAATCAACATCAATAGTGGAGGCATGTTGTCTTCCTTTCTTTCTAGTAGGACAATTTCTCACAATGTGTCTATACTTGTCACAACTGAAAACATTGAATCCTTGATATGTATTTTCTTTGTTCATGACTTGGAGCTGCTAAAGTTTTATTGTCATTGAATGCTTTGTTGAAACTTCTTCTTTTTCTTCTGCCTTTCTTTTCATGAGAAGAAATAGCTTGATTTTCATCATGATGGGAATATTGCACACCTCTAGCTATAAGTCTGGTTTCCTCCTGAGTGAAATCTACCCATAGATGATCAAACTGAGGTAAATATGCTCTTCCATTGATACTTTGAATGAATGGTTCCCAATGGCTTGGAAGAGCATTTAGAGTAATCATGACAAGTTCTATGTCTGTTATGGTTTCTCCAATGGCACCTAACTGATCTCTGATCTCTGAAATCTTCATGAAGAAGCTAGCATTGGTGTCATATTTCGTCAATTGAGATTTTGAAGTTGGTGCTTCAATGTAAGAGCTATGTTAGTGTTGTTGCTCTCAAACATCTTCTTCAATGTGCCATACATTAGATAAGTTGTATTCAAGGTAGAAATGTGAGGTAGTATATGATCTCTTACTGAGTAGATGATTATCTTTCTAGCTTTGACATAATTTGTCTTCCACTCAGCCTTCTCTTCATTGGTTGTTGTTATTGGTAGAGTCTTTTCTATCAATCTCAATAGGTCACTCTCTTCTAGAGTGATATGTAATCTTGACTTCTAGTAGTTTAATTTGCTTGACCCATCAAGCCTATATTCCACCAAAGTTATGTTCCTCGTGGCTTGCAGATTCTTCACAAACCCTAACGGCTAGGATAGAAACCCTAGCTTCAAACAACCTGATGTCTAGGCTAGGCTAGAAACCCTAGGTTTCGTTGGACTTATGAATTCCAACAAGAATCCTTGGAGAGTCGAAAGAACCCTAGCAAGCTGCAAAATTCCCCAACGACCTATAGAAACCCTAGAAGTTGAAATCTGTAGAAACCCTAGGGCCGAAAATCCAAACTTCTTCAATTTTCAATCTGAGAGTTGTAGGTGATGTGTTGGACTAGTTCGTACCTATCTGTGAAGAAATTATGCCCAACGCTTAAGGGAAAGTGTTAAAACTAGCTTGACAATGAAAAGGTTAGTGTCGTTTTTGCAGTTGCAGCAAGAAGGTGACAACTAGTTTGGAAAGGTGTTGGAGTAGCTTGTGCAATGGCTCTTTCAGGAACACTACTCTGATACCATGTTGAATTTTTAATGATTTCTCAAGCACATGTAGTTTCATTTCAATTTAGCATGAACTTGAACCATAAACAATGCAACAACACAATAGTTGCAATAACCAAGATCACAAGAAGAATAAACATGAACAGGACATAAGACGTTATCCTGGGAAAACCCTTCTCAAACAAGGGAAAAACCCAGCAATCCTTTGTTATAGAGTCAAGAGAAGATCACCCTTACACCATAAACCCTATCACACACAAGAGGGTGCTCTATGACCAAGAAAGATAGTGCATAGGAAGAAGTGCACACTAAATTTCAAATCTCCACAATGTGTTGTGAGTGAATGAGATATGATCCATAATGGGGATGTATCTCTCTTCTAAATACATGACGTAACTCATCAAATAGATGTGTCTATTAGCACAATAGAGTCAACTTGTACAACTCAATAATATAATTAATCTTTTACACAATATTAATTATCTTTACACAGTAGGGACGACTTGTACCCTTCAGAATACAAATTAGGGTTTCACAATAATCTTACTCTTAGACAATATAGCAAGGGATATCCCAAATATCCTCTAGTGCTCTGCCACTAGGGACAAGTCCACGTGCTCAACCACAAGGGACGTCACCCTCAACAAATCAACTCAACTAAATCCATAGAAGTACGAACTGGAGATCCATCTCAAGTCGTCTCAACTAAGTCCATGGGAGCACGACATGAGACCATCTCAAGTCATCTCAACTCAGTCCAGAGGAGCACAACAAGAGACCAACACACGTCATCTCAACTCAATCTAAAGGAGTGAGACTCACCTATCACATAGGCGTTCTCACAGATCATCTCAACTCATTCCAAAGGAGTACGATCTGAAGAATGTCTCTTGACACTGCAATCATCAACAATTTTCTGGCTCCATATACCCTTATGAAGGTATGATATTTTTTCATGTACCAGTCCCCTATTCCTCTCAAGGATTTGCTAGCTCCTATGGAAATTATGTGTGGGTCTAACACCAAAGATGGCCTTGTGCAAGGGAGCAAGGAAATAATCAGGCAGGTCATAAAAATGTTCTTTACAGTTCTCTTCCCGCAACTGAGAACAATAAACACGTATTGGGCTATGATCTGGGCTCCAAGCCCAATTATGCCAAAAAATTGTTGGCTATGCAAATTGCATCTAGAAGGTATGCTGACATGTAAAACCAGTATTTTTCATACCTTGAGGTTACCGAACTTGATTTGCAACGTTGAATGATAGGATACCAACCCAATTGAATGCTTTTCTGATTTTGGCCACTATGTACGCCATCAGCAACCATTCCATCTTGAAGTGGGTGCTTGTATCCACGCCATAGAATCTGCAAATCATTGCATTTAACATCTTGTATGGGTCTTTTAGATACCATGCTGGGACATATCTCTCTCCTTTATTTAATGGTCATTCTTCATCCACAAACAAGTCTTCCACTAGAGTTTCAAAGTCATTGTGATCGACCTTGAATTCGTATAGGAATGATTCATCCAGTGCAACAGTGGGTTTCAAGGTTTTATACCGAACTTTGATGTCTTCCATCTTGAGAGATGCAATCGGAACACCTGAAGCATTTACTATCAACCATGTGTCCTTTTGAAAATGGGTAAAACAACATTTTGCAACATCATTGTAGGGAAAAATCTCTAGGTAAGCAACCATGGTGTGAATGCCACTTTTGTGGATATTCCGGTACTCGTCGATGTCATCATCATTGGATGAGAAATCCTCATTCTAGAACATCTCTTGAATTTCATAGTAGTTTGGGTGATACTCTCTTCCATCGTTGCTATTGGTGTAAGAAATATTGAGGGACTCTAGTCCATGGACTAGAGCGGGAACAAAATTTATTTGGGATTTATCCTTCCTGGTTTGCACTCAAGACATTTTGTTACATGTTCAATACAAATGAAATTAAATCAGTGTTGAATTGTTAAAGAGAGTATTGATACCTAATAATAATATGCAAAAAAAACCTTACTTTTGACCTTGAAGACTATAACCAAAGCACAAATTAACAGGTTTTTGCAGCAGTGTCGCTAGTGTGTTTCTCGCGTTATCGCGGTCAATTAAATTTGTTTTTTTTTTTAAATATAGTTATAATATTCCCCAATTTACCCAAACCCTATGCAATTAATACAAAACGTGTTACAACTCCGACTTAGATAGAGTTGTACAATGAACAATAAATATTGTGTGGTATACAACTCAATAATTATGATCGTTGTTGTATCATCGGTGGGGTGGAGTTAATAAGGAGAGGGGAGTGTTGATATCGTCGTCGGCAAAAAACACGCAAGACTTAGTTAGTAATGGTGGCAAGGAAATTTTCCGACGATGACATACTCACATTATGGGATATTCTCAAAAAAGGGTTTTTCGACGAAATTATGAGCTATATTATTGGACCACATACAAAAACCTTTCCCTTTAATTTTGCACCATCAGATAAACAACTTGTGTGTGAGGTCAAAGAAAGGGGAAATTTTAACGATTCGTTAGTGTTTGTAGCTCGGACAGGTATTTTCGCAAGGGTGTCTACTTGCAGAAATCATCATTAAATGTATCTGTACCTTTTCCTAGTGATTCACTTTATTAATTAATTAATAAAGTGAATGTCTTTTTGTAAAGTGACTTTTAATTAATTAAGTGACTTAGGATAAAAGTCACTTAATGATTTAATTAAATGAGAACTGTTCATCTCATGATCTAATCTTGACCATTGATATTAGGTAAGTTGCCCATAACAAAATACATGATGGGTAAAGGAAAACACACATTCATCTTCATTTCACAAGTAACGTGAGAGAAGAGAAGAAAAATCAGAGTCAATTTTTCAGCTTGGCGAGAAAACAAAATATGTTGCACGCATCCTAAGGCATAGTTCATACATTCCAGTAGCATACATGTACAACTGAGTCACACGTGTGAGTGTAGGATGCATCCATTGTAGCAAGTTGCACGTCATAGAAGGAGGCCACATTTATTGCAGCAACAGATCTGTACAAACAGTCTCAGAGTTTCAGCAGTGCGAGTTTAGTAGTGCAGCAATAGATTTTTAACAACACTGAGTTTCAGTAACTTCAGAGTTTCAGTAGCACACTGATCAAGGCACTGTGGTTAAAGTTTGAGACTTGGTGTGTGGTTTTAATTTTTCTCAGAGCCATTATCCCTGTGAGGGGAGCTCTTGTAAGTTTTGATGTTATTGATTGATCTTGAAGAGCTTAAATTTTGTGTATTGTCTGTGATTATTTTTCTCATTATTTTTCGCTGCATGCAAGATTTATGTATTTCAGCAATAGTTATTAGATCCGATATTATTTCTTAGTTAGTTGAGATTAAAAAAAAATTAACATGGCATCAGAGTTGTAGCTCTGAGAGAAAAGTAGATCCATTGTATTCAATGCAAATCTCTTCAGTGTGTTAAAAGGACAAGACATATCTATTGTGTATAGCTCATATCATCCATGTCAATAACCAGTGTGAAGGTTTAGGACAGACTAGATGGGGCTTCCAATTTCTTGCCACAGAAGGAAAGAATTCAATGATCTTGAAGGAACAAGACTTGTGGGATGTCGTCATAAACCCTCATCCGACTCCAATGCAAACATCAGTGGGTGTGCTAGTAGTGGTAGACCTAGTAGTGCAGGCATCCTAGGATAAGAAGGATATGAAGGCACAAAGAGTGATCCTTGAATCCATTAAGGATCATCTCATTCTGCATGTTGAAGAAAAGACCATATCTAAGGAGATGTATGATGCCCTTATGTCACTCTTTCAAAGTGATAACATGAGTCGTAAGATGTTCCTCAAAACAAAGTTTAGAGAATGTAGAATGTCCTCTTCAGACAATGTTACCAGCTACCTTAGGAGGATCACTCAAATACATGACCAACTTGCAGTTATAAGTGAAACAGTTCTTGTTGCAAATTTAGTGAATGTTTCCTTGAATGGTTTTTCCAAGTCATGGGAGCCATTCATCATGGGCATATGTGCCAGAGAAAAACTCCCAAAGTGGGAGAGACAATGGGATGACTGCATTCATGAGGAGGCTCGTAAAGAGTCTATATACAGTAAGCAGCGAGGAGGTTCAACAGATGAGAAATTGGCCTTGGTTAGAAAAACCAAGAAAGGGAAAGCCAAAGTTTCCAAAAAGGTTGACAGTCGGGAAAAGGGACAAAAATCAGGACAAAAGAGAGATATAAGCAATTTCAAATGTTATATCTTCCATAGGAAAGACTACTTCACCTCTCAGTGTCCATAGAGGAAGAAAGGCAGAGGGAAACCATTAGTAGGTTCAACATCAACAAATACCCAGTTGAGCAAGTTTGCATGCAATTTCAAGAGTGACTTTGCATTCATTTCTTGTCATTCTACCAACACCACTCTCAAGGGTGCATGGTACTTAGACAATGGCACATCTCTCCATGTGACAAAATATAAATATTTATTCAATGGCCTATCAGAGGATGGTTTACATCTCTACATAGAACTTGGCAATGAGACCAAGTATCTAGTACAAGTTCAGGGAACAATGCAGTTCTAGCTTGAGTCAAGAGGATCCTTTGATGTGCATGAGGTACTATATGTACCTAGTATGAATAAGAACCCATTGTCGATCTCAGACCTAGAGGACAAAGGTTATGAGGTTGAATTTCAGAGGGGGTAGATCTTCATTCACCCAGAGGGAGCCAATCAAGAAACTGCTATGAGGATTGGAGTCCAGGATGGGAACCTTTATAGACTTCATGATCAGCCTACACAAGCATTGTTTCACACCAGTGAGAGCTTGTGCGATATGTGGCACAGAAGGATGGGTCATCTCCATCACAGAGCTCTACCATTACTGAGGCAAATGGTCACTAGGTTTCCAGAATTCAGTCTAGACCAGCACGGGGTGTGCAAAGGCTGCGCACTTGGAAATAATGTCAAGGTAGGCCTTCCTAGCAGCAAGACTTGATCCAAGGTCATCTTGGATATCATCCATTCAAACATTGGGGGGGGAATGTTAGTAGCTTCAGTGAAGGGTGCATCCTACTATGCGACCTTCATTGATGACTTCTATAGGAAGTCCTGGATATACTTCATGAAGACCAAGTATGAGGTCTTCAGTCACTTCCGAGATTTCAAAGCTCGGGTGGAGAACATGATAGGAAGGAAGATCAAGACTTTGAGGATAGATAATGGGGGTGAATACAACTCTATAGAGTCCCTTGAAGTCTGCAAGGAGGTAGGGATTAAGAGTGAGAAGAAAATGGCCTACAACCCTCAGTAGAATGGGGTTGCAAAGAGGAAAAACATGTCCACCATCAGTGCGGTGAATTCCATGTTGCATGACCAGAGTTTACTTATGTATTTATGGGAAGAGGCCTGCAATAAAGCTATGTATTTGTAGAATAAGAGTCCACATTAGATATTGGAGGGGAAGACTCCAAAGGAGGCATTCACAGGTAGCAGACCTGAGATATGACATCTCAGGATATGTGGTTGTCCAATATACATCCACATTCCTGTGGAAAAGAGGAAAAAGTTGCAACCCTTGGGATAGAGGGGAATTTTGGTGGGGTACAACGAGGATTTGAATGCCTATAGGGTGTTGTTTCCATATCAACGCAAGATAGCGGTGAGCTGAGATATCATATTCAAGGAGAACTTGGAATATATGAAATCTCACAACCTACCAGTAGATGTAGAGGGATCATAGGAGGTGGTTCAAAAGACAGAGTCGAGAGTAGAGAATTCCAGTTTAGAGAGCCAAACTCTAGTGGAGGTGGAGGAGCAGTCAGCTCCTTCAACTTCAATCGGGAGACCCAAGTGGTTTGAGAATAACTTGCAAGATGCTCATGAGCATGTTGAGCCTCCCACGTCCACCTTCAGGGAGATTAGACCTCTGCAGAAGTTTCCACAGTATATGGATTTTATGACCAGCATGATAGACTCAAAGCCTTCCATTTATGAGGAAGAAACTAGCAAGTAGGTATAACGAGATGCCATGGTGGAAGAGAACAACTCCATCATGTGCAATGATTTCTGGGAGATTGTGCCAAGACCATAGGGGAAGTCACTTGTGACTTCCAAGTGGATTTACAAGGTAAACCATGCCGTAGATGGAAATGTGGAGAAGTACAAGGCCAAATTTGTGACTAGTGGTTTTTCTTAGAGAGAGGGAGTAGACTACGAGGAGACTTTTTCTCTTGTATCCATATACTCCTTTATACAAGCAATTGTCTCTACATCTTTTGAGATGGGTTGGAGCATTCATCGGATGGATGTGAAGACCGCCTTCCTCAATGACATAATTGAGGAAGAGGTATACATTGATCAACCATAGGGTTTTGAATTCCATGACAGGGAGACATATGTTTGCAAGCTTAATAAATCCTTGTATGGACTCAAATATGCACCCAGGGCCTGGTACTCCAAGATCAACACATATTTGTAGGACATGGGCTTCATCAAGAGTGAGGTAGATCCCAACCTATGCTTCTTGTTGTTTGGAGTTGAGATCCTCATCTTGGTGTTGTATGTGGACGATCTCATTCTGATAGGTGTTGAGAGTCTGATTGCAGGTTGCAAGTCAGATCTAGCGTCATAATTTGAGATGAAGGACATCAGACCAATGCACTATTTTCTGGAACTTGAGGTTTAGCAGTGATTAAGTGATATTTTCCTTGGATAGGGGTAGTATGTGCTAGAGATACTAAAGAGATTCAAGATGCAAGATAGCAGACCGATGGTCACTCCTATGGTGACCAACTTGAAGCAGAGTGATTCTTCAGTTTCAAAGTTGGAAGATCCCAAAATATACATGCAACTGATTGGTTCATTGATGTATCTATTCAATACTCGACCAGACATCTACTTTGTTGTTAACACTATGAGCTAGTTCATGGTGGAGTCGAGGGAGGTTCATTGGGTCACAACAAAGCACGTGCTCAGATATTTGCAGGTCACAGTGGGATATGGTTTGTAGTACCTTGGTGGAGATGGAGTGAGGTTGCAAGGGTACTCTGATTCAAATTGGGTAGGTAGTGATAAAGATCAGAAGAGAACTTCAAGGTGTTTCTTCAGTTTGGCATCAATAGTTATTTCATGGTTCAGCAGGAAGCATACTTCAGTAGCACCGAGTTCAGTATAGGCATAGTACATGGCAACCAATTTAGCTAGTTGTGAAGCCATCTGGATTTGCAAGCTACTCACAGGATTGTTTGGTCAGGATCTTGAGCTGACAATGATTCATTGTGATAACGAGAGTTGCATCAAACTCTAAGGGAAACCAGTGTTTCATGACAGGTCTACGCATATTGACATTAGATACCATTTCATCAGGGACATAGTGTATAAGGGAGTAGTTCAACTTCAGTATATTCCTGCAGATAAGCAGCTGGAAAACATTTTCACCAAGCCCTTGGAAAAGGGAAAATTTGTTCCATTTCGGGCCAAGCTTGGAGTGGTGGAGAATACCTTCCTCACTAAGATGGAGTGTTAGTCTTTGTAGCTCATACATGTATTTTCGCAAGGTTGTCTACTTGCGGAAATCATCATTAAATGTATCTGTACCTTTTCCTAGTGATTCACTTTATTAATTAATTAATTAAGTGAATGTATTTTTGTAAAGTGACTTTTAATTAATGAAGTGACTGTTGCCGCCTTATACACACCTGGGAGACGTGGAAGAAATCTTCAATCCACTCGGTGTGTCCTTGGGGGCAAGTGAGAGTTAAGGTGTTGTCACCTAATCCTCAACTCCTTCGTCTAGGCCAACTCCTAGCGAAGCCAAGGGGGGTAGTCCCTAACAAATATACTAAGGCTTTGAAATAAGCTAAGTACAAAATTAGATCTAGGAGTTTATTATTCTTTTAAACAATCAACCACAAACTAATAAAACATGAAGTAAACATTCACCATGATATATAATCAATAAGCATATACTTGCATCAAAAGGATACTGAGAAACAATTGTTAGATGCAAGTTTCATTTAAATTAAATAGATAACCAAATTGAAAATGAAGAATGTGGCTTTGTTGAATGTGAAAATTGAGACCAGTGCCTTAAAGTGAATTGTGGGCAATGTAGTTCGCGTGTTTTATTAGGATAAATTGATGTTTTCTTAATGAAATGGTTTGGGCCTCCTTGGAGGTTAACTCTTTGTTTGGAAACTTGCGGAGAGCTTTACCGAAACCCAACGGTCTCACTAGTAAAACTCACTCAAAGTGCTGGATGTCCAAAACAGGTGGAAATCCAGGTCCCGAGAGGGCTTTCCTTACTTCGCAGGTCACTTCAAGGTGTTTTCCACTGCATTAAGTTAACTACTTTAGAGATTGTCCTAATTAAACTATCAACCACTGACCAGCACAGCGTGTATGAAACTTACTTCCAGCAGATCAAGACTAGCTCGCAACTGGAAGGGTCAGGAACCGCACTGTGAGCTGAGGGGAATTTTTTATTTTATAACAAGAAAATAAATGACTGAATTGAAATGTGAGACTAATTACTAATCCACACTGACCAGGCCTCTTGCGAGGAGCTAAGGGGATGGTTTATTTGCCAAATTGAAATTGCGGAAAATAAAGCTAATCTAGCAATTAGTGTTCTACTTTGCAAAAAAAAGGTAAAAATAATCTAAAGTGATTACAGTTATTTGTGATGGATTAGAGGATTACTTTAGCTTACTTTAGTTATGAAAATCAAATCTAAGCTAAAATTTGCAAAAAAAATGACACCACCACCGAAGACACCGTTCGAGAGCTTGTAGTCCCACTGATTTTATTAAAGATCTTACACAAGACTTAAAGGAAGTGACTTGTGACCATTCATTAGGGGGGTCACAAGTCTTTACAATGTTTTACAAAAGTTTACTGAGAAAAAGGGGTGCTCCCGGGGATCCCGGATGCTCTTAATCCGCCCAAAACTGACAGAAATCCCTCTTATTTGTTCGTCAACCTGCACAAAACAGTGGATAAACAACAACAAAAGATGCCCAAAAACACTTTGAAAGTGTCTTGGGTTATTAGTAGGAAAGCCCCAAAATTTTGACTAAGTAAAAATTATGAAAAATAGCGAGAAATGAACTAAGGAAGGTAAGCTAAAGAGCTTGTTTCATTAGGATCTTTTTCTGATGTTTTAGAACAGCAATATAAGAGCACTTCTAATTGCCAAATATAAACTTTAAAGATCTTTTAGAGCAAACAAATTTCAGCCTTTTAATATAGAAATTGAAATTAGCTAAAATTGCTTAGAAAGCCTTGCCGAATCTACCCTTTTTGAGATATAGAACTATAAGCACTTAGTAGATCTAGAAAAGTAATTATGCAAAATAAACAGTGAACTTTAATAACAGATTTCTTCTTTGCATGAAAGTAACCAAGTAACCGGAAAACTTTTGAGAGAGTTTGAGAGAGGAGAAAGAGAGGACTTGAAGTGCTTGGATCCCTTGAGCAATGGAGTCACTTTGATGACTAGGCAAAGATGAGAAAGTTGTCCAACTCCTTGAAGAATGAAAGATGCAAGCAAGCTCCTTCACTTCTTCTAGATGAGATGATCATATCTAATTCACAAAACCCTTTGCAATGAACTTGTTAGATAACGGTGTTACCTACACAAAAGACTCAAGATGGCACATTAGTTTTAGCATAAACGTCACATGCATATCAAATCTTAAATGTAAATACCCAATAGAATTGAATACAAGATATTATCAACTCTATCCAATTTGAATAACAATATTCCTATAGATTGGCCAATACTAACAAGATATAAAGCAATGCATGAAACAAAATCACCTCATATGAACCACATTCACTAATACAAGAGCCACACCACCATAGATCTTGACCTCCAAAGTCTTTATTCCATTAGCATAAGAAAGATATTACAATGATAGAGTTACAACAAGCTATTCTTCTCAAGCTCCAAGCTAGCTAACAATAGGAGAGAATGCTTGTATATATAGCAAGTGATGAGGAAACTCAATGAAGGAGGGCACACCATGTGGAGAGGGAGGGCGCACCAAGTGGGAGAAGAGGTGGTGCCAAGTGTGGGATGAGGGGCTGCCACCTCTCCCATATCCAATCCACATGCCAACACAAATATTTGAGGCAACAAGGGCGCGCCACCTCTCAACATAGTGGGCTGCCATCTCAAGGATGCGCCACCTCTCTAAGAGGGGCGCACTTCCCAATATGCACATGTTCAAATCTTGATAACACGTCATCAATCAAATTGGATTTGTTCCCTTTGACCATCACCTTGAATTTTGGGCTTTTATTTTTCCTTCAACATGTCCCCACATGTTTCCTTTATTTTTGTCCTTGCTGATTTTTATTGATTTTATTTGATTTTTTGGGTTTTGTGAGCAAAAATGACTTTTAAGTGATTAAAATCACTATTTTTGCTCAACTAAATGGGTACTTAGGTAATATGGGTGCTCTAGGTCCAAAAATGAGCATCCCTGTGACATATTTAGTCCCCTAGTACCACTTTTTTAATACATCTTTATTTTTTAATTAAAAATTGCTGAATTCTAGCAATTTTTTAATTAACTAAAAAAAATTAAAAAATCCTAGGGGGGACTTAGAAAATTTCCATAAGACTCTAGGAGAATGTTTAGCATGGTAATATACATTAGACACTAGGCTTAGATCCATGCTCAAGCCTAACCATGGGCATATACTCCAGCTCTGGAGGAATTGAGTGAAAAAACTCATAAATTATAAATTGCTTGAAAACGGCAAAATATAATTAGTAAGTGAAAAAACACTCCAAAGTATAACTCATGCTTAGGACTTAAGGTGGCTAAGACCTTTTACAAATTCATCATGCAACATCTCTTATTACAATTTTTATGGAAATGTAAAGAGAAAAAAAAAAAAAAAAAGTGGTCTTTATGACCGGCTGAACTTTTGAACTCTGAATTTTGAACAATAATGTTCAAACTTTGGCGGCTCGTTGGAAGTCCATCCTAGTGCAACTTTGATGGATAACAGTGACTAAGTAAAAAGTCACTTAATGATTTAATTAAATGAAAATTGTTGATCTCGCGATCTAATCTTGACCGTTGAGATTAGGTAAGTTACCCATGACAAAAGACAGGATGGGTAAAAGAAAAGACACATTCATTCTTCATTTCACAAGTCATTTGAGAGAAGAGAAGAAAAATCAAAGTCGATTTTTCATCTGGCGAGAAGACAAAACAAGTTGCGTGCATCCTAAGGTAGAGTGCACACATTCCAGCAACAGGTTTGTACAACTTAGTCGCACGTGTGAGTGCAAACCACATCCATTGCAGCAAGTTGCATGCTATATGAGGAGATTTCATCCATTGCAATAGAAAATCCATACATATATGTACGAACAGTCTCAAAGTTTCAGCAGTGCGAGTTTCAACAGTCTCAGAGTTTCAGCAGTGCAACAACAGAGTTTCAGCAGTGCAGCGGCAGAGTTTCAGCAGCCTTGAGTTTTAGTCGCATGAGTTTCAAGAGCCTTAGAGTTTCAACAACACGTTGATCGAGCCACTATGGTTCAGGTTTAAGACTTGGTTTGTTGTTTTATTTTTTCTCGGAGCCATTACCCTGTGAGGGTAGCTCTTGTAAGTTATGATGTTATTGATGAAGAACTGGTCTTGAAGAGCATAAATTTTGTGTACTGCGTGTGATTGTTTTTCTCATTATTTTCCGATGCATGCAAGAGTTATTTATTTCAGCAATAGTTGTTAGATCTAATTTGATTGCTTAGTTAGTTGAGATTAAAAAACAAAATAACACAGTGGAGATATAATTGTTGGGTGTTGTATTGATCTAGGTTGTCTAATGGCTCCAAGGTTACATCGTTGGCGATTTGTTTCAAGCAATATTACCGTCGATAGTTTCCATAGGGAGAACATGGGAAAGCTCATGTTGTTCTCTGACGATGAAATATTTCAGTGAAATGCTTGAGTCAAAGGAAGATTTCCAAGTCTGAGCATAAGGTGTCGTGAATATTATATAAGTGTAATGATTTTGGGATGGAAAGGAGGGGACCTAGCTTGAAAATAGTAAATCAATATAACCAAGGTGAATTTGAAAACTATCACAGTTAGTCATGTTTGCAGTGATGTGGCCCCTTGAAATATGAATATTGCCATTGGTGTCAACAAACAACTTATGTAGGATTTCATTCCCCAATGATTTGTCGACGATGACATTGAAGGGCATCATTATTGGGATTTTAGATTTATGAAACAATAAACAATCGGAGGCCAAGAGATGACGATATGTGATCGGAGTCATGTGGACAATACTAGGAGGATGCATAGCTAAAGTAGTCTTAGAATGCATTAAGGTACTGGGTAGGAGTGGTGCCCAGATTGTGTTCATACCAGATGAGGACCAACCCCCTGGTAACAATTGAATAAACAACCACGTCATCGATATCATCGTTGGTATAAAAGTTAGCTTACGATTAACCAGCTCCTAGAGCAATTCGTCTACGATGACATTGTTAAAGTGTTGTCATCGGGACTTTTACACTTGAGAACATCAAGATATCGGGAGCCAAGAGCCAATGATTTAATTAAGATCATAAGAGTAAGGAGGTGAGGGGCCAAGTAGTTGTCAGTGGTTTCAATTTCAAAAGGCTCCAAAGCAGTTGGGGAAAATCACATGAAGAGTCTATCATGACGGATTTGAGTAGCAACTAGTAGATTATGCATTAAATATGTTTTGGCATATGCATATAAACATCAATCTCATAAATGAATAACCATTGGGGTAGAAAAAGTAGTACCTTGCAAACTTTTGGTAGTGTGGTTACCCACTAAAACTCAAGAGTTTTAGTGGTTTGTTGTGTAAGTCATAACAAATGGCGACTTGCTGGGAGAACCAGTTATCTCTATTCCATATTTACCTCCAGACAATGAATCTTTAACCATGTAATTTATGAAAATTTGATAGGTGGATTTGTACTGTGGACCCCACAACACTCGATCTTTCTGAAAGATGAGAACGTAGTACCATCCTGGATGATATTCAGGATAATACTAGTGAGAAAATTAAGGGAGGAACCCAATTTATACATATGTGAAGATGGAGATACCCCAGAAGCATGTTCTTGATTGTTTTATAGACTGATGTGTGTTCCTCGTCTTTTTTTTCCCAACATTGCTTCACTGCCAGTGAGCATCCATATTCATGATGAAGTTGTCTTAGTATCATACAAGCATGGCCCTATTGCCAACGAGCATCCATAGCCCCGACGGGTTTACTACTTCCCACATAGTTATTTGTCCTTTCAACTTCCCATTTGTTTAAACTGTATATTTCACCCTTTAGATTTGTAATTTATGTAGAATTTCTGCATAATGGGTGTTTGTGAAGCGGGTTGATACAAGAGTTTCTTTGATATGTAGGTATCAGTGATTATTTCAACTTCATGGATCCTCTCCAAACAAAATTTTATTAGGTTGGCTGGCAATAGGGAAGTCTTATAAGCATTATCCCGAAGATATTAGTGGTCAGTGCATGTTCTTGTTTATGACTTTGTGAGTCGGGAGTGGGAGTGATCACATAGATAACAAACATCGTGTCATTTTAAGCATCTAAATCCTCTTTTAAAACACAATCTGAAGCTCTTCTAATAACAGAGACTCTTGAACTCTTCCAATCTATGTGACCATAAGTTATAACTTGTTTGCTTCTATACCAGATGCACGGTATTTCATCTTTAATAAGTCACCTGAATAATCATTCTTATGCAGGATTAGTGATTATATTATAACATAAACTCCAATTGGAACAAGTTAGTTGAATCTTTATTACAACAGTAAGTAAATACAACATGGTAAAGCAAGGAAATTTGAGAATATTTACAAACAAAACAGAAGGTAACCTACTATGTACATAGCTACATCACCTGGGGTGATTAGGAGAAGTATCGTTTAAGAACTTGTCCATTGAAAAGGATCTCCTCCTTGTCTCCCTCCAATGTCTTAAGTTTAAAATTTCTTGGTCCAATATTTTCATGGATTTGAAATGGACCTAGCCATAGTTTCTAGAATTTGGTATGTTTCCCTTTAATTTCATTTTCCTTATCCCACTTGAGGACAAGATCACCTTCTTGAAAATCTTTGTTTCCTACAGATGATTTATCAAACCGTCTATTATTTGGGATTGAAGGCCCATGTTTCACTTCAATTTTATATCTCATATCGGAACATAATGGAGTTTTGAAATTGCTAGTTGTTAATGCTAGTGAATATGCTTGTTGGTTAAAGTTTCTCTAAACAAATGTGATATCAAAAGCCAAAAATTAGTTTTCAACAAAATCCCATACCCCATTCCTATATTGCTTCAATATTTGTTGTGTTTTCTGATAAATACTCTTGACTTGATGGATGATTGATTCAGAATCTCCAAAAACTGCTAATTTTTCAATTCTCGTATCTGTTGCAGCTCTTAATCCTAGCAGTAAAGCCTCATATTCTGCAATTTTATTGGTAGTCTCAAATTCTAATTTATAAGACATAGGTATGAATTCCTTGGCAGGAGAAATGAATACAATCCCAGCATCAGATCCCTCCTTTTAACATGAACCATCAAAAAACATCTTCCAGATTGAGTTTTCAATACCTTTCTCTTGCTTACCAATAGGTTTGTTAATTGGTGATTCTGGAATATCATCATTGATATGAAATATTGTTGAGTTGATTTAATCGTCTACTGCATAGATACGATGATTTCTTGGATTGTCATGATCACTTACAATATAAGAAAATCGGACTTCCATGTATAATTTTTTATGTTCTCCCCCAAAAATAGGTATAGTGACATATGTGAGATCCATTTGCAAAGATCCACCCACCTTTTTAGCCTAAGACCTAGACAACAACATTCCAACTTTGGTGGTATATTAGCCACTACAATGTCCATAAAAACACTCTTCATAGGTAGTTGAGACAATGTTACAACCAAATCTTTGATAACTCCTAAACACTTGACTTTTTTAGAGTCAAAAGAATAGAGATATTGGTAGGGTTTTGTGATATCTAACCCTAACTCATCCATAACCACCTTCAGCATAACATTATGTGAAGCTCCCGATTCCATGATACAGTTATGTAGAATTTTATCATGAATGTTCAGGGATATATAAAATGATGGTGAAGAATCAAATTTATCTTCAATCTGTGGACCAATTGTGATAGCAGAACTTTCATCTTGCAGATTTACAGTGTCTAAAGATATAACACCATCTCTTTATTATTTCATGATGTTGCATTAGGTTCCTTTTGGCCTTTTCCATATCTTCTTCAAGTTTGAGGAGCATATTTATCCTTTCTTGCATTATTTGGCACTCTTCATCTTGAAGAGATTGGGAAAGTTGCAGTGAAGGTAGGAAGGTGTGAGTAGGAAAGTTTGCCTCTTGTCCATAGACCAAAAAAAAAGCAGGATTTTAATGTGACTATGTCAGCCCACACAGCATTTGGGAGAGCTAGATGCCAGTTTCTTTGGTGATCCTTAACTGTTATTTTTAAGATCTTGATTAGGTTTTTATTGGTTGATTATGGTATCCCATTCCCATGTGGATAATAATTAGCTAAATATTTGATGTTAATTTTTCGTTCTAATGTGTATCTAGTTAATTTCAAAGCAGATAAGACTTTTCATTATCAAAGACTAGATATGCAGGTACACCAAATCTAGTAATGATATGAGATTCAAGGAAAGATGTCACTTGGTCTTCATTGACGATCTTCAAAGGGATTGCTTCATCACACCTAGTGAAATAGTTTGGTTTTGTTATGATATACTTATGCAATTTATAGTGGTTAATTTCCCCTATCACATCCAAGCCCCCTTGTTGGAATGGCAGTTCAATAGTAATTGTTGAAGCGGGAAGCCATGTTTCTTTTCTCTTCCAGCTGCTTTCTGATATTCTGGGCATTTTCGAGCATATGTATGTGAATCTTTGAAGAAGGTGGGCCAATAATAACCAGACCTAAGTATTTTAAGTGTTGTAGTATCACCTCCAAACTTTCCTCCAGCGGGCCCATCATGAAGTTTATATAGGACTTTATTAGTGTCTTCCTTTCCAAGCCATCTCAAATAAACACCATCATAGTTTCTTCAGTAGAGAACTCCCTAGGTGAGTTGATATTGTGTAGACTTAAGTCTGAGGGCTCTCTTTTTATTAGGATATAAATAATGGGGAGCAGTTCCCTAGGTCAGATAATATTTCATCTCAAAATACCATTGGTCCCCATTGACAGGGATATAACAAACTTCCCTCTCAAATAGGCCTTGATCTTGCTAAAATTCATCCTTCTTTGCCTTATCATGTACCGATTCAACTGTCGATTTGTAGAGCCCTTTCCCCTTGAAAATTTTAGCAGGTTTGATTTCAACGTCGTATTCCTGAAGGACCATTATCCAGTTAGCTCTCTTTTCTCCCGGATCCTTCTATACTAATAAATTTCTCGAAACTAGGTAAGGGACAATCACTTTGGTCCTAGATTTAATTAGGTAAGGTATGAAGTGTTTGACAGCTTTGAAAATGACATGGCATTGTTTTTCAACTTCGGGATAATACAACTCTGCTCCTTGCAACCCAGAACTCATAAAAGCGATGGGGTATTCATTCCCATTTGGATCTTTATGTTTCAGTATAGCTACAAATGCAATATCAGAAGCAAACATGTATAATATGAAGTATCCATTGAAGTCAAGACTCATCAATGTCAGAGCGTGAGTTATTTCTCTTTTGATATTTTTGAATGTTGCTTTCTAGTTAGGCCCCCATCTAAACTCTGCATCTTTTTTATCATGTCTTGGAGTGGTTTTACAGTTTCAACAAAACTAGGAACAAATCTCCTTATGAAATTTATTTTTCCCATAAAAGATTGTATGAATTCCTTATTATGGGGAGGAGGTATTTTAGAGGTTGCTTGAGTCCTTTCGATTTCTATCATCATGCCTTCTTTAGATACAATGAATCCTAGCAGCCTGCCTTCATCAATAATTAATACATCTTTTGGGGGGTTGAGTGAAATTACATACCTTCTACATCTGTTGAAAATTGTCCTCAGATAAGTAATATGATCTGCCCTTTTTTTCGAGAAGACAATGATATCATCCAAATATACTACTACACATTCACCAATGAGTCCCCTGAAAGCTATGTCCATGGCTCTCTGAAAGGTTTCCCCTACATTAATTAATCCAAAAGGAATTTTCCTGTAAGCGTAGGTTCCCTATTTAGTTCGAAACGTAGTTTTCACCTAACCGTCATGGGCGACTAAAACCTTATTGTAACCAGAGAAACCATCCAATAATGAGAGCATTTGGGAACCAAAGACACATTGAATAATTTGCTCCATAGGAGGAACTAGATAATTGTCTTTCTCTGAAGCTTTATTGACATTTTTGAAGTCAAAACATAGTTTTATGTCCCCCATTCTTCTTCCTTACAGGTACAATATCTAAGATCCATTGTATGTGTTTGACTAGGAAAATTATCTTGGCATCTAACATCTTGTTAAGCTCTACTTTTACCTATGGTTCTAATCTCGGGTGCATTTTCCTCAGTTTTTGTAGAAAAGGCTTAGTTTGTGGCTTCATAGGGATAACATGTTGAATGATCTTCGTGTCGTAGGTCTTGAGATCATCATATGCCCATGTGAATATGTCTTTGTATTCTTTAAACAACTTTATGAAAGCTTGTCTTTCTTCAGGGGAACACTTATTTCCTAGGTTGATGTTCTGAGGTGTGTTATTTGATCCCAAATTTGTCACTTCAAATTGCATTGATGAGTTGTTAGTCTTACAATTTGTCACCTTCTTAAACTTATCTTGAAGATCATAGAGTTTTTCTAGTCTTATCACACTTTTAGGGATGTTGTTTATCAAGTTGATTATGCTTTGTTCAATTGATTGATTGATTGATTGAGCCAGGAACATCTATATTCATTTCTCTATCATGTTGATATTCTTCAATTATGGAGTCTTTGAAGGTACCTTCCAGGTGTAGGAAATCGATAATCTGCTCATTGTCATCAAAGACCCTCCAGTTAGTCACATTATCTGATATCGAAGGTTTGTAGAGAAGTTCCACAAAAATGTGTCTAGTAATAAGTTCTCAGAAAAAATAAGCCTAGAAGCTACATTAGCTAGTAAATCAACATCAAAGTTCAAAGAGTGAGGAACAAGATTGATACTAAATGCACCAAATGACATAATCAATTCTCATACCTCCTACTGGTAATGTTTAAGGTGACTAGAGAGACAGTGTATGTTGTTTCTTGCCTGTCTTATGACAATCTAGGAATCAATACCTTTATTTTGTTTGCTTTCGAGTCAATAGATTTTCTTAGTCCTTGCAGTAGAGCTTCATATTCAACAATATTATTTGTGCATTGGAATTCAAGCCTTCATGTTATCATGACTTTCTTACCATCAAGATACTTTAGTATTCAGCGAGCACATGCACCTTCAAGGAATTTTGACCCACAAAAAAACAAAGTCCACATATTAGGATCTATTTTAAGATTATGCATGGACTTGGGATTTTCTTTTGTTTCTATATTAGTGTGGTTAGTGCAATTGGAAAAAATTCCAACTTATCTCTAAAAACTATGTTAGATTGTACAATGTCACAACTATTTACATATGTTATATCAAAGTGGGGCTCAACAATCTGAGTGCAATGAAGGATTTCATATTGTCTATTTGATTTTGCATAAGATGAGGTATCAACATGGTAATTTCAAAAAAATGAATCACATGAATAATTTCCTAGAATAGAGTGATTAAGCATCACAGGCTCATTTGGGTCATTCAAATCCATTACCACATGTTTCATGTATCGTTCTCTATCAACCCTGATTTGATTGGGCTTGTTGCTATAAGGTAGCTAAAGGTGTGACCAATCTGTGGCAAAGTACCCTTTAAGTGTAGTAGACCAGTCTCTACTTAAGAGCATTCCATAGGTATAAGGTATATCCACAACTATGATGCCAATGGTTTGATGTATCTTAGAATTGAAAGACATCTTGATTAAAACATTTTTCAACTCCCCTATCACTTTAAATCTAGTTCTGTCATGCTGTATAATTTGAATATCATATTGTTCAAGCTTGATGTTGAGTATTTCACAAACTTTAAGGGGCATCACATTTGAAGAGGCACATGAATCCATCATACAATTATGCACATTCTTATAAAAAATATCAAAAGTAACCAGAAAAGGTGGGGTGTTGGATCTTGACCTTTGCCCTGATAGAGAAGTGTTTACAACTACTTGTCTTTTATATGTATTGGCATCGTTAGATGGGGTAGTTTTATTTGTTCCTTTCTTTGTTCCTACATTAATTTCTTTGGATTTCTTGGCAGTTTTACCTTGAAAAGTACTCAATGCCTTGAAAAAGATATAATTTCATATAATAATCCTCTTTCGAGGGGGGAACTTCCTTATACACCACATAAATTTCCAAATACAAGATGATTCCAAATGAAAATGTCTCCTTGGTATATATAGGAGACTAGGAGGTACAATTACAACTAATGGACCCAAGCCAACATAAATAAAATAACATTATTAATGTAATATTCTCCAATTAAGGGGTAATGTGCCACTATTTAGGGCTTAACAAATATGTTTTCCACAACTTCATAATTTCTAGAGATATTGATCGGATTGGTTTCCAAAATATTCGCCATGGCACCCTCAACATACACAACATGTGTTTCCAAGGGGTTCACAAATCGATCTTGATCTCCAAACATGGTCAATCTGAATTCCCCACTTTTTACCCCACTAAGTTCTAGGAGGAAGTAGGTCCGATGGTGCACATCCTCCCAAGGTCATTCAGGCCCAATCATTGCATCAAGGATAGCCTCATCAGATGAAAAAATTGTATCAAAGAAATCGAGAGAATGAGAAGAGTTCATGGCCCACATGAGCACGATAAGATCATCAAACTCTTATGTTCGAGGAGGAGTAGGATCAGTGTCTGCAGTGGCACTTTATATGGCTTGGTAAGAAATTTTTTCTACAGACAATGGCACGGCCATTCCCGTATGCCCCGGCCCTTCCACCAAAGCGAATGGAGAGGGTAAAATTCATGGGTCATCAAAGTATGTTGTTCGAAAAATAACAGATTAGGGTCACGTTAGTCTAAGAGATTGGATGGTTAGAGCAAGTTAGAAGAGAGTTAATATAAAAGATTGGTGTTGCGAAGTTAAAAGTTCCCATCAATGGAGGATATATTATGACACCTATGCTCTTAGTGGTCATATGAGAGTTATCGATCAATGGAACAATGGATACCATTGATGTAGCTCGATCAATTCAAATATATGGCATCTAATCAATCGTAACGATCTTCCCTTCATGAGGTAAACAAAGTACTTGGAAAACTGAGGACACAACAACTGTCATTACATATGTCTAGCTATGTCCTAGCAAGAAGTTATAATTGAGCGGAGCATCGACTACTTTCACTTCTACAGAAATGGTTTTACCCCATAACTAGACATGGAAGGAGGAAATAATCCCATGCTGCCTAAAGGATCATCCACCGAACACAATTAATAAAGTTGGATACGGAGCAAGCTCAGGTGAGTTGATGGTTTTCCAACATCACAAAGACATGACACAAGTCGAAGCACCCTCATCCACGACAATCCTAAAGATAGTTTTTGTGTTAAACATGACTTGAATATGGAACATGACATGACAAGGAAGGTGTGGCTTGACATTGTCAAACATGATGAGATGAGATCTAGAAGAATCCGTAGCCTCTATCACAGAAAATAATGTGCTTCATTGCATTTCTTCCATAAGGAATAATATATGGTGTTACCCTACCTCAAGGGTTTTATCTATTTCTTGTGTTGAGTATTTTATGTGGATGATTTGAGTTATTTTTGAAGTTATATTTTCATATTTATTGAGAAACTTAACATTTGGTATTAGAGCACTTTCTTCGGCCAAAGAAAGGAAGAAAATTTTGGTTCTTTTTGTATATTTTGTCAAAGGAAAAAAGGGGGTGGCGTACTTCGTATTCAATTATGAAAAATTTTGAGTGGAATTTGTAAAAACAAGTTGGGTATTTGAATTCTTCTCAAAAAATTACCCAATTAAAAAAAATGTCTGAAATAGAGTATAGAAAGTAGAATTATCAACAATTTTTCAGGGTTTTTCCAGAAAAAAACCCACGCAATTTGCACAATAAGTTATTTTTAAACCCTAGTTTTTTGTTGAATATTGTTTCAAGCAAGATGCATTTTATAGAGATATTTGACGGCCCTAGTATTGAAGAATATATAAAATGGACGAAGTCTAAACATCCATTCATTTGGGGTTTATATCTACTTGTTAACTTAAAGATGATGCTAGCATATAGTGGAATGGTCTTAACCATGAAGAGATAAAGGAACTTTCAAATGAGGAATATGAGAAACTATACTTAGATAGGTGGTATCATGTTGGTAAAAAGGATAATGAGAGCACCAAGGGTTTATTTTCCTATGGAAACTCTATATTGCAAGTTCATGGATGCATTCAACAAGAGAAGGTTATTATTTCTATTAACTTCGGTTGCCAGCAAAATGTTATCAATGTTCAATTGGTTAATAAATTGCAAGTTCCCACAAAGAATATTCAAAGCCCACAGGTTGACGGTGAAAATGTTCAAATTTTTAAAGATTTGAAGCTCACTATGGATAAATATGTGTTGCATTTCTGATTTTTGTGCCATTGATATGAATGATGTGGATGTTATTCTTGGATATCCTTGGATGGAATTAGTGGGTATAGTTAATGTCAATGTGCCAAAGAAGTTTATCAAGCTTTGGTATAAAGAAAATAAAATTACATTGTAGGATGTGTCTCTTGGTAAGAAAGCGGTGCCCACGGGGGTCAACATAGAAGTTATTGCAAAGTCTAAAGTTGAATCAGAGGCGAAGCCTACAAAAGGACATAAAGAAAAATCCTAATAAGGACACAATAATGAAGCCACGGAGATCAATGACTCAAAGGAACAACATGTTGAAGAGTTGAAGACAAAAGAACCAATTCCTAAAGTTGATGCATATCGCCATCCACACCGCATAGAGAGACAAATCAAGGCAAGGGCGTGAGCAACAACAGACTTATTATGGACCATCATGGCACCAGAAAGGAATCCAATCAAGAGGTGCCTATAGGAATACCACCAATGTAGGACGATGTAAGGATAGAGAAACAATCCCATGGCACCAAAGGCGTGATAAGGATCAAGATCATTGTGGCAAGGAAACAATTGGACATCATGCTCATCTTCCATTAGGATGGATGGATTCATGTACTTGGTACCAGTTGGATACACTTCTTAGTTGATCATATTGTATGGTTTCTTCTCATGTTTCAAGGACAAGATATGCGAAGGGGGATGGAATGTAGTGTAGCTAAGGAGGTAATGGGGGGACCGAAGGGCCCATAGTGATAATAGTGGAGGTCATTCAATGTAAGGTGGACTAGATCCACTAGATTATTAAATAAGGTCCACTTTGGTAGTTGGATATATTGTAGTAGTGTGAACATAATAAATGCGAGAAGTATTTCTAGAAGGTTCCTTCTGCATAATTTTCTTAGGTAGTATTATATAAGGAAGGGATGAGCATAGTGAAGAATATTGTTATTGTAACAAGCAAGTATTGTTTGAGGAGTGTTATCCTTCCATAAGGATTAATAAATGATGTAACCTTACCTAGGGTTTTCTCTACATTTCTCTTATGTTCAATATTTTGTGTGATTGACTTGGTTAAGGGTTTATTGAGATTATATTTTCAAATTTATTGGAACACTTAAAAAATTTTACCATATGCTAGAATCATCCTTTAAATTAATAGGTAGATATAAGTTCCAAATGAATGGATGTTTAGACTTCATCCATTTTCTATATTCTTCAATACTAGGTCCATCATGTTTTCCAGTAAAATACATCTTGCTTGGAAGAAATATTCAACAAGAAAGTAGAGTTTAAAAATAACTTATTATGCAAATCATGCAGCTTTTTCCGAAAAAAAAGCCTTGAAATTTTGTTGATTTTAAAATGATGATAAATTCACTTCCCAAACTCCATTTCAAATGATTGAAATTGGGTATTTTTCCGAGATAAATTCAAATACCCAACTTGTTTCTGCAATTTTTTCTCAAAAAGTTGCAGAATTGAATCTAAAGTGCACTCCCTCCTTTTTTCCCTTGAAAAAATCTGCAAAAGGAACCAAAATTATTCTTTTATTTGGCCAATGAAAGTGCTCTGATACCAAATGTGAAGTGTTCCAATAAATTTGAAAATATAATATCAACAAACCCTTAGCCAAATCAATCACACAAAATATTGAACACGAGATAAATGTAGAGAAAACCCTAGGTAGGGTAACACCATTTATTAATCCTTATGGAATTATAACACTTCTCATGCAATAATTTCTTGTTACTCTAAAAAAATTCTTCACCATGCTCATTATATTGCTTGTCCCTTCCTTGTATAATACTACCTAAGAACATTCTATAGAAGGAACCTTCAATAAATCATTTTCACATTTATTATGTTCACATTACTGCAATATATTTAACTACCAAAGTGAACCTTATTTAATAATATAGTAGAACTAATCCACCTTACATTGAATTGCCTCCACTATCATCACTATGGGCCCTTTCCCGCCATTACCCCCCTAGATACACTACAAGATGGTCTTAACCATGAAGAGATAAAAGCACTTTTAGACGAGGAAAATGAAAAACTATACTTAGATAGGTGGTCTCATTTTGGGGAAAAAAATAAAGAGAGCACCAAGGGTGTATTTTCATGTGAAAACTCTATATTACAGGTTCATGGATGTATTCATCAACAAAAGGTCATTGTTTCTACTAACCCTAGTTTCCAACGAAATTTTATTCATGTTAATTTTGCTAAAAGGTTGCAAGTCTCTGCAAAGAATATTCAAGGCACATAGGTTAATGGTGAAAATGTTCAATTTTTTAAATATTTAAAGTTTCTCATGGATAAATACATGTTGCATTCATATTATTATGCTATAGACACAATAACAAAACAGACCAATAGCGCCAGAATTTAGTGTTTTTGAGTGCATGAATTGGGCTCAATGGTCGGTGCCAAATGGCGTGTTCAGTTGGGTGGCGAAATTAGCGCCTAGATTAGCGTCATCTTGAGCATTGAATTTAGCGCCTAGAGTAGCTAAACTTTTGCGTCAGATATAGCGCCTAAAATAGCGCCGGATTTGGCACCTAAAATTGTAGCATCCAGTTTTGCTTCCTTTTGTACTTCTAGTTTTGCTCCCAATCATGCTTCCTATTTTGCTTATGGTATAGCGTCGAAAACGGCTTCTGGTTTGGCTTCCAAATTTACGCCAAGCTTTACTTCCATTATTACATCTTTTTTTTTGCTTCTAAAATGATTTCCATGATTGCATCTTTTGTTGCTTCTTAAGTTTCCATTTTTACTTTATTTGCTACGTGAGTTGCTTCTTTTTTCATTTTTTTCTTCTAAAATGACTTCCATGATTGCATCTTTTGTTGCTTCTTAAGTTTCCATTTTTACTTTATTTGCTATGTGAGTTGCTTCTTTTTTTTTTTTCGCTTTTTAGGTGTTATCACATGCTAAATTTTTTTAATGAATTTGGTAAAATTTGTATGAAAAAAATTTGGGTTTGACAATTTTTTTATGAATTTGGTTAAATTTGTATGAAAAAAATTTGGATTTGACGAGGCCATTTGTTTAGATGTAGAGATCTTTTTAATTTGTATATGGGCCCTACAGCGAATATCCAAAGTTGGATGCAAATCTCCAATCTCCAAGTCCACACAAGATTCGAGTCATAACCCACCCAACATCCAACGCTTGAGTCTAGCGTCAAGCCTACAAAGGAGTCCACAGTGTATACACAACGCGTCACACAACGGTGGAGTTTTTGTGATATATAGAGAGCTGTGATACTGATTTCCTCCGCGCATGTGGGATAAATCCCATATTATAAAAATGCAAAAAATGGTGTCAAACTCTAGAGCAGAATCGTCAAGTTCACAAATGTCAATAATCATCACCAAGTTTCGAGCATATTTGATATAAGGTGCCAAGTGTTCGGATCGTTGGCATCAAAGGAAACCGTGGAGGTTCTGGTGCCCAATATTTCTATCGTCGGGAGGGATTTAACGACAAGCTCGAAGAAAAACCATGGAGAGGGTTCGATGCCTATCCTCAGCACATCAGAAAGACAAATGTTGGATAGTTTTCTAGATTTTGACAGAAAACATTGTGCAACTGCAATGTAATTTGGTATGCCATCTCCTCAACTATATTTGGAGGTATCTATGGTGCCTTTCGCCATCTTGATGAGATCCAAACATTGGCGATGTTTAGGTCTCGATGTTTAGGTCTCGATTCCAATATTCCAGTTTTCAATGCACGCCTAGTGCCACCAGTGCTGGAAAAGGATGAGAAAAGGGGTTTGAAATCATTTTTGTCACAGATATTTGAGCAACTCAAACCAGAGGAAGGGCAAAGAGAAATGATCTCGGGGTTTATAGAAAAATTCTCCATTCAGGACATTCTGCATAGGTGCCAAGTTCACATTGAAACATACAATCACAAGGTGCCAGAGTGCAAGAGCTTGATACATTGACAAAGTTTGATATATGCAAGATACAAGAGCATCAAGCAAATTCAATTGTGCTCAGGTCCATAGTTTGGGAAATCAATTTTGGCGCAGATATTTGCATTGTCAAACTCTCTTACGCCCAGTTTTGTATTGAAAGGAAAAGAGATCATGATTCCAGATTCTCATTCAAAAGGAATAGAAGAATTATTCAACTCAGAAAATGTTGGTAATATGAAACCCTTTGGAAATATGAACCATTCATTTAATATTAATGGATTGGTCTCCATTGTCAGCATCAAGTAACACGTATTCGGTAAATCCAGAGGATCTTACTGGTGATATTTAGTTAATTCTGGAAACAATACCTTACAAGAAAAATCCAATAGCTTACAAGAACAATGGGGTTTTGATATTCATTGGGCCACAGTATCCTAACCAGGATTTGAGCTGTGTTTTGATAAGGCTTGGAATAACTTGAAGGAAAGTGAAGCAAGCATGCAGACAACCAACAATGATTTTACCTTCTATTCAGCAGATGCTCTTCATAAATCACCGTGATTGAAATTTTTTGGAATTGAGTTGCCTAAGCAATTTATCAATAGTTTACATGCTCTCCAAGTTGTGCAGTTTTACCATTGGAAGGTCCACAAGCAGTCAAGCTATTGCATAAAGGAAAATGGAATTGAGGTACCATTGGACCTGTATTATACAATGATGAATGGCTATACATCTATACGAGATGAATTAAAATGCTTCACGGTATTTCAGAGACTAAATGAATCTAGGATGAAGTCTCGAGTTATTAGTTGTGGGTCTCTTATTCATCTTTATAGCAAAGTTGGAAAAAGCATAAGAGAAAAGATATTGAGCATCTATTGTAATTTTCTAGATTTAATAGAATATCAGTGCAAATGTACAGAGCTATTTCCTACCAAAGATTCGTGTGATGATGGTTTGAAGTTTGTTTTCCTTCTTTGTGCATGTATTCTCTTGTTTTTATTTTCATTTCATCGGTAAACTATAAGTGTTTAAATGAAATTTAATGGTTTGGGATTCATATGGTTCCGATGCCTTGAATCACATAGTTAAACACTTCAATTTATTCCTAAGTTGCAGTAAGAATTCATCTAAACAGATGCTCTGAGTGTGATAAGTTGTTCTTTCTTATTTCTTATGTTATTACAATGACATTTCAACTCGAAAGCCATCATTTACCTCGCCTCTGCTTCCTACATTGCTCCTTAACCAGTCACTGATATTTATTTGGAGGTTTATTTTGACTCCATGCCCAATGGATTTCTTCAAAGCTCTGCCACCACATCTATAAACCTTGTTTTTACTTATAGATCTAGCCATTGTACCCAATTTGACAGTCGACAATTCTTGACTGAGTTGTAAAGAGAGATCCCTCTCTGAGTTGAAGGGCTAGTTTCAGCTCTAAATTGGTTTTGAGGTTACCTTTGTGATTTGCCTCCTCAACCAAGGAAATTTACAGAGTGATAACACTAGGTAGCACCAAGTTTTGCTTCCAAGATTTCTTCTGGTTTGGCTTCCATTGTTGCTTCCAAATATGCTTCTTTTTTTTATTCTGAAGTGCCACCAGGTTTTGCTCATTGATTGGCACCGAATTTTGCTTCTAGAATTGCTTCCTTGTTAGCTTCATGGTTTGCTTCCTTTTAGTTCCAAGGTTTTCTTCCTTTTTAGCGCCTGGTTCTGCTTATTTTTTAGGTCCAGGGTTTGCTTTCTAATTGTTGGGATTTGCTTCTAAAGTAACATCAAGTTTTGCTTCTTGTTAAGCAATCAATTTAACTTCCTACTTAAATCCATAAATAGCTCCAAGTATGGCTTCCAATTTAATGTCGAGTTTTACTTCCATTTTAGAGCCACATTTTGCTTACATTTTAACAACTCATGTTGCTTCCTTTATAGCTTCCATTTATTAATTTAATATTTTTTATTTCAATTTAATTAGTTGAATATATCATGCTGCTTAAAAACACTTATATTATTATAGAGTAAGTCATATTGCATTTGAAGTATTCTATAAGATATCATTTATAAAGAATTTTTAGGGAAATGGACATTCGTACAAACTAACAACATCATTATACTTATTAAATCTCCATCAAAATAAATTTTACATCATATAGTATATATAAAATAACAAGAAAATGATTAAACATGGTCATCATCTATAATTAAAACAAGTGAGTCAGATATACCAATATTAGATAAGTATCATGTCAAACAACTCATATCTTAAAAAAATAAATAGATATTTCATTTGAAATGTATATCATAACATTTTTGGAGATCTTAAGGGGTGGCAGGTGCAAGGGGAGTCATATTCAATTCTGATGGACAAAATATCGTAGAATACTTCTGGGGACTAGGAAAGACTACTAATAATAAAGCGAAAAGCCCTGAAGTCTACATGGGGCTCCAAATTGCACACTCGAGAAACATCCACATCCTCATTGTTCTTGGAGACTCTAAACTAGTAATAAAGGATCTCATTGGCTAAACAACTCCTGCCATCCAAATTCGTAGCGGCCTTCATTCCCGAACTAAAACCCTGAAATGACAATTCACCAAGATCCACTTCTTCCATATCATTTTCTCTCAGAATCAGCAAGTTGATTGCTTAGCTAAATCATCAAAGACTCTGGAACAGGGCCAACTCTTCATTAATCAAGT
Organism: Picea engelmannii; assembly: GCA_009831015.1. Classification (NCBI taxonomy): domain Eukaryota; kingdom Viridiplantae; phylum Streptophyta; class Pinopsida; order Pinales; family Pinaceae; genus Picea; species Picea engelmannii. Next base: position 721,794 of record ML781134.1, on the reverse strand, counting down.
AGGATCCCATGCTTGGCTCTCCTAACTTCCACCATCTTAGACGATTTCCCTTTTATAAACTGAACCTAACCCTTCAAAACTCTACTTTGGAACTAAGCCCCTTTAGAACTCCCAACTACCCCGAATACCCATTCTCCCCTCTCCCCCTTTCTCCTTCCCATCCTCCCTCCTCGTTGGACACCTCCATCCCCTCCCCCATAGCTAGTCCCCTCCCCTCA
>ML781134.1:702370-721538 GCA_009831015.1 Picea engelmannii | reverse complement strand
CTTCCCAGTGCCACCTCCTCCACTTCTCGTCCCTCTTCTTAAATCCTTGGCAACTCCTTTGTAACCATTGACGCCCTTCCCAACATCCATGGCATCACTCCCCCTGCTCTTCTCTACAAGAGATCTCGTGGGTACTTTAGACCTCTTATACCTTCAAGTGCATGCAGACCCTCTCCCTTCTGCAATTATGGTTAACTCTCCACTCCCATTCAAGTATCATTCTGCATTTCTCCAATGAACTCCAGGACATTGTGTTTACGCGCCCTCTTACCATCATGTGGCGGAGATCTAGAGCCCCTTACACTTGCCTGTTCTGTGTCTCTAAGAAATTGAGAAAGCAGTTTTGTTCTATACGAACGAATGTCAAGCGCGCAGAAGAAAGAACAAATACTCGTCTCAGGGATTTTCAAAGGGAAAATCAGGGGTTGCGGGATGATATTTCCAATTTACAAGGCCAGTTGCATCAGCAAGAACTCGAGCATAATCAAGAGCTCGCAATTGTTCTTTGCGAGATCAACAAGAACACCAAGCATATTGGAGAAATGGCTAAGAAAATAGGAAATCCATTCGACCACCCCCAGCATCCAGCAAACTCCAACAAATCAACTGGCTCAAGGCTTCCCTCAACATTCCACTCTGCAGAAAGCAACGAGCACCCTCTGGTTCCTCTTGCTTCTCCAATGGCTCTAGCCCAATCCAACCCAGGAGAAGGAAATCAACAACCAAAATCAAATCCAACAGCAAATCCAGCAAATTTCCAAAAGGACCTGGAAGATTTTCATAATTTCTAGAACGGTTTTTTGATGAAATGTCAATTTTTATTAATTTTGTTTACATATGTAGCCATTTTTACATGGCAAATCAGTAGCCCCTACTGGACCAGTTCCACTAGTGCAATTAGATTGCATCAATCAGACAGTTTTCTAGGAGAAGAATAGAGAATTAAATACTCTGTTTTTTGTAATCTGTGAAAGCACAAATCTTTTTTTAAATATAAATTCCCAACCATTTCTGTTAAAAAATATATATTTTGAGATCTTAAAAAACACACATATCGCATTTCAAATTTATGTCATATCATTCATGAAGAAATTTAATTGAATTTGAAAACATCCATCGTGAGTAGTAAAGTAAAATCATCATACGTAATAAATATCCATTCAAAAATCCTCGACCACTTCCAATATATATATATATATATATATATATATATATATATATATATATATATATATATATATTAACAAGTCAATACTTATAAGATAATCATCATATATAACTAAAACAAGTGAAAGTCAAATATGTCAGTAGATCAATAACATGTCAAAATGATACATGGCCAACAACCAACATAAGTCAAAATGATACATGTCTGAATGATATAAGTGAAAATGATAAATGGTGTAACTCAAAAGGATACATGTCAAAATGATACAAGTCAAGATGATACATGTCAAAATGATACAAGTCAAGATGATACATGTCCAAATGATATAAGTCAAAATGATCTACAACTCAATAATATGGTACTGTAGGTGAAAATGACACATATTATAGTAAACATGAAAAGAGGCATCATAACGATATATCAACAACGATCCATGATGGAATCTATATAATCAATGTCACTGGCTACTACCAGCAATTGGCTCATTATCAAAATCGCTATCATGATCATCATCATCGTCTGCCTTAGTGTCTTATGCATCTGCCTCATCATCATCATCTCCCATGTCTGTATCCGACACATTATAATCTGAATTTATCTCATGATGATCAACTAGATCTTCTGAAAGACCCGTGTTCTGCTGAAAAAAGAACATTCAAAATGAAAAGTTATTATTTATTTCATACAATAATTATTTTTTCTGTTATATTTCTAATATTACAACATATGAACCGAAACCATAATCATATTACACCATATCAAAGTGCACATACCATAATAAAATTTCAAATAAGTTACAGATAAGATGCCATTCCAATGATGTAAAACATGCAACAATTTCAATAAACGTTCGTAAAGATCATAAAAAAAATTGTTATACAATTTAACTATCAACTGTAAATTCTATTACATAACCGTAAGTGCCAACCCTCTCCATTTTGTGCTATATATGAATATGTTTTCCTTGAAGATCCTTTGAGATTTAATTGGTTTATATATCTTCTTCTCTTATATTTCACAAGTGAATATTTTTCTAGGACATTTTGTCACTGTAATATGCTTCAAAGGTCCTTTGAGAATTAACTAGTCTATAGGTAATTATGAAGATGCTCTCGATACTTATTCAACTAGACCACATCCAAATGTCAATCCTTCTAAAAAAAACATTTGCATGTTTATGTCAAACAATATTCACTTCCAAACATCCTCTTGCACATATGGAATGCCCAACCTTGAATACATTAAAGCAATCCAACATTTGAATTAAGGGGTCCACTTTATGAAACCATGCCTCGGGAGTGGATGGACAATGTGGTCACCTAGTCCATGCATAAACAAGCTTGCAGCATCTCACGGAACTCAAAAATGATGCTTCGTTAGGTTTGTATGCCCCAAGGAGGTATTCGCCAATAGTCCCCAAAATGGTTTGGGATGCGACTTGCAACTTGGGATAAAATGAAAGCCAAGACTCAAATCGATGAAATGTCAAATCCATTAGATTCTTGGCATAGGATTTCAACTAGAGAACCCCTCACTCTCGGGTCCCATGCCTCAGAAGTTGTTGTATTCATCGATTTTGAGAACTAGGGTTTTTCTCAGTAAGAAGCAATGAAACATTTGGATTAAGGGGTCCAATTTATGAAATCATTCCTCAAGAGTAGATGGACAATGTGGTCACCTATTCCATGCCTAAAAAATTTTGCAACATATAACAGAACTCAAAAATGTTGCTCTGTTAGGTTTTTATGCCCCGAGGAGGAATTGGCCAAGATTCCTTGAAATGGTTTGGGATGCGACTTGAAACTAGGAATAAAATGAAAACCAATACTCAGATTGAGGAATCATCGACTCCATTGGATTCCTGACATATGATTTCAGCTAGAGAACCCCTCACTCTAGAGTCTCATGCCTCAAAGGTTGTTTTATTCAATAATTTTGAGAACTAGGGTTTTGCTCTGTAAGAAGCAATGCAACATTTCGACTAAGGGGTCCAATTTATGAAACTGTGCCTCAAGAGTGGATGGACAAAGTGGTCACCTAGTCCATGCCTAAACAATCTTGCAACATCTCATGGAACTCAAAAATGTTGCTACGTTAGCTTTTTATGCCCCAAGGAGGAATTGGCCAAGAGTCCCTAAAATGGTTTGGGACGCGGCTTGCAATTGGGCATAAAATGAAAGTCGAGACTCATATTGCAGAACCATCGACTCCATTGGATTCCTAGCATACAATTTAAGCTAGATCACCCCTCACTCTCAGGTCACATGCCTCAAAGGTTGTTTTATTCATCGATTTTGAGAACTAGGGTTTCGCCTAGTAAGAAACAATGCAACATTTGGATTAAGGGGTCCAATTTATGAAACTGTGCCTCAGGAGTGGATGGAAAAATCGGTCACCTATTCCATGCCTAAAAAATCTTGAAGCATCTCATTGAACTCAAAAATGTTGCTCTGTTGGGTTTTTATGCCTCGAGGAGGTATTAGCCAAGAGTCCCTGAAATGGTTTTGGATGCGACTTGCAACTAGGAATAAAATGAAAACCGAGAATCATATTGAGGAATCATTGACTCTGTTGGATTCCTAGCATAGGATTTCAACTAGAGCACCCCTCACTCATGGGTCCCATGCCTCAGAAGTTGCTTTATTCATCGATTTCGAGAACTAGGGTTTGGCTCCGTAAGAAGCAATGCAACATTTGGATTAAGGGGTCCAATTTATGAAACTGTGCCTTGGGAATGGATGGACAATGTGGTCACCTATTCCATGCCTAAAAAAAATTGCAACATCTCACGGAACTCAAAAATGTTGTTGTGTTAGGTTTTTATGCCCCGAGGAGGAATTAGCCAAGAATCCCTGAAATGGTTTGGGATGCGACTTGCAACTTGGCATATAACAAAAACCGAGACTCGGATTGAGAAACCATCGACTATGTTGGATTTCTAGCATATGATTTTAGCTATATCACCCCTCACTCTCGATTCTCATGCCTCAGAGGTTGATTTATTCATCAATTTCGAGAACTAGGGTTTCACTCAATAAGAAGCAATGCAACATTTCAATTAAGGGGTCCAATTTATGAAACCGTGCGTCAGGAGTGGATGGACAATGTGGTCACCTATTCCATGCCTAAAACACTTACAGCATCTCACAGAACTCAAAAATGTTGCTCTGTTAGGTTTTTATGCCCAAAGGAGGAATTGGCCAAGAGTCCTCGAAATGGTTTGGGATGTGGACTGCAATTGCGCATAAAATGAAAACCGAGACTCATATTGAGGAAACTTCATCTTCGTTGGATTCCTAGAATATGATTCTAGCTAGAACACCCCTCACTCCTAGGTCCCATGGCTCAAAGGTTTCTTTCTTCATCGATTTCGAGAACTAGGGTTTCTCCGAGTAAGAAGCAATGCAACATTTGGATTAAGGGGTCCAATTTATGAAAATGTGCCTTGAGAGTGGATGGACAATGTGGTCGCCTACTCCATGCCTAAACAATCTTTCATTATCTCACAGAACTAAAAAATGTTACTCCTTTATGTTTTTATGCCCCAAGGAGGAATTAGCCAAGAGTCCCCGAAATGGTTTGGGATGCGACTTGCAACTGGGCATAAAACAAAAATCGAGACTTGGATTGAGGAACCATCAACTTCGTTGGATTCCTGGCATACGATTTCAGCTAGATCACCCCTCACTTCTGGGTCCCATGCCTCGTAGGTTGCTTTATTCATCGATTTCGAGAACTAGGGTTTCGCCCAGTAAGAAGCAATGCAATATTTCGATTAAGGGGTCCAATTTATGAAACCATGCCTTGGGTGCGGATGGACAATGTGGTTCCCTAGTCCATGCCTAAACAAGCTTGTAACATCTCACATAACTCAAAAATGTTGCTCTGTTAGGTTTTTATGCCCCAAGTAGGAATTGGCCAAGAGTCCCTAAAATGGTTTGGGATGTGGCTTGCAACTGCGCATAAAATGAAAACCAAGACTCGGATTGAGGAATCATCGACTTTGTTGGTTTCCTGGCATACAATTTCAGATAGAGAAGCCCTCACCCCTGGGTCCCATGCCTCGAAGGTTTCTTTATTCATCGATTTTGAGAACTAGGGCTTCGCCTAGTAAGAAGCAATGCAACATTTAGATTAAGGGGTCCAAATTATGAAACTGTTCCTCTGGAGCAGATGGACAATGCGGTCACCTAGTCCATGCCTAAACAAGGTTGCAACATCTCATAGAACTCAAAAATGTTGCTCTGTTAGGTTTTTATGCCCAAGGAGGAATAAGGGGTCCAATTTATGAACCTCGTTGATTAAACAACACAAGCAGCCATTAAAATACAAAGTAGCTTCATTAAAACTCATAGACATAAAAGTAACATAACATTTAACACAACACAAAGAAATCCATACACAAAGACACAATGTTTACCGTAGAAACCTAAATGGAAAAACCAACGTCTGATGGATGCTCTGTCTATTTCGATAAACTCTAGTTACAATGTTGTTCATGGCTCTCTATCCATCCTAATATTCTTGGCCAAAATACCCTTTGAGAAAGAAAATTTCAAAAATATATAAGGAGTTAGGGTAATGGGAAGCCCAACATGCCCGACCTTTCATTTCCCATTCCTTGGTCTTTTCTCTCCTTTATTGGTTTTATTTTTCATTTAATTCTCTCTTTTTTCTTATTCATTTTTAAATTAGAATTGTTTTTCATAGTTTGTCTAACCTTATTTAATTGCCAAATTAGCTTACAGGTACTGATTTTTACAACCATTTGTTTGTTCGGATCAAATTCAAATTCAAAGTTGGTGGGTCCCATCTTGTACAGGAGACTAATAGGTTCCTTGATGTATTTGGCCAACACTAAACCAAATATATGTTTTGCAATGAACACCTTAAGCCGGTTCATGGTAAAGCCAAGGGAGGAGCATTGGGTAGTATAAAAACATGTGCTCATATACTTGAAGGGCACCATGGAGTATGGTATCAGATATATTGGAGATGATGAAGTCAAGTATCGAGGATATATAGACTCGAATTGGGCAAGCAGTGCAGCAGATAGAAAAAGAACCTCAAGGAATTGCTTTAGCTTGCGATTAGCAATGATATCATCATTCAGTGGGAAGTAGATTTTTGTGGCACTTAACTCAATGGAGGAAGAATATATGAGAACCAATATTGTTAGTTGTGAGGCCATTTGGCTTCACAAGTTACTTGCAAGATTTTTTTATCAGGAGTTGGACCCCACAATCATTTACTATGATAATAAGAATTGTATCGAACTATCTGAGAATATAGTGTTCCATGAAATGTGAAAACACATAGAGATCATATATCACTTCATATGAGATGGGATTGAGAAGGGAGAAGTGAAGCTCCAATATATTTCCACGGATCAACAAGTAGCTAATATTATGACCAAGCGCTTAGCAAAAGGGAAGTTTGAAGCATTCAGAGACAAACTTGGATTGGTGCATAATTCCTTCCTAGCTAAAGAGGGTGTTGAAAAATTTTGCTCAAGAAATAACTTCATGCACATGTTTCAATGTGAACACGCATGGAGTGGTTCGAGACATTTCATTGGTGACCATTGACCACTTTGAAAAAGTGTCACTAATTCCATTTTGTAATTTTAGTTGAAAAATAAAAGAAAAGTGAAAGACTAATGTTTGGAGTCGAATTAGTCTTAGGAATTTAAATGAAATGTTCTAGAACATTAGTGACTTAGATTAGAATTTAACCTTAGCCCTACATCTCAAGATTGAGAAAGGTGGCAGCTAGGATTGAGGAGATTAGGTTTTCTTTCAAAGCATAAAGAGCATAAGAGAGGAAAGGTCAACCTCATATGAGAAGAAAGCAGGAGAATTGAAATAGGGTAGAGTGCATTCAAGGAGAAGAAGACCATATTGTTGAAGTGACCAGCGAGTACAACAGACAATACACGATTGTAGTAATATTTTCCATGCATAGACCATACACCTTCATATTTGCGGGGCATACTTTATTTTTTGTGATTGTTTAACTGTGTTTTAGTGTTGAGGAGAGAGAGTGATTTGTTGTCCAGGAAAGGAAAAAACAGAGCAGGCCATACTGTTGTAGTTGTACCCTCCTTTTACACAGGTTGTGCACTTATGTTTAAGGTGATTTTATTGACCATACAATTGTTGGTGATTTTATGTATATGTTCAATTTTTGCTTCTGTCGTTCATTTTTCAGCTATTGTGTGATTGATGCAATGTTTAGAAATTTAAATTTTTGTTGTTAAATAAATTTTATTTTGAGTTAATTAATGAAATAACATTAGGACAACAGTCACATAAGGTTAGAAAAATTTACACATTGTTGCTCTCTCTTGTCCCAACCTCTTGTGCCCGCAGGGGAGCACCTGTGGAAAAGTGAATTCTGAACTAATTCAGGGGAGCAAACAGAGGAGGATAGATAGGACTACGAGTGCAAATAAAGGTTGGAACCATTCACAGAGTTAAAATGGAAAATCTTGGAAGTGCATTTACGAAGCAAGATTTTTTATCTCATTGCTATGGGAAATCTCCTCTCCATATAAGGCCTTTAATGAGTCTAGGAAGAGAGTCATACAACATACTTCTAATGCCCTAAAAAACTTTGAACATTTTGATAAATATGTCTTGGATGAGAAAGATCAATTAATCAAGGTTGGTCATATTAAAGGAGCATGCTTATACAACATGTGGGTCTCCTTCAAAGTATTTTGATGATTATATGAAGGGAAATAGGCCTCTTCATGATTGCAAGTAGATTTGGAACAAGTCTAAGGTGTCTTATGGTAACAAATGTTATGAAAATAATAGAAAGAATAGTGATTTTTTTAATAGAAATTTGAGGAATGATAATACATGTGAAAATTATGGAGACAAGAAGCCTTTCTTATATAACTATTGTGGTGTTGAGAACAAGGAGAATTATTGCTTGAAGAATTAAGAACGAGAAATGAAACTACACTAGCCCAGCCCAAAAACAACAAGGGGATCATGGTAAGCATGGTTTTCTCACTTTTTTTGCTAAAAAGCACACTGATTCAAGTTTGGTTGCTTCAGAAAATTTAGTTTTCAACTCTTGAAAGGTAGCTTATATGCTAGGAAATGGAGCACATATAGAACGTAAGTTACAAGAACAATCAAAATTAATCCATCTATGTGAATTAGAGGATCTTAGCACTGCTTATGCAAGATAATCTGTATGTAAAGGGGAGTATTTTGATCATGGATCCAATAAGGAATGTGTACTGTATTCTAGTGTATCATGTCATATGACAAGGGATAGATCTTTATTTATTTATTTTCATGAAGAAGCCAACTCTAATCAAGAAATTATCCTTGGAGATAAAATGAAACTTCCAATCTTGGGACTAAATACTATTAATATATCCCAATGGGTTAGCTCAACTCGTTGTTGCCAATGTTGTTGGGAATTTAGCTAGTTCTGAGCCAGCAGGTGTCTGGATCAAATCCCTCTATGTAAGGTTTAATGGGGAGGCCATTCACAAATGTGGGGAAGAATCCCTTAGGTTTCCCTATGAGGTTTTCCTTGGAAAAAATAAACTGTTACTACGAAAAAATTGCATTTTTTAAAATGTGTCATTGGTTGAAGGTTTGGAGGTCAATGTTCTTTTGTGTGTGTGTGTGTGTGTGTGTGTGTGTGTGTGTGTGTGTGTGTGTGTGTGTGTGTGTGTGTGTGTACGCACGCACGTGTGCGCTCAGGTTGGTTATGATTTTGTTGCTTCAATTGATAAGGTCATTATTAGATATAGAAAGGATCTGAATAAGGTGATTTCCTTGGGTAAAACTGATCTTGGTGCAGACCTTTTGAAGTTTTATGATTTTGTTGATAATGAACATACTATTTTTTATGCCCTTGTTGCATACTCAGACTATATGTCGAGACTTTGGAATGTTAGTCTTGGGTGTCTGAATTATGGTAAGCCGCATGAGAGGTTAGAACTAATATAGTTAGAGAACTGCCAAATATTTCTACTTCTAGAGGTGTGCGTTAGGGAAACACCACCAATATTCTTTTGATACAGGTAAGACGTGGAGGGAAAAATATCCCTTACAACTGATCTATAGTTAATTATGTCCCAAGTTCCTTCTCACTTCTATTGATGATTATAGTAAGGATTTTGAGTCTATTTCCTTGAAATGGAAAACAAAGTGTTTGAAGTATTGCAAAAATTTAAGGCACTGGTTGAAAATCAAAGTGGTAGAAGGATTGGTTGCTTGAAGATAGATAATAGAGGTGAGTGTACTAAGGAAAATCTTGAGTCCTTTTGTAATAAGCAAGGTAATAGACTGAAAAGAATAGTTCCTCATACACCTTAGCAAAATAGGGTCACTGATAGAATGAATAGGACACTAATAGAGATGGCTAGATGCGTGTTGCATTTTAAGGATTTGCAATACAAATTTTATGGTTATTTGTTTCATGCATTGCACATAATGTGAATAGAGTGTTACTCCAAAAGAGGTACGGAGTAGTAAGAAACCTCATTATGGGTATTTGAAGTTTTTGGATGCATTGCATGGGCACACATTCCTTGTGAGAAACATAAAAGTATAGAACTTGAAAATGATTATTTGTGGAATATAGAGAGGAATCTAAGGCATATAGATAGCATGATTTGGTAAATGTATAAGTGTTTGTGAGTAGATATGTTAAATTTGATGAAGATTCGGTATTAACAAGTTATAATCCTCATACTAGTGCAGTTTTTCCATAGGTGTTGTAATGTAATGCTTCCCTTGTTTCAGATTTAGCTCTATATACATTCAAAGAATTATGGTTTGGCTAGTGATGAAATGAAATGTGTTTCTGAAAATGCTACTTCTAATTTTAATAATTATAACTCTGCAAATGAAGCAAGAATTATTGAAAATGCACAAGAGCAAAAATGATGGAACCCATGCTAGGAAAACAAGGTGAATTTGTGAAATTTACCAAGGAGTTCGGAGACGTCCTCCACAACATCGTAAAGGAAATAAGATAAGACAATTGTATTAATGTCCAACGAATGACCACAAAAGTAGGTCAATGGGACTAAAGACTACAATAAATATGAGAACCATGTGGGAGTTCAAGTGCACCTCCTAGATAATGTTGAAAATAAAATAAAGAAAGAAACCTATAGTAGTACATCCTCAAGGTGCAATGCACTTATGGCCAATATTATGAAAAATAATGACCCCACCTCTTATGAGTAGGCTAAAGGAAAGGAATAATGGGAATAAGTTATGAAAGTAGAATAAAATGCTTTGATGAAAATACCAAACTTGGGGGTTAGTTCCCCTTCCAAGAGGTAAGAACCTTGTTAGTTGCAACTGGATTTATAAAACAAAAATTAATTCAGATGGTGATGTAAAAAAGTTGAAGGCTAGATTCGTTGCTAAAGGATTCAGACAAAAAAAAGGTATGGGCTATGTAGAAACTTGTGTTCTAATTGTTAAGATAAACACTTTGAGAATCAATTTTTCCTTAGCAACTAGTCTTGGGGGAGAGATCCACCAAATGGATGCAAAAATTGCCTTTTTAAATGGGATTCTACATGAAGAAATCTATATGTAATAGCCACCAGGATTTGTGGATCAGAAGTATCTGAACTTTGTTTACAAGTTAAAGAAGTCACTTTATGGTCTTAAGCAAGCACCAAGAGTCTGGAATAAGAAAATTGATAATAATTTTACAAAGTGTGGCTTTAGAAAGCCCGATCCAACTCAAATCTCTACACTAAGAAAGTTAATGGTGAAATTGTTTGTTGTTATTTTATACATGGATTTGGTATTTATAGGTTTCCAACATTGTTGTGATTAATGCCTTGAAGGAAATCTTAAAACTACATTTGATATGAGTGACTTGGGTCAATTCCATTATTTTTTGGGCAAGCAAGTTTGGAGGTTAGAAGATAGTATATTTATTTCACAACCAATGTATGTAGTTTGGCCCTCTTTACTTTTCTTTGGGATCTTCCAAGTGCAGGCTAAGTGATGGAGGATGGAAGTGACCTTCTAAGTTCTAAACAATGTCAATTTCCTCTTCGGAAACCTCTTGTTCATCTTCATCGTTTGAGAATATTTATAGGAAGTAATCCTCTAGTTGATTCTAGACCTCAGAAACTTCTTCATGAACCTATTTCTCTCGCAATTGAGCATCCTTTGCTTGTTTTTTGAATGCTTCCTTAGCCTTTGTCTTGGTAGCTAACTCCCTAAAATTAGCTTCAGCTTACTCTTTGTCGGCATGGAGTTCGCCCCCTCTGGCGAAGACTAAGATAAATTGTTCCTTCAACCCCACATTCTCGCATTGACCTCTTGACTCCATTGGCCTAATATTGGATAGACACTAGTCCTTTATCCTCCATCACCCCTTTATTTTCACTATACTACAAAAAAATTGTTTTGCTAAGCTATCTCTTCACATTACCTCAAGCCTCCTTGTCATAACCTTAGAAATCCTACTTAGAGATACCCCCTTTGTGTTAGAAAAGAGCCAACCTAAAGTGAGAGAGGGAGTTACTAAGGTGACAATGGGTAGCCCCTCTAAGTTGCCTTTGGGTTGCATCCGTGGATTGGGACTTTTTCCACTTAGATGCAAGTTGAAGAGCTCACATTTTCTAAGCACAATGATATAATACAATATCTCATATTTCTGTCTCTTTTGTCTCTTTATATATTCTCCATATTTTAGTTAACAACTATAAGTGGAGCAGAAATCAACATATATATAATTGGAAAAATTATGGCATGGCTCTAGATGGCAACAAAATGAAAATGTTTTACATAATAAGCATTATGGATGGATAGATGTTTCTCACTTGGAGAGGTGGAATGCACAATTTAGAAAAACACATTACTTGGCTTATTCCACCGTGTATATTTATAATAGCGAACAAATTCGCTAACATACTTCGATTGTTGTTTAGCGCCTTGATGATGAATTTGCTTAATGGCCTTGACGATAGTTGTTTTAATGAGGCTAATTGTGGATGGCATAGATTATTTAAGCATAGTTGTTTAAGGTTGAGGTTACTTACTTGACATGGTGATGCATGTCTACATGGAATAATTTAACCATTGACAACATAGTTTGTTTACTTTGGTGACAAGGATGGTTCTTTCTTTCATAGTGAATATTTTGATGGAAGGATGTTTGAAGCATTGTTGTGATGGTTAGGGGTTAGCCTAAAACCCTAGTTTTTCTAACCATTGATTATTGACATAAATGATTTTTTCCTTTTCATGAAAAAAGGATGATTATCAATACCCCTTATAAGGTGGTGCTCTAGAGTTGCATGTTTTTTTCACCATCATATAAGCAAGAAAAAATGCCCTATGGTGATGAATTTAATGGATTCATATAACTGACATTATATGATTATAGTGGTCCATGTTAGTTGCATGGTTATACCTGGTTGATCACGTGGCTACTTAGTTGGTGGAAATTGTGTATGACTCTACAAATTATATTATTTCCACCACATCCATTAAGCTTATGACTTAGCATTTCCTACTGATAATTTATCATGGGATATATGTCTTTTCACATATACCTTACTGTCTACCTTGTTTCGTGTCAAGTAATAATGAACTAGAACTAGGTAAATGGTGGGATCATGCCCGTGTGTATAAACCCTATATTCGTTATCATACGTTGATCGGGTGGTCAAATGTGAAATCGCTACAGTAGTCACCAAGCAATGAGAAAGACCATGTACCACTAAACATCGGGGGAGGGACTCCATGTGAGATCTAAGCTAGACGTGTAATAGTCCCTACATGGAGATGACTACCAACTGCGCCAACAATACTTATCACATACCTTTCATGCTTGACTAGGTCTGGATTCAACATAATGTTAAAATGTCAAGGCTCTTATCTGTGTGCTATTCAAATGTGGGAAGAAAGACTGTAACAATTTCAAACAAACAAATACTAAAGAAAGGAGAAATTTATAGGCTTACACTCAACCTTCCTTCAAATGAATTGTGCCAGAAATCAAAAGCCTAACAAGAAAAATTCAGATCTTTAACCGTAGATGACACAACTAGATACTCAAAAATGCTACATCCCAATCACTACAATTAGGCAAGGAATTGAAAAAAAATGCCAAAACAAGGGGCAAATAGAGGGGAGATAAAATGAATAGAGAATAGTAAGGGACTTTGATTTAATAAAATATTTAAATATAATTTAATCTTTACGTAAACTATTCTAATAGTAACAAAAATTATGAATGCCAAAACACAGATCGAGCAATCAACAAAATGTTGAAATTATTAAGAAATGAACTAGAAGTTGTTCAAGGCCAAGCAAATTTCACAATGCGGATAGGTAGAAGAAACCATATTCACGGAAGATTGATGGGACCTGAAAATAGAAAGTTTATAATTGTCACTAGGCAAATAAATGTAATCAGGCAAGGCAAAGAAAGCATATTCACAAAAGCATTGAATAGATGCTTAAAACAAAACAAAAAAGGTTATAATCATCAATATACAACAAACTGTCATTCCAACAATAAAAGTCACCAAAACATGAGCAAAAGGAGAACATGCAACAATTTGAGAGAGGATCAATGGTGGATATCATTTTGCAAGGCATATGTAAGAAATATCCAATCCATAAATGGTCAAGCCAAGGAAAAGAAAGCATATTCACAAGAGAATTGAATAGATGCTTATAACAAAATAATAAGGCTATAATCATCAATATACAGTGGACTACCATTCCAACAATAAAATTCACAAAACATGGGCAAAAAAACCTAAAGGAGCAACATTTTTTAGTTCCCTGGGAGGAATTGGCCAAGAGTCCCTGAAATGGTTTGGGATGCATTTTGCAAATGCGCATAAAATGAAAATCTAGACTCGGATTGAGGAACCATTGACTCCGTTGGATTTCGAGCATATGATTTTAGCTAGAGCACCCCTCACTTCTGGATCCCATGCCTCACAAGTTGCTTTATTCATTGATTTTGATAACTAGGGTTTTGCCCAGTAAGAAGCAATGCAACATTTCAATTAAGGGGTCCAATTTATGAAACCATGCCTCAAGAGGGGATGGAATATGTGGTCACCTACTCCATGCCTAAACAAGCTTGCAACATCTCATGGAACTCAAAAATGTTGTTATGTTAGGTTTTCATACCCCAAGGAGAAATTGACCAAGAGTCCCTGAAATGGTTTGGGATGGGGCTTGCAACTAGGCATAAAATGAAAACCGAGACTCGTATTGCGGAACCATCGACTCTGTTGGTTTCCTGGCATGCGATTTTAGATAGAACACCCCTCACTCCCAGGTCCCATGCCTCAGAGGTTCCTTTATTCATCGATTTTGAGAACTAGGGTTTCGCCCAGTAAGAAGCAATTCAACATTTGGATTAAGGGGTCCAATTTATGAAACCATGCCTCGAGAGAGGATGGACAATGCAGTCACTTATTCCATGCCTAAACAAGCTTGCAACATCTCACAAAACTCAAAATTGTTGCTTCATTAGGTTTGTATGCCCCAATGAGGTATTGGCCAAGAGTCCCTGAAATGGTTTGGGATGTGGGTTGCAACTGCGCATAAAACAAAAACTGAGACTCAGATTAAGGAACTGTCGACTCCATTAGATTCTTCGCATATGATTTCAGCTAGAACACCCCTCACTCATGGGTTCCATGCCTCAAAAGTTTCTTTACTCATCGATTTCGAGAACTAGGGTTTTGCTGAATTAGAAGCAATGCATCATTTGGATTAAGGGTTCCAATTTATGAAACTGTGCCTCGGGAGTAGATGGGAAAAGTGGTCACTTAGACCATGCCTAAACAAGCTTGCAACATGTTGACGGGCGAAATTGTCCGTCCGACAATTGAGAGAGTGGAACCGGTCCGGGGTTGTCTAAATAACCCAAGTCGTTTGGAATGAACCACCCTGACGGGTTTAATGGATCTGTTGGCCGCTCTAAGGTCCTAAGAAAAACCAAAGAGAAAACTAATCTAAACTAACTAATCTAACGAAAACAAATAAAACAAACTAAAACTAAACTAAACTAACTAACTAAAACTAAAATAAAAGAAACTAAACTAACTAACAATAAAAACAAACTAATACACTAATCTAATTGAAACAAACTACTAAATAAATTAAACTAAAACTGAATATAAACTACTCTAACTATTATATATACTAACTACTAATTACTATTATACTAACTCTAATAATCAAATAGTTAACTTCTAGTTACGCTACAACTTATTCACAAATATACAGTATCTACAAGTTGTAGATTTGAATAAAACCTGTAAAAATCATTTTCTTTATGTCCTAAGACAGCTAGGGATATATTTTTTATTTTTATATTTTATGAAAAAGAAATAAAACTTACTGAAATTAAACGATCTAATAAACTAATTCTACATATATATCTAACTAAACTTATAACTAAACTAAACTACTAATAAATATACTAAACAAATGACAAACTGACCTGGAAACGCTCCTAATTTGTCCTGTGTATGATGACTTCGAAGCTGGTCGGAGGAAGGAAATTCGCACCGGTTGATCAGAAGCTTTTCGTAAACGATTGGTTGTGCTGCTCTTTGAGTGGTTTACAGGACAAACAAGACATAAAAATTCATAACAACTATATGATTATAAATTTCTGCAATAAGGGAAATCTGTTATGCAAAAACTTATATTTAATAATTCAACTTATGAAGAAGATAAACATGTCATTCACAAACTGAATTAAACAATTGTTATGTCTTTTATACACTTGGAAGAAACCAGATATGGATTACAGTGATTAAAATTATATCATTTGCACATGATTAAGATAGCTAAAGTAGTCATTAACCAGATACAAATTGATATACACAACATGAAACAAAATATTGATATAATGAGAAGCTAAAGCTGTGACAAAACACCAAATTCTGCTTCAGTCTGTATTAAAAGTCCATATCCTTGTTCTCCCACGAATGAGGATGATCATTATTACAAAAATGATAGGTATTTATAAGTTTCTCCACATGGTAAAACCTCCCTATGGATAATATCAAACTATTTTACATAATCTGGGAAGATATTCCCAAAATCAACTAAACTAGGAAACTAAAATGCAAGTGAAATATTTCAAATATCCCCTAATTGCTCATCAAATCCATTGCAATTTCGAATTCATCTACAATAGACCAAAAATATCAGGTTAGAAAGATATTTTATTAACAAAACAATAAAAAAAATGATCCTACAGACTTAGCTACAGAATCATCTGATTCTGTAGCTAGGCTAAAATAGCATACAAGACCAGATAGAAGTCAAATGAAATCTTTTATTTAAAAGAACCAAATCCAATTTTCTTTTAATAAACATTAAAAATGAATCACTAATGATTCAAATGAGTTTATCATTCAAATTAAACAAAATCAAAAGTGATTCAGTCAAAACAGGGATACGAATGCCCTATTTTTCTTTTACCATAAAATAGGGTCAAACCGTAACAAGATTGTTTCATATCAAATGAAATTAATAGTGAGTCATATCGTATGAGATACAATCTGATCCAACACAATCATAATCCATTTGCTATGACTATAAAAATGTAGCATAAGATTCATGTTGTTTTAATCAAATACAAAGATGGAAAGACTATTACGATTATGGGCAAATAAAACATTCATAACAGCATCAACCAAACTTCGCCATAGATTTTGATCGTTGAGCATTACACATTCAACAGATAGGATCAAATAGTGATCACAACCATCATCAGCTCGACAGTAGTGATAATCGTAGACTGGGCAACAATCGAAACAAATCGTGACTGAGTTAAATATAGAAACAAATCGTGTTCCTGGGTATAGTCACTTTCGTTCCCCAAATCAAATTTAAACAGTATATTCATTGCAATATGAATCGAACTGATAACATGGTGGAGTAAACCAATCGCAAATCAAATGGCTGGGTATAACTGTTATGATTCGTATCTATTCATGATTTGGGTGCATATAAAACATAATCATATTAAACATAATCCAAACTGTATTCGAGCTTGGTCGAAAATCATATGTACATAAAACCATAACAGTTAACCATATCACAATTGTCACCAAACATATCATATACATTATAACGAAATCAAAACGAAATATGATTATGTTCAGAATCGAATATGAGGAACAACTTGTGTTTATGATAGATACCAACGACTTCAATCGACAGCAGATCATCCAATTTAAGCTAAATCAAACCAATCCAATCCATACCACGATCAATCAAATCGAAGGAGATCCAATCAAAGCTAAACTAGGAAAACGAAATTCGATTTAATAAAACAAAACTATGTACATAATGCATGCTTATGTGACAAAGCAAATCCACGTTGTAAACAGAGCTATGAATTTGTTATATAAACAAGTGATAGACATACCAGTGAGGCTGCTCAAGCTATGCCAACTTTGAATTTACGACCGCTGTAGCTGACTCCACATTTTTAAACAAAATGGAACCTGTCGTTCTCTGTTTCTTATCAGTGGCTTGCAATTTAGCCTTTTGACTGGTAAGCCGTGCAACTTGGTCCTCCAAAGAATGAATTCTGGACTATAGCATGGGTACATCAAGATAATACCTCTCTAACCACGAGCTACATTGATCACAGGATGGCACTGTAGGTTGAGGTAGAGCAGGAGAGGGTTTTGACGAATCACCGGGGGTTTTACAAGGCAGCTTAATGCCTGGGTAATTTGGGTCGTTTTTCAAGCAAGGTGGAAGGTTTGTCACAAAGTCATATGGGGGTTTGGCACACAGACCTTCTAAATAGGGGTATTCACTAGCCAAGAAACGCTCCACTTCCGAGTCGGAGTCTTCACTCACCACGATAGGGTCGGGGTTGACAAGAGGTTTTGGCTTGTTCCTCGCCATTTGAGAAATTAGATGGGCATTCTTTTTGCCTTTGGTGTTTGCAGTAGGTTTGGCTTTAGGCCTTTTAGCCACAGGCTTAACAGTTTCGACATCCTTGGTCACAGAGTGGGGTAGGTCGATAGGTGGGTCGGGTAAGGGTTTAGGTAGCAGAATACTGTAGGGTACAGGGGGTATAGACTTGCCCTCACTCACCACAGGTTTGTCAACCTGTGGAGGGTTTGAATCCTCAAAATCATTGCGAATAAGAAAATCATTCCAACAGTCTCTGTGTAACCTCAAATGACAGACGACAACAATTTTAACCAGCCCATAGTGAAAAAGGCTGCTATCGGCCTGGTTCCTTTTGTATCTCTTAGACATTTTAAACAGGCTTCTATGCAAGTAATAAGGCATATTAAGCTCATAGCCCATGAAAACCATAAGCAAACGAAGGTGGTGTAAGAAAACAAATCCATACTGACCCTCCCAGGTGATAAATTGTTTGATTACCATCAGCAAATCGTGCCAATGTTGCTTGAGCATATTCGCGGGCAAACCCTTGTCACAGGAGCTAACCTTACGTGACTGGAAGAGCAGTGTCCAAGGGACCTCTTCCACTTTGCAATTCTTGGACCATCGTTGTCCAATGACAAGCAAACCCGTAGCTAAACTGAGAAATTGCTCATCAATTTCCAATTGAACATCCCCGACCTTGGCTCGACAGCCATCAAAGGTTAAAGCGAATTGTCGAGCAACGCAGGGGTTAAAACCATCAAACTTTTGTATGAACGGGAGCCATCCAAATTCCTCAAGGTCACTGTGGGCACTGTCGAACATCAACAGAGCCTGGCTACCATTGGGTTCAGCCCTCACGACTGGAGCCATGGTGCGAGCGCATGGTAAGGGTTTGGGTTGAAAACAACAACACACAGGAGCAAAGTCGCTTGGGCTAACAGCTACGAACGATCAAAGGGGAAGCATTAATGTGCGCGTGCGAGGGTGGTGGGATTATTCACCGCCATGCATAATAGTAATGGCAAAGTACAACCTCTATTCAATCAATCATAACATAGTTCAAACCATATTATTCGGCCAACCC
>ML781134.1:681078-696229 GCA_009831015.1 Picea engelmannii | reverse complement strand
CCAAAGATGTTTGGAGAAGACTCTTCTTCTTGAACGGTTTCCTGTTCAACCTCCTCCTGAGGAATATCAGGGGGCGTCAAGTTATCTTGGGCTTCTAGAATTGTCTGAAGAGCACATTGCAAACTTTCTAGGTTCAAGCCTTCGGGGTTTGGATTAGGCCGGTTGGCGGGAAAAGGCTTTCGGAAAGGAGGTTTGTAGGGTCCTTTACTCGAGGAAGCGTCCTCAGTCGACCTTTTTAAATCTATAACTTGATTAGACAATTTTTGTACAACTTTGGTTAAATTTTCCAAATCAGAGTTTTCAGGTTGTGTTTTGTTTTGTGTAGGTCTGGGGAGAATTTCAATCTTCTTTTTGGAAGAAGAAACAGTCTCAGTTTCGTTGCTAGAAGAGTCCTTAAGACTAAGTATATCTTTTTCAATCTGAGTAGCCTCTTCAAAGGCTTCTAACAACGTGGCATTTTTAGATCGTTTAACCCAAATAGCTATACTTTGATGTAGAGCTTTAGTGTAGTAAGCTATTACAAGACTCTCAGCAGGCATAGAATCTGCAGGGATTCGATTTTTAAGCCTTAGGAATCTTTGATTAAAATCTTTAACTTTTTCTTTCGGGTTCATCTTTAAGCTCGAAAGATCCATGACTAAGACTTCCGGAGGTTTACCATCTCTGAATTTTTCCAAAAAACATGACTCAAACTTTTCCCAAGACACTATGGTATGAGGTTGTTGGGAAAAGTACCAAGTGGACGCATTACCCTCAAAAGTATAAGGGAACAACCTACAGACAACGTCTTCATGTTCAACATTACGGAGTCTGATGGCTAACATAAATTTTTTGATATGATCTTCGGCTATCTGTTTTGAATCGAGATCAAACTTATGAAGCCATTTCTCCGAGTGCTTAGGTAAAGGGTGTTGGGCTCCAGGTACAGCTACAGCATCCTGGTCCAACTAGGGTCTAGAAGGGTTGTTCTGATTTTCCATCGGGGTAGTGGGTGTGGAAGGCTGAGAAGGTCGATTGCCTTCATTAGAAGAGGAATTTCCCCTAGAAGAGGAAGGAGATGAGGGAGGTGGTGAAGGAGGTATCCCAGATCCTCCTGCAGCAGGATTTGTGTTTGGATCTATAGGATTCATAGTGAGGTTAATATCACCTAACTGTTCTCTAATATCAGAGAAGTCTAAAGGTTGACCCCATGGACGGTTTGGTCACCTTAAACTAGCTAAGGCATTATGTGTTTTGATAAGAGATTGAGGAACGATCTCTTGGATATCACCACCTGTAGGATTAGGGGTTGTTGGCTCAACTATGATCTGTGGATCTTCGGTTGAAGTAGTTGCTGTTTGAGGGGGAATATTATCTTGTGAACAGCTTCTAGTCACTATAGGTGTGCAATTAGGTGGAGGAGGAGTCTTGCGACCGCCTCGTGCCATTAATTAAGTTCATGCCCTCCTTCTAGCGCCATTTGTTGACGGGCGAAATTGTTCGTCCGTCAATTGAGAGAGTGGAACCGGTTCGGGGTTGTCTAAATAACCCAAGCCGTTTGGAATGAACCACCCTGACGGGTTTAACAGCTCCATTGGCCGCTCTAAGGTCCTAAGAAAAACCAAAGAGAAAACTAATCTAAACTAACTAATCTAACGAAAACAAATAAAACAAACTAAAACTAAAATAAACAAACTAACTAAAACTAAAATAAAAGAAACTAAACTAACAAACAATAAAAAGAAACTAATACACTAATCTAATTTAAAAAAACTACTAAATAAATTAAACTAAAACTAAATATAAACTACTCTAACTATTATATATACTAACTACTAATTACTATTATACTAACTCTAATAATCAAATATTTAACTTCTAGTTACGCTACAACTTATTCACAAATATACAGTATCTACAAGTTGCAGATTTGAATAAAACCTGTAAAAATCATTTGCTTTCTGTCCTAAGATAGCTATGGATATATTTTTTATTTTTATATTTTATGAAAAAGAAATAAAACTTAATAAAATTAAACGATCTAATAAACTAATTCTACATATATATCTAACTAAACTTATAACTAAACTAAACTACTAATAAATATACTAAACAAATGACAAACTGACCTGGAAACGCTCCTAATTTGTCCTGTGTATGATGACTTCGAAGCTGGTTGGAGGAAGGAAATTCGCACCGGTTGATCAGAAGTTTTTCGTAAACGATTGGCTATGCTGCTCTTTGAGTGGTTTACAGGACAAACAAGACATAAAAATTCATAACAACTATATGATTATAAATCTCTGCAATAAGGGAAACCTGTTATGCAAAAACTTATATTTAATAATTCAACTTATGAAGAAGATAAACCTGTCATTCACAAACTGAATTAAACAATTGTTATGTCTTTTATACACTTGGAAGAAACCAGATATGGATTATAGTGATTAAAATTATATCATTTGCACATGATTAAGATAGCTAAAGTAGTCATTAACCAGATACAAATTGATATACACAACATGAAACAAAATATTGATATAATGAGAAGCTAAAGCTGTGACAAAACACCAAATTTTGCTTCAGTCTGTATTAAAACTCCATATCCTTGTTCTCCCACGAATGAGGATGATCATTATTACAAAAATGATAGGTATTTATAAGTTTCTCCATAGGGTAAAACCTCCCTATGGATAATATCAAACTGTTTTACATAATCTGGGAAGATATTCCCAAAATCAACTAAACTAGGAAACTAAAATGCAAGTGAAATATTTCAAATATCCCCTAACTGCTCATCAAATCCATTGCAATTTCGAATTCATCTGCAATAGACCAAAAATATCAAGTTAGAAAGATATTTTATTAACAAAACAATAAAAAAAATGATCCTACAGACTTAGCTACAGAATCATCTAATTCTGTAGCTAGGCTAAAATAGCATACAGGACCAGATAGAAGTCAAATGAAATCTTTTATTTAAAAGAATCAAATCCAATTTTCTTTTAATAAACATTAAAAACGAATCACTAATGATTCAAATGAGTTTATCATTCAAATTAAACAAAATCAAAAGTGATTCAGTCAAAACAGGGATAAGAATGCCCTGTTTTTCTTTTACCATAAAATAGGGTCAAACCGTAACAAGACTGTTTCATATCAAATGAAATTAATAGTGAGTCATATCGTATGAGATACGGTCCAATCCAACACAATCATAATCCATTTGCTATGACTATAACAATGTAGCATAAGATTCATGTTTTTTTAATCAAATACAAAGATGGAAAGACTGTTACGATTATGGGCAAATAAAACATTCATAACAGCATCAACCAAACTTCGCCATAGATTTCGATCGCTGAGCGTTACACAGTCAACAGACAAGATCAAATAGTGATCACAACCATCATCAGATCGACAGTAGTGATAATCGTAGACTGGGCAACAATCGAAACAAATTGTGACTGAGTTAAATATAGAAACAAATCGTGTTCCTGGGTATAGTCACTTTCGTTCCCCAAATCAAATTTAAACAGTATATTCATTGCAATATGAATCAAACTGATAACATGGTGGAGTAAACCAATTGCCAATCAACTGGCTAGGTATAACTGTTATGATTCGTATCTATTCACGATTTGGGTGCATATAAAATAGAATCATATTAAACATAATCCAAACTGTATTCGAGCTTGGTCGAAAATCATATGTACATAAAACCGTAACAGTTAACCATATCACAATTGTCACCAAACATATCATATACATTATAACGAAATCAAAACGAAATATGATTGTGTTCAGAATCAAATATGAGGAACATCTTGTGTTTATGATAGATACCAACGACTTCAATCGACAGCAGAGCATCCAATTTAAGCTAAATCAAACCAATCCAATCCATACCACGATCAATCAAATCGAAGGAGATCCAATCAAAGCTAAACTGGGAAAACGAAATTCGATTTAATAAAACAAAATTATGTACATAATGCATGCTTATGTGACAAAGCAAATCCACATTGTAAACAGAGCTATGAATTTGTTATATAAATAAGTGATAGACATACCAGTGAGGCTGCTCAAGCTATGCCAACTTTGAATTTACGACCGTTGTAGCTGACTCCACATTTTTAAACAAAATGGAACCTGTGGTTCTCTGTTTCTTATCAATGGCTTGCAATTTAGCCTTTTGACTGGTAAGCCATGCAACTTGGTCCTCCAAAGAATGAATTCTGGACTGTAGCATGGGTACATCAAGATAATACCTCTCTAACCACGAGCTACATTGATCACAGAATGGCACTGTAGGTTGAGGTAGAGCAGGAGAGGGTTTTGACGAATCACCAAGGGTTTTACAAGGCAGCTTAATGCCTGGGTAATTTGGGTCGTTTTTCAAGCAAGGTGGAAGGTTTGTCACAAAGTCATATGAGGGTTTGGCACACAGACCTTCTGAATAGGGGTATTCACTAGCCAAGAAACGCTCCACTTTCGAGTCGGAGTCTTCACTCACCACGATAGGGTCAGGGTTGACAGAAGGTTTTGGCTTGTTCCTCGCCATTTGAGAAATTAGACGGGCATTCTTTTTGCCTTTGGTGTTTGCAGTAGGTTTGGCTTTAGGCCTTTTAGCCACAGGCTTAACAGTTTCAACATCCTTGGTCACAGAGTGGGGTAGGTCAATAGGTGGGTCGGGTAAGGGTTTAGGTAACAGAATACTGTAGGGTACAGGGGGTACAGACTTGCCCTCGCTCACCATAGGTTTGTCAACCTGTGGAGGGTTTGAATCCTCAAAATCATTGCCAATAAGAAAATCATTCCAACAGTCTCCATGTAACCTCAAATGACAGACGACAACAATTTTAACTAGCCCATAGTGAAAAAGGCCGCTATCGGCCTGGTTCCTTTTGTACCTCTTAGACATTTTAAACAGGCTTCTATGCAAGTAATAAGGCATATTAAGCTCATAGCCCATGAAAACCATAAGCAAACGAAGGTGGTGTAAGAAAACAAATCCATACCGACCCTCGCAGGTGATAAACTGTTTGATTACCATCAGCAAATCGTGCCAACGTTGCTTGAGCATATTCGCGGGCAAACCCTTGTCACAGGAGCTAACCTTACGTGACTGGAAGAGCAGTTTCCAAGGGACCTCTTCCACTTTGCAATTCTTGGACCATCATTGTCCAGTGACAGGCAAACCCGTAGCTAAACTGAGAAATTGCTCGTCAATTTCCAATTGAACATCCTCGACCTTGGCTTGACGGCCATCAAAGGTTAAAGCGAATTTCCGAGCAACGCAGGGGTTAAAACCATCAAACTTTTGTATGAATGGGAGCCATCCAAATTCCTCAAGGTCACTGTGGGCACTGTCGAACATCAACAGAGCCTGGCTACCATTGGGTTCAGCCCTCACGATTGGATCCATGGTGCGAGCGCATGGTAAGGGTTTGGGTTGAAAACAACAACACATAGGAGCAAAGTCGTTTGGGCTAACAGCTACGAACGATCAAAGGGGAAGCATTAATGTGTGCGTACGAGGGTGGTGGGATTATTCACCACCATGCATAATAGTAATGGAAAAGTACAACCTCTGTTCAATCAATCATAACATAGTTCAAACCATATTATTCGGCCAACCCAAGAATCAAACGGTGGATGATATACCAATGCGCCATTGTATTATTTCAAACCATGAATGTTCAATGTGAAATCAAACCCAAAAGTTAAATATGTGCCATCGTATAAGTGTGTAATCAAACGTTTATAAAACATTGTGACAATCGATTTCATAACATTTGACAAGCCAAGAGCTTATAATAATAAGGATCACATCATATAAAAACAAAATAAACCATGACCCCTATGCAATATGATGACTAGGAAAGTCCCAAACAATATAAATCTATATGCTCAATGCCTTACCAGTTTAAGTTATGCAACCAAAAATGACCAAATAGGCATAGTTTGAAAATTCATGTAGCCACATAATAATAAACCAAAGGTAAGTGCCACTCAAAATATCAATGCAAAGATCATGACAGTTCAAATAACGATGGAGGAGTTTTCACGCTTACAGTCGTGAAAACTAAATTGAGACCAATTTGTAAATGTCGCAAGAAATGAAAATATCGTGTATTTGCAAAATGCGACGATAATTTGAAGTTCAGGAGACATAGGTGTAGGCAGCTTATAGGGCAATGGAAAAAATTGAATTGGTTGCCAACACAACAGAACTAAAAAAAAATTATTTGTTACGTTTTTATCCCCCAAGGAGGTATTGGCCAAGAGTCCCTAAAATGGTTTGGGATGTGACTTTCAACTTAGCATAAAACGAAAACCGAGACTCAGATTGAGGAACCGTCAACTCCGTTGGATTCCTGTCATAGGATTCAGCTAGAGTACCCCTAATTCCTAGGTCCTGTTATCCCCCACTTTTAGGGATAACTAGGAGATCATGTCTCGAGGCCCATAGGTCCTAGACATGGAGTATCAAGAGCAGGATTGACTTTAGCATGGCCCTGGAGGGCCCACCTTTTCTTTCTTCCAGCATCTTTATCTTGTCAATAGAAACAACATCCATCACCATCGGCTTGGTCTTGTGTCAGAGATGGTTCTTGTTCCATGAGGTAATTAGTCCGGGTATCATGGTATGTGTCACTTTGATCATCAAAACCCTTGAATATGTGCATTTGATTCCTTTTATTTCTAACGATTGCTTGGATATTACACTTGCCCACTTTACCATGTCTGGGGAGATTGACAGGATGCCCTAGTAAGCCTGTGTCTGTAGGTTTTGGTTTGCCACTGGGGGGATTTATGAAAATCCATCGTCCACTCCCATCACAACACCACTTTTTCATCATGTTTCCCGCTCACTTATCCCACTCCACTTGTTTGGGCACTAGGTTGACCTATTTTCAGGATTGCACCTTATCTCATGGGAAGAAGGGGCTAAACACCCAAAAGGTAAAAGCAAGCTGGTAAAATATAAAATCCTAAGAATAAAACCTCGAGATGCTTCGCCCAGGGATCCCCAAGAAAGCAATAAAAGGCTTCTAGGCAAGAAATAAGAGAAACCCAAAAAAGTAATAAAACAAGACTTAACCAGAAAATAGGGGGTCTCATCATGAGCTAGCCTATTAGGTCCATGGGTACCTAGTAGTATGACATTACCACTAGCTCGTTACCACACCAGGGTAGTGACTCTTAGTTGCATGGCCAAGGGAAAGGGGGTCTCATCATAAGCCAACCTTCTCATTTCTGTGAAAGTACTTGTGGGTAACGTTGTCACCACTGGTCACCACGCCAGGGAAGTGTCCCCTGATTAGCTCTTGAACAAAAAAGCAATAAAAAATGAAAGAATAAAAAGAATAAGAATAAAAGGCAAGAATGGGCTTGGAAAAATTGCATCGAGGAAAGGTACAACTCACCTTCTACAAAGACACCCACATGTAACATTTCTTACATCCTTGACCCTCATTGCACCCAGATACTTGGACATCCCCTGACCACATCACCCATTTACATGGCTTGGATGAAGTCTCTTCCAGGAACTTTCCTTTTCCAGTGGACACTAGCCTAATAAGACGTCTTGTCCTTTCCTCCAAACTTGTATTGTAGGCTTGTGTAATATCTTTGAGCTTTTGACTGGTGTATTAGGGATTTTATGCACGTATTTAATAATATTGATGATGAGATGTGATTGACATTGCAATGATCCATGTGACTGATGAGCCCATGGAGGGCGTAGCTTTTGATGTGCAGGACCATTCTCGACGGACAGGTACCATTTGGACCGGTACACATGGGAAGATGATCAGTTCGAACCTCCATGGGGCTGAAGAGCCCATCAGATGGATGTTGAGACCCCATCAGGGGGCAGAGACATGACAGAGATGGATCAAGGGCTTTGCACCAGAGAAAAGGAGGACGTTCCACCAGAGGCACCTTGGCAGAGATTGACCTAGGAGGATTAGCTCTTTTTCAGTGGAACATTGGACTTGGAAGGCCTAGGACGTCACCCGTGATGACCATGAAATCATCCAGCCTTATGGACGTCTTGGGAGGCAGACCGGGTAGTATTGGCACGTGGGTCAGGTTGGAGAAGCCCAAGGAGGGCTAACGTTTTTCTCCAGGATGCTCCATTTGCCCTAGAAGGGGCTAACGTCTCCCTTAGAAGTGCTTGACGTCTCTCTTTAGCTTGATTAGATTTTAATTGTGAACATTTAATGTAAAACAATATGATTTTAGTATTTTGGCCTTGTCGGCCTTTTTCATGACATAAAATGTAAAATTAGGTCATGTTGTGGTATAAATGAAGGATTTTCACCTTCATTTTTAGATCATCTCACACTCACTCATAGTGAGGTCTGAAATGTGCGCCCTCTCTTGGGTTATTGGCTGAATTTGTGAGGCACACTTGTTGAAGGAAGACTTTCTTGGCATATTTTGGCATTTCTCTTAATGGAAGGTGTTACAACTAGGGTTTGCTATGCTTTTTCTTGGTGATATGTAAGTATTTTTCTACAAAACTTCTTGATTGAATGGTTTCATTACTTATTTCTTGCATATATTTATAATTTTTCTGAATAAACCCTAGGTGACAAGCACACAAGTAGGTCCTTGTCTCATGTCCCCATTGAGAGATTTTTCAGCCATTGTTTGAAGAAGAAGAGAGCCTAGTCGTACCTACACTCTCATTCTTTCTTCCTTCTGCTAGTCGTACTATTTACAAGTTGAGAAGAAGGAGACGCCTTAAAGCCTAGGTATTCTACACTTTGGGCCAATTTTTCTAGGGTTTGCTGGTAGAGCCTTGCTATAGCAACACTTTGCTTCATCAAACCCTCTTGTCTTGGTTTATGCTATCTCTTCAGCTAGTCGTGATTGCCATTGAGTTAAGGAAGGAGGAGAGAGCACCAAGGCCTAGTTCCCCTAGTTCACCTACACCAAGGTGAGCCTCTCTCCCCTAGGGCTTTGACTTTGAGTCCTTTCTCTAGCAACACCTCAAAGCTTCTCCCTCTAGTCCTTAATCATACGATCATGATCCTTCAGCTCTTGCATCCTTGACTTTGACTCCATTAACCCTAAGGCACTGATCTTAAAGACCTCTTGCTCTGAAGTGAACTTGATCACAACAAATTTCAAAATCTTGAATCAAACCCTAACTACTAACCCTAGCTTAGAGACTAACCTAATTAACCTATTGTTGTCGTAATCTTTAGCTATAATATCTTTGGTGCAGCTAAACGTTTTCTTTATAAGCAATTGAATGGTGATTAGAGGTATTGATTGAATGAAGTATTGATTTGTTACATTGAATGTCACATCGTTTTAACATTTATTGAAGAAGTGACATATTTATCATTGTTATTTTATAAACATTGACTTTGTCAATATTTATTATCAAATTTCTTATATGTGTATCAGACAGTCATTGACTTATATGAAGTACTAACCAAGCAAGCAAGCTTGCACATGCAGTTTCATTGTTGCTTTGTTCTCGAGTAGGGATACTTCTTGGTTATTACTTTCAGTTAACTTTTTTGGGGCTATAAGATGGACTTTCTGATCAAGTGGTGACTTGTGAGAGGGATTACTATCACTTTTCTCTATTAAAGCCTGTGCCTTTCTCAAAACCTCAAGTTGTCAGGGACGTCTCCCTCGGGCTTTACCTCCCTAAAGAGAAACAACCATCCCATTGTGGTGACATTGGGTGGGATTGGTTCATGTTACGCTAGTTTGACTCTTCAAACTTTAGTCTTTTATCCTTGCTACAAACTGTGCATTAACAGGTCCCATGCCTCAGAAGTTGCTTTATTCGTCGATTTCAAGAACTAGGGTTTTGCTCAATAAGAATCGATGCAACATTTTTTATTAAGGGGTCCAATTTATGAAACTGTGCCTCGGGAGCAGATGGACAATGTGGCCACCTAGTCCACGCTTAAACAAGTTTGCAACATCTCATGGAACTCAAAAATGCTGCTCTG
This sequence comes from Picea engelmannii, assembly GCA_009831015.1. Taxonomy (NCBI): domain Eukaryota; kingdom Viridiplantae; phylum Streptophyta; class Pinopsida; order Pinales; family Pinaceae; genus Picea; species Picea engelmannii. Next base: position 686,261 of record ML781134.1, on the reverse strand, counting down.
TTAGGTTTTTATGCCCCAAGGAGGAATTGGCCAAGAGTCCCCAAAATGGTTTGGGATGCGACCTACAACTGGGCATAAAATGATAACCAAGACTCATATTGAGGAACCGTCAATGTATCATCATTGTGCTATTTTCTTTGTACTTGTCTTCATGGAGTAAGACATTGGTGTTCATGAGGGAAACCTAGGAGAAGTTATGATGTTTAAAGAACATGTCCTTGTTAGGAGCTTGCTCTTGTAAGACGCTTAGGTTTGTTCTTGTGAGTTAGACATTGGAGATGATGAAAAGATTGATAATCTTATGCTTATTCTTATTTACAATTGAGTTAGAGATGTAGGAGGAGCAACATTAGTCTCTTTTTCTCCTTTATTCATTCTATTTTTTACTTTTCCACTCGTTTCAGGCACTAGGGTTTCTTGAGAATCCTTGAAGTCTAGAGTGTTAGGGTTTCTACTCTGTGGAGGTAAGGAGTTAGGTTTTCATGACAAACCCTAGGGTTGTACCTAATGAGGAGGAAGATAAAAGGAGATTCCTTGCAAGAGGCCCAAGGAGGACTCGTTAGTGTGATCATATCTTATTTGAGTCTCTTCGTTGGAGCTAGGGTTTTTGTGTCTTTCCCTGGCTAGGGTTTTGGAGAGCTCGGAGGGTTGTACTGGCTTATAGTAAGAAGCCAAAAGTATATACTTTAAATTCATCTCCTATAAATATATATGAAGTTTTCAGCTATCCAAAATTTTATTTGGAGAATTTGGCATTACACGGGAGGGCGTTGACATCTAAGCACCATGGGGCTACTTGGATCTCTTACATAGAGGCTTGCACTTGAGTTATGCTAGCTTGGGTTGAGGAAGTGGACATGTCGGTGGGTGGACCCATAAATGGCGCATTGACTTGAAGAGGCATTGGATGATTATATCCCTTGGAGGAGGAATGTTGGACCTTGGATGAGGAGTGATCTGGTCTTAGATATTTTCTTGTGGATCCTCATCGCCTTGGAGCTTGACATATGTCACCTATAGGAGGAGTTCTTCACATGTGTGGGCTTGATTGTTTGGTGTAGGTTGGTTGTGAGGTTTTAGGACCACTTTCATATTGTTGGCCTTCATTACCTCTCTATATGTAAAGGAATGAGATAGATATTTCATAATTGTCATCATCATTGTGTTATTTTCTTTGTACTTGTCTTCTTGGAGTAAGACACCATTGTTCATGAGGAAAAACTAAGAGAAGCATTTATGTTTAAAGAACATGTCCATTGTTGGGAGCTTGCTCTTGTAATATGCTTGGGTTTATTCTAGTGAGTAAGACATTGGAGATGATGAAATCATTGGTAATCTTATGCTTATTCTTATTTACAATTGAGCTAAAGATGTAAGAGGAGAAACATTAGTCTCTTTGTCTCCTTTATTCATTCTATTTTTTTACTTTTTCACTCGTTTTAGGCACTAGGGTTTCTTGAGCATTCTTGAAGTCTAGGGTGCTAGGGTTTCCACTCTAAGGAGATAAGAAGTTAGGTTTTCATGACAAACCCTAGGCTTGTACCTAATGAGGAGGAATAAAAAATGAGATGCCTTGCATGAGGCCAATGAGGACTTGTTAGTGTGATCTTATCTTATTGGACTCTCTTCGTTGGAGCTAGGGTTTTTGTGTTTTTACTTGGCTAGGGTTTTGGAGAGCTCGAAGGGTTGTACTAGCCTATAGTGAGAAGCCAAAAGTGTGTACTTGAACTTCATCTCCTATACATATATAAGAAGTTTTCAGCTATCCAAAATTATCTTTGGAGAATTTGGCATTCCACGAAAGGGCATTGACATCTAAGCAACATGGGGCTACTTGGATCTCTTACATAGAGGCTTGTACTTGACTTATGCTAGCTTGGGTTGAGGGAGTGGACATGTAGGTGGGTGGACCCATAAATGGCACATTGACTTGAAGAGGGATTGGATGATCATTGGATCCCTTGTAGGAGGAGTGTTGGACCTTGGATGAGGAGTTCTCTTGTCTTAGATATTTTCTTGTGGATCCTCATCACCTTGGATCTTGACATCCATCACTTGTAGGAGGATTTATTCACATGTGTGGGTGTTGGGCACTTTAATTGTCTAAATAAATAGATAATTAAGGCTACAAAAGACTACAATAGGTTGGAGAAACTCAAATCCCTTTCTTTATTAAATCGCTAGAATGTTTAGATGCAAAATGCTTCACTTCACTTCACTGTTCCACAGATAATCTTCGATTCCTAATGATTACAAAAGCTTTGTTATTTAAAGACAGAGTCATTCAATTGAAACGGACTCAGAACAGCCTTGAGAATCAGAGATTCTCAAGTTGTTCGTATGATATAAAAGATTTGACATCATTACAAAATCTGTAAATGATCTTGATCACCAACATGAGCCAAAACGTGTAACAACCTTGAGGATCAGTCTTCATGATTCGTATTTGAATGATATACCAGCTTCTAGGATCGAAGGACATTTGTTGCAGCAAGTGTAACAGCTTCCAAAAAAGGTGTGCAGTTGATGTAGTCATGTAACAGCATGCAGAACTGGCGCATAGCTGTAACAGCAATGATCTTTCTTCAATACTTGGTTGTTCTACACATTTTGATCATTAGTTGAACATTCATGGGTAAAATATGAGAAACACTACCAATCAAACGTGTTAAGTAAATAAGAATGTAAAAGCAAGATCAATGATTCATACCTTGGGAAAAAGGTCTTAGCAAACATGATATTAGGCATTTAACATAGAAATGATAAGGTTGAATGAGCAAAAGATATAGTGAAAAGGGGACATTTATGGGTCCTAACATGCCCCCCAACTAAAGACGTTGCATGTCCTCTTGCAACCCACATTCAAGCCTTACTCTGAATATGAGTCAGAGAAGTGACTCCTATAGTGCAAATTGCTAAGACAAAACTGTCATGAGATTCTTCATCTGCAAGCCTGAATCCACTGCTCCTTACCACCTCCAAACGATAACTTTTGAGACCTTTGACCCCTGTGTATACTTTGAATGAGGCATCCAAAAACTGGGAAAATGAAACTTGAGTCCCATCCACTGATGCCTACTCATTCTCATACATGTAATACTTATTCCTTCTTGACTGAGAAATTGGTCGGTTCTTCATCATGGCCAGTGACTGGTACTTTCATTATTTTATACCCCAGCTGAAAATAAATATTACCACATTCATAGCACATGTGCTCTCTATTTTGATTCATAACAACTCTTGTTAGTGCTAATATATCTAGGGTTAACTCGTCTGGGTTTCTCTATCGAGCAACCTGCAATTCCTTCTTTAGGGAATCCAACTCTGTTTTGAGGCTTTCATTTTCCTTCATCAGTTCAGTAATCCTGGAATTTTTTGTATCCTTTATCTTCTTCTCAATTTGAGCAAATAGCTGAGCAAGTGGCACATCCTCACTATTTTGTGTAACAGGTTCTTGTGTGACAGCTAATTCTGGCATGACTAGTTCTTGTGGAATAGTCGCTTCCTGGGAAGTTGGCTCTTGTGTAATAGCTAGTTCTGGCATGACTGGTTCTTGTGGGACAGTCTCTTCCTAGGTAGTTGGTCCTTGTGCAACAACTAAGTTCTTGGAAGAGGTTGGTTCTTGTATCATAGTCATGTTGTTGGAAGGGACTGGTTCTTGTATAACAGTCACTTCTTTATCAACAGAGGATAATGGACAAAGAATGGGTATTGCCTGTTCCATATTCTTCCATCCAACTGCTGCTTTAGTAGACCTCGCTGACCTAGTTCTCCTCCTAGGCAAAGTAGAGATAAAAATAGGGGTGTTCCTTTTCTTTGCTTTAGGAGAAGGAGGGTGTTCTTCAACAACCAGACAAGGAGGAAAATATGGAATGTTGGGGTCTTGTATAATTTGTACTTCGTCACTTGATGAGTGATGCACAAAATCATCAAGCAGAGCCAATGATTCTGCTGCAATTTGTTTACATTCGACCTGAATTGACAAAATGGTTTCTTGAAGTTCCTTGCACAAGGTAAAACCTGGTATACGTATCTCCATAGGATCAGTTGCCAGCTCACTCATGTTTGTATTATTGATGTCAAAACCGGGCAGGGTCTAAGCATCAACAAAATCAGGACACTTTATCGCAGCAACAGGGGCATTTTGAGGTGCATCTGGTTCAATAGGAGATGAAGTCGACGTACTCATTGTTACAGCGGGGGCTGTAACTGTTGTCGCAGTAGACCTTGCTGACCTAGTTCTCTTCCTAGGTAATGTAAAGACAGAAGCAAAGGTTTTTCTTTTCTTAGCTTTAGGAGTAGGAGGGAGTTCTTCAACAATAGTTGTTGCAACCAAGGGTTGAGGCTCATGACTTGGTCCAGGAATTGGGCTTTCAGCTGCTGGCTCAATCATAATTGCAGGCATAGGGTTTATCTATTCTGGTTCAACTCTGTCGAGGCTTTTCTGAGTGGTGTTAGAATTGCTTTTGGTTTTGTGTTTGCTTCTCTTAGTCGACTTACGGGCAGTTACAGTGGGGGATTTAACTGTTGTCACAATCGAGGGTTGAGGCTCATGACTTGGTCTAGGGATTGGGTTTAGTTGTTCTGGATTGGTCATAACAATAGGCATAGGATTTGGTTGTTCTTCCACTTCAGGTAATGGGACATTAGGAATTCCCATTCCTTTACGAATTATCAACCCTATCAGTCTGTGATTGGAAAGACAATTCTTGGGATTCTTTGATTTCTTGACAAAGTGAGCCATATTATGCAAGGAATGAAGAAGGAAATAAGGGATGTTTATTAGCTTATGATGTCTTAAATGTGATAGTAGGATAAAATCAGAAAAATAAACTACTCGATATCTTCCTTCGCATGTAATGTACCTTTTTACAAATTTTGATACTTTCCCCCATGGTTTTGGTAAGGAACTTACATCTGTACCTTGGCTCTTGGTTTGAACTTGCTCATCGTCCATGAGAAAACCCTTATGTGCTTTCAGAAGATGTTATTTTCCGATAAACCACCTTGTTCTTGTGGTCGGCAACCTTGTCACAGCAGTGACGGTTTCCTCTGTCACTGGAATCCTCACCCCGTGCACCATTGAATACCCTTCCATGAGATTCTGACTGAACTCCAATACTTCTACTTCATTAAACCCCTACAACTTATCAAAATAAAAAATCCATCCAACCTGTAAAAAA